>JASTWF010000075.1:0-174190 GCA_030390025.1 Squalus acanthias | reverse complement strand
GTATTGCACCCGATCCCGTGCGATTTTCCCCCCAGCCACTTAGGCTAAAATCACCCCCCTTAATTTCAACATCCACCATTGCGTCAACTGCTAACGATTATTTGCCACGCGCTCTGAACGCAAAATGGTAGATAGTGCTAGTGGACCTCTGCCCAAATCGTTGCTGATGCCCCTCGTGATATTTTCATATTGACTTCTCAGACGCCCCTGCCGTCAGTAATCCTCTTGTGCCTCCCTCTCCCTGCCGGCAGGTTGGTGCAAAAAGCCGAGCTGGTGCGTCTCTCCCATACCTTCCTCCACGTGAAGAGGTTCCACTGGATCGTGGTGGAAGACGCCGCCAACCGTTCAAAGCTGGTGGCCGACCTCCTGGCGCAGAGCGGCCTGTCGTACACGCACCTCAGCGCGCCGACGCCCACCATCTACAAGCTGAGGGAGAACGACCCCAACTGGCTGAAGCCCCGCGGGGTGGAGCAGAGGAACCTGGGGATCCAGTGGCTGCGGGAGAACCGGGAGCTCAGCGAGGAGGCGATCGTCTACTTCGCCGACGATGACAATACCTACAGTTTGAAAGTCTTTGATGAGGTGGGGCGGAGGTTATGCTGTCAACAAGAACTCGGACTTATATAGCATCTTTAATGTAGTAAAACTCCCCAAGGCACCGAGCCACATAAGGAGATATTGGGACAGGTGACCAAAAGCTTGGTCCGTGAGGAGCGTCTTAATTGAGGAGAGGGAGGCGGAGAGGTTTAGGGAGGGAGTTCCAGAGCTTTGGGCCCAGGCAGCTGAAGGCACGGCCGCCAATGGTGGAGCGATGGAAATCGGGGGATGGGCAAGAGGCCAGAATTGGAGGAGCGCCGAGATCTTGAGGGAGGGTTGGGTGGTGGGGGGGGGGGTTGTAGGGCTGGAGGGGGGGGTTGTAGGGCTGGAGGAGGTTACAGGGATAGGGAGGGGCGAGGCCACGGAGCAATTTGAACACCATGAGAATTTTAAAATGAAGGCATTGCCGGACCGGGAGACAATGTAGGTCAGCGAGCACCGGGGGAGATAACGGACTTGGTGCGAGTTAGGATACGGGGCAGCAGAGTTTTGGATGAGCTGATGTTTACGGAGGGTGCAAGGCGGGAGGCCGGCTAGGAGAGCCTTGGAACGGTCGAGCCTGGGAGTAACAGAGGCGTCAGATCTGCACGGAGAATATAGGGGTGTCTGTACCTTTTTTGGGAACTGGCTGGCATGTTGCATTCTCTGAAGGGGTCGGGTGGTCAAGGAGGACGTTGCGGCAGGTTGGTGCCTACAGTTCCTCACTTGGCGAGTGGCCGAACCAGGCCCTGTCATCCTGGGAGGGGACCAAAGGGCACTCCTCCACACGGAGGGAGAGATCGTCGTCTGGTTGGTACAGAGGATGGGAGCAGGCCACCTTCCTGTCCTGTCCTGTCGGTGGGGACTTGAGGATGGCACAGGACATGGGGAGAAAATAAAACCTCATATAATTGTCTGTCTTGCCTATAAGCGTGCCCTTTAAGCGCTACTCTTGCTTCTTGTCGCACAGTGGCCATTACACTTGCCCCCTCTGATCCACCATGAGCAGTGCCACGGAGTATTGGATTGGAAGGTAGCAAATGTAACTCTGCTATTCAAGAAAGGAGGGAGAGAGAAAACACGGAACTACAGGCCAGTTAGCCTGACATCAGTCGTCGGGGAAAATGCTGGAATCCATTGTTAAGGGAGTGGTATCAGAGCACTTAGAAAATCATAACATGATTAGGCAGAGTCAACATGGTTTTATGAAAGGGAAATCGTGTTTGACAAATTGATTAAACTTTTGAGGATGTAACTAGCAGGGTAGTTAAAGGGGAGCCAGTGAATGTAGTATATTTGGATTTCCAAAAGGCATTTGATAAGGTGCCACATAAAAGGTGGTTACACAAGATAAGGGCTCATGGGGTTGGGGGTAATATAGTAGCATGGATAGAGGGTTGGCTAACGGACAGAAAACCGAGAGTACGGATAAACTGGTCTTTTTCAGGTTGGCGGGCTGTAACAAGTGGGGTGCCGCAAGGATCAGTGTTGGGGCCTCAGCTGTTTACAATCTATATTAATGACCTAGATGAAGGGGCCGAGTGTAATGTATCCAAGCTTGCTGATGATGCAAAGCTAGGTGGGACAGTAAGCTGTGAGGTTCACTAGATTGATTCCTGGGATGAGAGGGCTGTCCTATGATGAGAGATTGTGTAGAATGGGCTCTGGAGTTTAGAAGAATGAGAGGTGATCTCATTGAAACATACAAGATTCTGAAGGGGATTGACAGGGTAGATGCTGAGAGGTTGTTCCCCCTGGCTGGAGAGTCTAGAACTAGGGGTCACAGTCTCAGGATAAGGGGTCGGCCATTTAGGACTGAGATGAGGAGGAATTTCTTCACTCAGAGGGTGGTGAATCTTTGGAATTCTCTGCCCCAGAGGGCTGTGAATATTGAGTCCTGGAGTATATTCAAGACTGAGATTGATAGATTTTTGGACTCTAGGGGAATCCAGGGATATGGGGATAGTGCGGGAAAGTGGAGTTGAGGTCGATGATCAGCCATGATCTTAATGAATGGCGGAGCAGGCTCGAGGGGCCGAATGGCCGACTCCTGCTCCGAATTCTTATGTTCTTGGAAGGGCTTCAGTACACAGAAGGTAATTGAATTTTAAGGAGGTGTTATTTTACTAATGTTTGTTGCATTCAGTCCACCCTAATGAGGCATGAACTGGTGAGTAAGCACAGCCATTACGGCCCGAAATATATGGAACGCTTAAGGGGATCTCGACAGGCTCAGTGAGTGGGCGCGAACATGGCAGATGGAATATAATGTGGATAAATGTGAAGTTATCCACTTTGGTAGAAAAAACAGAAAGGCAGAGTATTTCCTAAATGGTGAAAGATTGGGGAATGCAGATGCTCAAAGGGACCTGGGTGTCCTTGTACATGAGACACTGAAAGTGAATGTGCAGGTGCAGCAAGCCATTAGGAAGGCAAATGGTATGCTGGGCGTCATTACAAGAGGATTTGCGTACAGGAGTAAAGAAGTCCTACTCCAATTATATAGGGCCTTGGTGAGACCACACATGGAGTACTGTGTACAATTTTGGTCTCCTTACCTAAAGAAGGATATACTTGCCATAGAGGGAGTGCTGTGATTGATTCCTGTGATGGTGGGACTGTCGTATGAGAAGAGATTGAGTAAACTAGGCCTGTATTCTCTTGAATTCAGAAGAATGCGAGGGGATCTCATTGAAGCATACAAAATTATTACAGGGCTTGATAGGGTGGATGCTGGGAGAATGTTTCTCTTGGTTGGGGAGTCTAGAACCAGCGGCCAGAGCCTCAGGATAAAGGGTAGGCCATTCAGGACTGAGCTGAGAAGAAATTTCTTCACACAGAGGGTGGTAAATCTTTGGAATTCTCTACCCCAGAGGGCTGTGGAGGCTCAGTCATTGGGTATGTTCAAAACAGATAGATTTCTGACTAGTAAGGGCATCAAGGGATATGGCAATAGGGCCGGTGAATGGAGTTGAGGCAGAAGATCAGCCATGATCTCATTGAATGGCGGAGCAGGCTCGAAGGGCTGAATGGCCTATTCCTGCTCCTATTTCTTATGTTCTTAAGACAACCGGCAACTTTAAAATGAATGCTAATGCGACTTGATCATGATCGTTGCTGTAAGTGACTGCCTGTTTTAAGTGGTGGGGGCTGTACTATAAATCCTTCCTTCTGCCTTGCACTTCCTGCAGATGCGTTGGACGAAACGTGTTTCGGTTTGGCCAGTGGGTCTCGTTGGTGGCTTGCGCTTCGAGAGGCCACTGGTGGAGAACGGGAAGGTGATCGGATTCTACACCGCCTGGAAACCCAACCGTCCCTTCCCCATGGACATGGCGGGATTTGCCGTGGCCTTGCAGCTGCTGTTGGCTAACCGCGAGGCCAGGTTCGACATCAACGCGGAGCGGGGTTACCTGGAGAGCAGTCTGCTGCAATCGCTGGTCTCCATCGAGGAGCTTGAGCCAAAGGCGGACAACTGCAACACGGTAAATGGAAGGATAGCCACGCTGTCAGCGTAGACTGGTAGAGAATGGGGGCTTGGGAGTAGCTAAAAGCATCTAAATCAAAGGAAAATTCCACTTGCATAGGTCTCATCATGTTCCTCACTCGTCACATAAAATTAATTCATAGAATCCTCCAGCACAGGAGGAGGCCATTCGGCCCATCGTGCCTGTGCCGGCTCTTTGGTCGAGCTCTCCAATTAGTCCCACTCCCCCCCCCTGCTCTTTCCCCACAGCCCTGCACATTTCTCCTTTTCAAATATTTATCCAATTCCCCTTTTGAAAGTTACTATTTAATCTGCTTCCACCGCCCTTTCAGGCAGCGCGTTCCAGATCACCACAACTCGCTGCGTTAAAAATTTTTTCCTCATGTTGCCTCTGGTTCTTTTGCCAAAAATTTTCAGTTGATCAGAGAGAGCCAGCATGGATTTGTGAAAGGTAGGTCGTGCCTGACAAAGCGGATAGAATTTTTTGAAGAGGTCTTGAAAGCTCCAATTGGCCCCCGAGCATCTGTAGCCTTTTGGGGGAGAGACCGTCATTGCCACACTGGGGAGAGCATTTGCCTACTGAAGCCATCATTTAGAAAAAAGGCTGCAGATCATGACACAAGTCCCGGCCAGGATGGAGATGATTGGGTAATTCCTCCCGTCAATCATGCCTGGAGACCGCACTGCTGTAAGTGACTGGGATTGATTTTACGCACAGCCATTTGTATTGTGTAACTACCCTCCAGTCGCTGCATTCTGCTGGAGAAATAATCCTGCTATTACCGGGAGACGTTGCTGTAGTTTTGGTCATGAGTTCTGTTTGCTGTAGTGCATAGAGACGGTTTAAGTAGACTCTGTCATGAAGTGGGCTCTGTTTGCCGTGAGTCCTGTAAGTCCCGCCCCACCGCCAACACATTGGCTGACACAGTGGTGTCGGCACTCACTGCGTTTATAAAATTTAATGTTTGCCGGCATCCGGTGAGTGCTGTCGGCACTGATGGCTGTTTTCTTTTTGTTCCTGTCTGCACCCAGGTTCTGGTCTGGCACACGCGGACCGAGAAGCCCAAGATGAAGCAGGAGGATGCGCTGCTGAAAGAAGGAAAAGGATCGGACGCCCGCATCGAGGTGTAAGAAGGACGGACGGGAACGGGACCGAGAGAGACGGGAAGCAGCCCCTCGCTTAGCAGGCCACCTAAATGCTGGGTGGGGTGGGGAGCGCGATGGTGTGCATGATGTGTACAGAGAGGAACATTGAATCCTGTTTTAAGCAGTGTCTGTAACAGGAGAGAGCATGGGGTTTAGAAGACTGGAGATTCTAACGATTACACCAGGTACAACACCCAAAGGCAAAGGATCTTAGAAACTAAACATGTTTTCATCGTACATCTTTGCATATTCCTAAAACACCTTAAAACCCCGTCCCTTTTCAGCTCTGTGTTTAAACCGAACCCCAGATGAATGGATGGGAGACTTCTCTCCTTGCCAGCTTGTAATGTTTCCCAACATGAACTGATGGGGCATGTTCAAGACAGATGGATAGATGTTTGGACAGTAAGGGACGTAGGGATAGTGCGGGGAAAGTGGAGTTGAGGTAGACAATCAGCCATGATCTTATTGAATGGCGGAGCAGGCTCGATGGGCCGATTGGCCGACTCCTGCTCCTGTTTCTTATGTCCTTATGTTTGAGCCCACTCCACAACACACAGCCGCCCGTAGCTCTGTGCTAGGCAGCCTGTGGGAGTTCAGCAGGGTGGCCGGCGCCAGGTATCAGATTATCTGAGCCTGGGGTTAAAGTGCATTGCTGCGGCAGATCAGAGAGAGCTTTATCTAATCCGTGCTGGCTCGATAACGACACAAAAAGTGTTTTCATTCCTCAACGCTGACCTTTCTCGTGTCCAAAGATATTTTTTTAATGAGTTCTTTCTTTGTCTGCCCCAATTGCAGTGATTGGTCTTTTGAGTGCGGACGGCAGAACTAGTGGAGTGTTAGGAGCAGTACACACCTCCCAGACGATGGTATGATTAACTAAGAATCAGAAATAGAAAGGGTAGAAATTGTTTGGTTGAATTTTATTGATAAATGAAATGATTTAAAAAAAAAAATCCTGCTTTTAAAAACTCCAACCCATGAATATGTTTGTATTTTTTGAATTGTAGTGGAATTCTGGATCTGTCTCTTCCCCTTCCCTCCCACTCCCAAAAGGCTGTGGATGCTGGGGGTCAATTGGAGCTTTAAAGACCGAGATGGATAGATTTTTGTTAGGTGGAAGGTATCGGGGGTTATGGAGCAAAGGCGGGTAAATGGAGTTGAGATACAGATCAGCCATGATCTGATTGAATAGCGGAACAGGCTCGAGGGGCTGAATGGCCTCCTCCTGTTCCTGTGTAACAGGCTCGAGGGGCTGAATGGCCTCCTCCTGTTCCTGTGTAACAGGCTCGAGGGGCTGAATGGGCCTCCTCCTGTTCCTAATGTAACAGGCTCGAGGGGGCTGAATGGCCTCCTCCTGTTCCTAATGTAACAGGCTCGAGGGGGCTGAATGGCCTTCTCCTGTTCCTGTGTAACAGGCTCGAGGGGCTGAATGGCCTCCTCCTGTTCCTGTGTAACAGGCTCGAGGGGGCTGAATGGCCTCCTCCTGTTCCTGTGTAACAGGCTCGAGGGGCTGAATGGCCTCCTCCTGTTCCTGTGTAACAGGCTCGAGGGGCGGAATGGCCTCCTCCCGTTCCTGTGTAACAGGCTCGAGGGGCTGAATGGCCTCCTCCCGTTCCTGTGTAACAGGCTCGAGGGGCTGAATGGCCTCCTCCCGTTCCTGTGTAACAGACTCGAGGGGACTGAATGGGCCTCCTCCTGTTCCTGTGTAACAGACTCGAGGGGACTGAATGGGCCTCCTCCTGTTCCTGTGTAACAGGCGCGAGGGGCTGAATGGCCTCCTCCTGTTCCTGTGTAACAGACTCGAGGGGACTGAATGGGCCTCCTCCTGTTCCTGTGTAACAGGCTCGAGGGGGCTGAATGGCCTCCTCCTGTTCCTGTGTAACAGACTCGAGGGGACTGAATGGGCCTCCTCCTGTTCCTGTGTAACAGGCGCGAGGGGCTGAATGGCCTCCTCCTGTTCCTGTGTAACAGGCTCGAGGGGGCTGAATGGCCTCCTCCTGTTCCTGTGTAACAGGCTCGAGGGACTGAATGGCCTCCTCCTGTTCCTGTGTAACAGGCTCGAGGGGCTGAATGGGCCTCCTCCTGTTCCTGTGTAACAAGCTCGAGGGACTGAATGGGCCTCCTCCTGTTCCTGTGTAACAGGCTCGAGGGGCTGAATGGGCCTCCTCCTGTTCCTAATGTAACAGGCTCGAGGGGGCTGAATGGCCTCCTCCTGTTCCTAATGTAACAGGCTCGAGGGGGCTGAATGGCCTCCTCCTGTTCCTGTGTAACAGGCTCGAGGGGGCTGAATGGCCTCCTCCTGTTCCTGTGTAACAGGCTCGAGGGGCTGAATGGCCTCCTCCTGTTCCTGTGTAACAGGCTCGAGGGGCTGAATGGCCTCCTCCTGTTCCTGTGTAACAGGCTCGAGGGGGCTGAATGGCCTCCTCCTGTTCCTGTGTAACAGGCTCGAGGGGCTGAATGGTCTCCTCCTGTTCCTGTGTAACAGGCTCGAGGGGGCTGAATGGGCCTCCTCCTGTTCCTACATATCTGGCCTTTGAAACTTGCTAACCTTCCAGGAGCCAGTGGGGTTTGTTGGCTGCTTCTCGATCTGCTGCTGAGCTGAATGCCTCGCGTTGGGCTTTAGCCTGACCTCACTCTGCCCTCCGGCTCAGCATCAGCATCAGCCACTGCTGATCAGGATTGTGCTGCCATCACTCTGCCAGTGAAATAGCTGCACGAAAGGAAGAGTCTCCGCCCAACAGAAGCTTTCGAGCAGCTCGCCCTCTGACCTAGATCCGAGAGGTGAAAGGTGAAGTTCCGGTCACCGCAGTGCTGTCCCGTTGAAGCCGCCCTGTCGTCTTGATCAGCCCGAAGGCTGGAGGTGAGGGCTGGGAGGTCGAGCCTCTTGGTTTATTTCCCCCTGTGGGTGGTACGCCGTGTGTTGTGACGGAGCATCAGTTTATAATATCGACCGCTATATCCCATCCGATTACCGCAGCCCTCGTTCAGAAACGTGCCCGCCGTCTCACGTGCGGCTCCATGGAGTAGGGCGGATTCTGGAACCCTTTTCTTCCCCCCCCTCTTCAACTCCAGTGAGTTCCCAATCTCGGCTGTTAAACGTGAAATAAAGTACACCCTCTCTGAACGACCCTGTGCCCCCAGTTCTGGCACCTCACTGTTTATCGTGATCGAATATTATCCCCCCCCCCCCCCCCCCCCCAAAACCTTCCTGTCCAGATTCATTCACATGCACCCACTCTGCATATGTAACACTCCTTTTCTGTTAAAAGGGACATTGCCAGCCCCCAGCTGAGAGTTTGGGGGCTTCATACAGGTTACCAATCGATACGGTGGAGGGAAAGTCACAATCTCCAGCTTCTTTAAACATGTGGGTTGTGGCGAGATCTTCAGAGACTGCTGCTATGATGGGAAGCTGCTGGTAATTTTATTCCCAGCTATACATATTTAACACTAATCAGTTTACTAATACGAGCTGTGAACCGACTCCTAATTGTCTTTTATAAAAAGGGATGTGTCTGTCTGGGCTGCGTTTCAAGCACTGTGAATGATGACACCCCCCAGCTTTTCTATTTATTGCCTTTGGTATATCCCATTCCCTACATCGTGTGTGGCACTGCCAAGGGCTTCCAGTGGGGCGGGGTTCATAAATCGCTAACAAATAGCTCCCGATGGGAATGTGATACTTGAGTAGTTTCAGACCCGCAAGGTCAATTGTTCCCTTGCCCTCACCCTCTGATGTTTTACTGTTTTAAATAATTTATGTGAGATAATATATTCAGTATATGTATAAGGACAGGGACTAATTGGACGGGTCTTTCATGGAGCCGGCACAGGCCCTGATGGGCCGAATGGCCTCCTGTGCTGTATCATTCTAGATTCGATATGTATTTCCTGTTTTCGGTTATGGGGTTGTTTGGGCATTTGATTACATTGTCTGTGGCAGTGTTTTATCTGCATCCTGTGAAAGGAAATGATGGGTTTTATTACCTTGTGCTGGAAGCAGCACCTTGTGTCCTCTGTGAATCTACAGTACACTACTCTGTGAGCAGAGGGCGTTAAGTATGCGCAGGGCTGTAAGAAAGAAAGACTTAAAGTTATACAGCGCCTCTCGGGGTGTCCCAAAGCGCTTTACGGCCAATTCATTGCTTTTGAAGTGTGGTCACAGTTGTAATGTTGGAAACGCAGCGGACAATTTGTGCACAGCAAGCTCCCACCAACAGCAATGCGATAATGACCAGATCATCTGTTTCAGTGATTTTGGTTGAGGGATAAATATTGGGCCCAGGACACCGGGGAGAACTCCCCCTGCTCTTCTTCCAATAGTGGCCCTAGGATCTTTTACGTCCACCTGAGAGGGCAGACGGGGCCTCGGTTTAACCTCTCATCTGAAAGACGGCACCTCCGACAGTGCAGCGCTCCCTCAGTACTGCCCCTCCGACAGTGCGGCGCTCCCTCAGTACTGCCCCTCCGACAGTGCAGCGCTCCCTCAGTACTGGCACCGGGAGTGTCGGCCTGGATTTTGTGATCAAATCTCGAGTGGGGCTCGAACCCAGACCTTCTGACTCAGGCTGAGTGATACCCACAGAGCCACGGCTCAGTACGGGGTTGCATTTACCCTTCATTAGCCCCCCATGCTCCAATAACCAGGCACTTTGTCCATATCAGGTACAGAATCCCAGGCATGATATGTGGCCTGGTGCTCGTCCTGTCCACATGTAAACCTGCGAGGAGAATTTGCGCACAGCACAGAAGTTCCGCGGGGGTTTTATTTGGTGGAACAGTTGATGCAAGACGGGAACAAATTCCCTCGAGATTTCCACAGTTTCATTCTTGCCTCTGGTTGCAGCTCGTGAAGAGATGATCATCTGTGGCCTGCCTGTATTGCCCCGTCTTCCACCTACTGGTTTACCAAATAGGAACCTCCACGTAACTTCTTCCTGCTGTGTGCAAAGTCTCCTCACAGTTGTTGTGATCTGGAATGCGCTGCCTGAAAGGGCGGTGGAAGCAGATTCAATAGTAACTTTCAAAAGGGGAATTGATAAAATAGTTGTAAAGGAAATATTTGCAGGGCTGTGGGGAGAGAGTGGGACTAATCGGGTAGCTCTTTCAAAGAGCCGGCACAGGCGCGATGGGCCGAATGGCCGTCTCCTACGCTGTATGATTCTGTGTCTGAGAGTGGGCTGCTGGTACCCTCTGTGGCCCATGTATGGTATGTGTTGGTGTGGCTTTAGCTGTGCTGGCTCCTGATTTCAGTGTGTGACATCCTTGCTGCATTGCTTCTGTCACCCTAGAAACAGCAGATTCTCCTCTTGGGATCTTCATCCCCTCGGCTCCCCGTTGCTGCTGCTTGGTCTGGGCAGGCGAGCACGAGCAGACCAGGGCCATAGCTTCTCCGTAGATTGCCTAAGCGATGGTTCACAGCTAGTTGGCAGGCGTTGGTGAATTGTTTGTCGGCTGGGTCCTTGTTTTCTAGGAATGAGATCCGAGGCCCGAGATCGGTTATTGAAACTAAAAAGCGAAGTCCTCCTGGGATTTGACAGAGAAGAATCGATCAGGTTTGTGTTTAACAAAATGTTGAACAAAGTGTGTTTGAGCACCAGCCTCCAGCCAGTAGATGACACTAGGTTACTTAGTAATTGGTTTGTGTGCTATTGACTTCCAATGAGGTAAAAGAAAGGACTTGCATTTATATAGCGCCCTTCACGTCCTCAGAACGCCCCAAAGCTTTTCACTGCCAGTGAATTACTTTTGCAGTGTAGTCACTTTCCTAGGCAAACACGACAGCCAATTTGTGCACAGCAAGATCCCAGGAATAGAAATGAGATGAATATCCAATCTGTCTTTTGGTAGTGTTGGATAAATATTGGCTAGGGCGTCGGGGAGAACTCCCCCTGCTTTTCGAAATACTGCCATGGGATCTTTTACATCGACCCGAGAGGGCAGATGGTGCCTCGGTTTAACGTCTCATCCGAAAGACAGCACCTCCGACAGTGCAGCACTCCCTCAGTACTGGCACTGGAAGTGTCGGACTAGATTATGTGCTCAGGTCTCTGGTGTGGGACTCGAACCCACGACCTGACTCGAGCTCAGCACTGGACCAGGCAGAAGTGTAGCCAGGAGGTCTCTTTGCTTGTGTTACTTCTGCAGCATGGCGTTGGGGTTGTTGCTTCATCCCCTCTGATACCCGCCCCCACCCTTTGTACTACAGCCTACGCGTAAATGTGTTACAGACTGGAGTTACAGGCTTTGAGCCAACCCTTGCCCCCCCACTTCATAACTAGCACCATGCATTGGGTTTATTGGTGAGTGAGTGATTGTTGTTTCAGGAGAGAGGAGAGGGAGATTGTCTTGTCACCTGTGCATGTATTTTTCCTAATGGCATGTGTGAAAATAAACTGTTTTAAAAATTAAAATAAAGTGTGTGTGTGTGTGTGTGTGTGGCTCTGCACTTGCTCTGACAATGGATTGAAGAGTTTTCTGCTGTGTCCCGGAGCGAGGAACGCCCGAGCACCGCTTCACATTTGGTAGGACGTGGGTACGTAATCGGTTACTGGAGTCACTCGTATCGTCGGGGCTCCCGCCTGAGGATGGTGCGTTCTGGGGAGCAGAGGCGGACGAGAAATGAATCCATAAAAAGCCCCCAAAAATTACTACTTCGTCCCGAGGAGCGCCGGTGCCTGTGAAACTGCTATACCCTGGCCACTGGGGAAAGGGGAGGCGAGCCGGAGACCAACGGATCTGTCGAACTAACGGTGTTTAGCAGCCACTAGGCGTGCAGCTGGATTCATGTGCAGAGACTCTGGGAGCTAATTGATTGTTGCATCAGTGTACCGTCGCTGTATTTTTAAAACCTCATTAAAAGAAAGGCCTGCGTTCACCCAGAACGATGTTACTTGCGTGGAATTTACAGCACAGAAACAGGCCATTCGGCCCAACTGGTCCATGCCGGTGTTTCTGCTCCACACGAGCCTTTCTCTTCATCTCACCCCATCAGCATATCCTATTCCTTTCTCCCTCGTGTTTATCTAGCTTCCCCTTAAATGCATCTACGCTTTTCACCTCAACCTGTACTTGGCTGGGTGGGATATAAATGTTGAGCGCCATGCGTGCTTTTTCACTTTTGAACGACACGTGCTATTGCTCCTCCCTGCGTCGAGCCTCATCGCGCACACGCCCGTGCTAACTCCTTTCCCCCCAGGACCTCGATTGCTTCCCTGCCACAACACACAGGTACTCCTAACTACTGCATGATCTGATCTTTCCCCTCCGATTTTATTCGATCGCTGGGCCTTGGCCTGTTTCTTCAGTAAAGCTGGGTCAGCCGTGTGTGTGAGTATACACGGGCTGTAAAGCAGTTGGCCGGCTTGCTCCATATCATTGATTGGATGCACACACGGCTCAAATGCGACAGCCTGCAGGTATGGTAAAGGATTGACCATGTGTTTTTGGTAGTGTGTAGCTTTCTGTCTGGATATAATGACAAGTCAAACCCCAGTCACTCCTTCCCTGTGCCTTCTCTACTGCGCCAATGATCTTATTGTCTGGGCTCTCCATGAAGACTTGAAGTAGTCTTCAAATGAACATTCTCCTTGGGCTTTTCTACTTGTTGAAAGTTCATCCGTTCTGAATGCCCAGAATCAACCTTTCTGGACCCAGATCGTCAGTTGTCCACAGCTTGGACCGAAGCTTGTACGCTGCCCAATAGATCAGGGTGGGCTGCATTTCCTGGCTCTTGTATTAGTGGACAGCTCAGTTCTGGGCTGGACATACGAACATAAGAAATAGGAGCTGGAGTCGGCCATTTGGCCCTTCGAGCCTGCTCCGCCATTCAACAAGATCATGGCTGATCTTCTACCTCAACTCCACCTTCCCGCCCGATCCCCATATCCCTTAATTCCCTCAGTTACCAAAAATTTATCGACCTCTGTCTTGAATATACTGAACGATTGAGCATCCACAGCTCTCTGGGGTAGAGAATTCCAAAGATTCACAACCCTTTGAGTGAAGACATTTCTCCTCATCTCAGTCCTAAATGGCCGACCCCTTATCCTGAGACTGTGACCCCGTGTTCTAGATTCCCCAGCCAGGGGAAACATCCTCCTTGCATCTACCCTGTCGAGCCCTGTAAGAAATTTGTATGTTTCAATGAGATCACCTCTCATTCTTCTAAACTCTAGGGAATATAGGCCTAGTCTACTCAATCTGTCCTCATAGAACAATCCCTCCATCCCAGGAATCAGTCTGGTGAACCTTCATTGTATTCCCTCTAAGGCAAGTATATCCTTCCTTAGGTAAGGAGACCAAAACTGTACACAATACTCCAGGTGTGGTCTCACCAGGGCCCTATATAATTAAAGTAAGACTTCTTTACTCTTATACTCTAAACCCTTTGTAACAAAAGCTAACATACCATTTGCTTTCCTAATTGCTTGCTGTACCTGCATGTCAACTTTGTTATTCATGTACAAGGACACCCAGGTCCCTGTGAGTGCAAACATTTCCCAGTCTCTCATTCAAAAAATATTCTGCTTTTTTGTTTTTCCTACCAAAGTGGATAACTTCACACTTCCCCACATTGTATTCCATTTGCCATGTTCTTGCCCACTCAGTCAACCTGTCTCTTATGTTCTTATATCTCTCTGCAGCCTCTTTGCGTCCTCCTCGCAGCTTACTTTCCCACCTAACTTCGTATCATCCGCAAACTTGGATACGTTACACTCAGTCCCTTCATCTAAGTCATTAATATAGATTGTGAATAGCTGAGGCCCCAACACTGATCCTTGCGGTACCCCGCTAGTTACAACCTGCCAACTCGAAAAAGTCCTGTTTATTCCTACTCTGTTTTCTGTCCATTAACCAATCCTCAATCCATGCTAGTATATTACCCCCAATCCCATGAGTCCTAATTTTGTGTAATAACCTCTTGTGTGGCACCTTATCGAATGCTTTTTGAAAATCCAAATACACCACATCCACTGGTTCCCCCTTATCCATCCTACTAGTTACATCTTCAAAAAACTCTTAACAGATTTGTCAAACACTATTTCCCTTTCATAAAACCATGTTGACTCTGCCTAATCATATTACGATTTTCTAAGTGCCCTTTTACAACGTACCACTTCTCGCACCCCTGGATCTGATGGAGCGGGTCTTCTATATACTCTTCCTTTCTGGTGGCCACAAGGTCACACCATATGGTGGTGCGTCTCATGTAAAGTGCCAGTCAATAGACCCGCATGTCATGGGTGTGGACTATCTACTACCTCTTCTGGACTAACGTTGGGACTCTCCCACCCGTTGTGACATTAGAGGTTTGTGTCAATGTCGTGAGATGGACCTTGCATAACTTCCCCATCTGTTGGAAGCTGACTCTTCGTTTGATCCACACTTTCCTACTGCGCACATTTCCACTGGAGAGAGGTTTATTTTGACGTCTCTAAGCCTGCCGTCTCATCATTGACATCTTTCGTTAGTTCTCGAGAGTTATTTTTAGCTAACTGAGATTCTGAGGGTGAGCTGGGTATCACAGCGATATGCAGCTTTGCTTTCTGTGGATGGAAAGAGCGCATCTTCGTACGTATGTGTGTGGTGGTGGAGCGAATGAATATGGGCAGTGGGGAAGCCATTCATTTAATTGCTCTCCCAAGTTTGACCTTTGCGCAACTGAGGAAGATGCTGCTATCAAGTTGATCTCACGATGCCGCTTCAGAACATAGGAACCTCAAGAGCCTGCTCTGCCATTCAATTAGCTCATGGCCGATCTGTGCCCCATTTACTTGCCTTTGCTCCGTATCCCTTGATGCCTTTACCCAACAAAGATCTTTCGATTTCAGACTTGATGGCTCCTCCACCAGCCCCCCACCCCCCCCCAAGCATCCAGAGCCTTTTGGTTGTCTTGGTGTCGCGCCTTGTCCACATGGTGTCCCAAGACTCCTGATGTGTGATGGAGGGCTGAGGGTGAAACCAGCAATCTCGGCCACATTCGGTTATAGAATCGTAGAATAGTACAGCACAGAAGGAAGCCGTTCGTCCCATCAAGTCTGCACCAAATGTTCCCTTTAAGCTGCGTGGCTGCCCAGCGCTCTGGAGGTCCCGCGCGGCAGGCTCACCGGCTTTTAAAAGGGGGAAAAAAACGCTCGTGCACGGAATTTTGAATGGGCCGCACAGCCCCACCCCCCCCCCAAAAAGAAATTAGAGGGAACACTGATTTGCGCCGGCTCTTTCGAAGAGCAATCCAGTTTGTCCCACTCCCCGGCTCTTTCCCCATATCCCTGCAATTTTTTTCTCCTTCAAGTATTTATCCAATTCCCTTTCGGAAGCCGTGATTGAGTCTGCCTCCACCCGCCCTTTCAGGCAGTGTATTCCAGATCCTAACCACTCGTTGCGTAAAAAAGTTTTTCCTCGCGTCGCCTCTGGTCCTTTTGCCAATCACCTTAAATCTGTGCCCTCTGCATTACCGACCCTTCAGCCACTGGAAACGGTCTCTCTTTATTTACTCTATCTAAATCCTTCATCATTTTGCACACCTCCATCAAATCTGCTCTTAGCCTTCTCTGCTCCAAGGAGAACAACCCCAGCTCCTCCAGTCTCTCCACGTAACAAACAGATAGGTACATCAATAAAAATTCCAAAAATATATAATATCAACATTAAGAGCTACTCGTGAGAGAGAATGAATAAAATAATTCGTCCCACTAATGTAAAAGCTCAGTGATAAAAGGGGTGCAGTTTCTATAAGGAAGAAACAAAAGTCACTGCATAAATCAGGACGTGGGTCCGTACACATACATATTTTTTTAAGATCCCGTGGGGGTTAAAGTCTTCACAGTTAGTGCTTTACAAAGCATTGTCTTGGTCCATTTCTTTGAGCGTCTTATATAAAAATATTTTGGCACTTTTCCTTGGCAAGGTTCAGTTTGACGTCCTGGTGGTACAGAGGGGGCAGACTCGTACAGGTCATGGCCTCCGACATGGCCTCCAGCTGCTCCTGGATCTCCCTGTTGTCCCAGCTTGGGTAGGCAGGCGGGGTAGACGCGGGTTTGGCCAGCGCTGCCCCTGTGTAGGTGACCGGAGGGTAAAGGCCATCTTGCGCCCTGTGCTGCCAATCATCCTGTTGCCGGTGGATCTTCATGTGAGCGTTTCGACTCTTGATTTTGTAAAACATCCTACAGGTTTGGGTTTTTCAGGGTTGAGGGGGAGAAAAAGAATTTTAAAAATGATTAGTGGAACCTCTTGTGGTGTTGCTCGTGTGGTACAGTGAAGGTATGACGTCAGGCTGTGAGTGTGCACTTGTGTTTGTGTCCCTTGCTCTGTTAGTGGCTCTGTCTCTGTCTGTGTCTCTGTCTGTTAGTGGCAGTGTCTCTGTCCCTGTCTGTGACCGTCTGTATCTCTGTCCCTGTCTCTGTCTCTCGGTCCCTGTCACTCTGTCCCTGCCTGTGACCGTCTGTATCTCTGTCCCTGTCTCTGTCTCTCGGTCCCTGTCACTCTGTCCCTGCCTGTGACCGTCTGTATCTCTGTCCCTGTCTCTGTCTCTGTCTCTCGGTCCCTGTCTCTCTGTTCCTGTCTGTGACCGTCTGTATCTCTGTCCCTGTCTCTGTCTCTCGGTCCCTGTCTGTGACCGTCTGTATCTCTGTCCCTGTCTCTGTCTCTCGGTCCCTGTCTCTCTGTCCCTGTCTGTGACCGTCTGTATCTCTGTCCCTGTCTCTGTCTCTCGGTCCCTGTCTGTGACTGTCTGTATCTCTGTCCCTGTCTCTGTCTCTCGGTCCCTGTCTCTCTGTCCCTGTCTGTGACCGTCTGTATCTCTGTCCCTGTTTGTGTCCCTGTCTCTGTCTCTCGGTCCCTGTCTCTCTCTTCCTGTCTGTGACCGTCTGTATCTCTGTCCCTGTTTGTGTCCCTGTGTCTGTCTCTCGGTCCCTGTCTCTGTCTCTCGGTCCCTGTCTCTGTCTCTCTCTCTCTCTGTCCCTGTCTCTCTCTGTCTCTCTCTCTGTCCCTGTCTCTCTCTCTCTCTCTCTCTGTCCCTGTCTCTCTCTCTCTCTCTCTCTCTCTGTCCCTGTCTCTGTCTCTCTCTCTCTCTCTCTCTCTCTCTCTCTCTGTCCCTGTCTCTCTCTCTGTCCCTGTCTCTCTCTCTCTCTCTCTGTCTCTCTCTCTGTCTCTCTCTCTCTGTCCCTGTCTCTCTCTCTCTGTCCCTGTCCCTGTCTCTCTCTCTCTCTCTGTCCCTGTCTCTCTCTCTCTCTCTCTCTGTCTCTCTCTCTCTCTGTCCCTGTCTCTGTCTCTCTCTCTCTGTCTCTCTCTCTCTCTGTCCCTGTCTCTGTCTCTCTCTCTCTCTCTCTCTCTCTGTCCCTGTCTCTCTTTCTCTCTCTCTCTGTCCCTGTCTCTCTCTCTGTCCCTGTCTCTGTCTCTCTCTCTCTCTCTCTCTCTGTCTCTCTCTCTCTGTCTCTGTCTCTCTCTCTCTCTCTCTCTCTCTCTCTCTCTGTCCCTGTCCCTGTCTCTCCGTTGCTGTCCCTGTCTGTCTCTCTGTCTGTATCTCTGTCCCTGTCTGTCTCTCTGTCCCTGTGTCTCTGTCCTTATCTGTCGTATGGTTGACGTCAGGTATACTTACTTTCCACACTGTTTGCAGGGAAAGCTGCCAATGACTGTGGAGCAAGGACTCTCTCGCTCTCTGTGGACAGGCTGTATCGGTTGTGAACTGGGAAACGGCTGCTTTAAAACCAAAAGAAACGGAAAAATTAGAAACATTCGAGCCTAAAATATAATGATATAAACTACAATTGGCTGTGAATTTGCACTGTGGGATAGGAGTGTGTCAACACTTAATGTGTTTGTATGAAGTCCCCTCCCATGGTGTAATCCCGAGGTCTATGTGAATAACAGTATTAATTGGGAACATGCTTTACTCATTAGACTTTTACAAAGTTCTCAGATGCATATTTGAAAATTTTGGATAAAATCACGATTGGTTTGTGCAGCATGTGCTAATTCACTGCAAGCTATCTGCTGTACCTACCCTGGGAGTGTTTGATGGGACAGTGTAGAGGGAGCTTTACTCTGTATCTAACCCGTGCTGTACCTGCCCTGGGAGTGTTTGATGGGACAGTGTAGAGGGAGCTTTACTCTGTCTCTAACCCGTCCTGTACCTGCCCTGGGAGTGTTTGATGGGACAGTGTAGAGGGAGCTTTACACTGTATCTAACCCGTGCTGTACCTGCCCTGGGAGTGTTTGACGGGACAGTGTAGAGGGAGCTTTACTCTGTATCTAACCAGTGCTGTACCTGCCCTGGGAGTACTTGTATCGGCTCACAGTGAGGAACACATTACATATGTTATACGATGAGCCTCCTCCGGCCACCATTGTAAGACGGGGCCTCACCTCACAGTCAGTGTCTTGTCTGAAGACATTGCTCCAATCCTCATCGGTGTCTGAGGGTCGCGGGCGATGCTTCTTGTTGAACTTTAGGATCTTTTTAAAGTTGTAATAATACTCAACGCACTCTGTGATCAGCTTGGATCTCACCTGTAACAGTGCAACATGTGTGGGGTGGGTGCATTGAAGAAAAGTACATTGAGTAAATATTCCTGCAAGGTTTCGTGTATATTACATTGAATTTTACACAGCTGACTGCCACCGTGGGTGAGAGTGGCTAACGCTTTCGCTCGGCAGCCCTCTGCAACGGAGCTCCAGGGTGTTGCCGGTTCGTGCCGAGTTACGGGCAGTGCACTGCAGGTTCGCTCCCACGAGGAACAGGTGTAGGACTACCCAACTCGCGTCACTTTAGAAACCTATTAGTCCCTAGAGAGAGGGAGAGAGAGAGACGACTATCCCAGCGCTCTGAGCTGGATTGAAATCCAGGCACCAAAAGACTCGTTGCACTACCCAGCCCCTCCTAAATCACCCCATGTCGGTCTGAGACCTCTTGGTGGAGCTCTTGCGATGCACAAACATCGTCGCCCCACTGTATTACTCAAAGCAGAACAGTGACTGATTTCTCAACAGATACCTTCCCCCCCCAAAGGACTAAAAACCCTGAATGCAGATATCTTGAGACCAGAGCTAGAGGTTCGAGTCTTTTAGTTAGGAGGTATCGTCCCCCCACCCACAAACAGTTTCTCTCCCTCTCCTGAAGGCAGCTGACTCTTACTGGAGTACCATTCCAGCTCCCCAATACCCACCCTGTTTTCCCATTCTTCCACGTGTGAACCTCGACGCTCAGTGGTGGCATTTGACTGTGGCAGGACAGGAGGCATCACAGTCGAGACAGATCCTGTCCTCATCAGATATCCACAACAACCTGCATTTATACAGCGCCTTTAACGTAGTAAAACATCCCAAGGTGCTTCACAGGAGCGTAAAATCAGTCAAATATTTGACACCGAACCACATAAGGAGCTATTAAGACAGGTGACCAAAAAGCTTGGTCAAAGAGGTAGGTTTTGAGGAGCGTCTTAAAGGCGGAGAGGTTTAAGGAGGGAATTCCAGAGCTTAGGGCCCAGGCAGCTGAAGGCACGGCCGCCAATGGTGGAGCGATTAAAATCGGGGGATGCACAAAATGCCAGAATTGGAGGAACGCATAGATCTCGGAGGGTTGCAGGGCTGGAGCAGGTTATAGAGATAGGCAGGGGTGAGGCCATGGAGAGGATTTGAACACAAGGATGGTTTTAAATTCGAGGCGTTGCCGGAACGGGAGCCAGTGTAGGTCAGCGAGGACAGGGTGATGGGTGAACGGGACTGGGTGCGAGTTAGGACACGGGGGCAGCAGAGTTTCGGATGAGCTCAAGTTTACGGAGGTTGGAAGATGGGAGGCCGGCCAGGAGAGTATTGGAATCCACAGACATAGGCTTTCAAGATGGGGGTAACCGGGGAGTGATCAGGAGCAGGTACCCTATCTGATTTGACCTGTTCATACCTCCATCCTGGCTGAGGTGATCTGACTCAGCACAGAGCCTAGAACTGGGACTACAATTCTCTTTATCGTCCCTGGGCGAGGGAGGGGAATAATCAGCCAGGGACCCGTTCCTGGTCACTATTCAGTGATCCCCTGGGTATATTACGATGTCTAGTATGACTGCAGTACTCAAAAACAATGAAAGACTTGCATTTCCACGCCCTCAGGATATCCCAAAGCGCTTTATAGCCAATTAAGTACTTTTAAAGTGTAGTCACTGTTTTACTGTAGGAAATGCGGCAACCAAAATGTGTACAGCAAGCTCCCACAAACAGCAATGTGATAATGACCAGATCATCTGTTTTAGTGATGTTGGTTGAGGGATAAATATTGGGCCCAGGACACCGGGGAGAACTCCCCCCTGTTCTTCCAATAGTGGCCGTGGGATCTTTTACACCCACCCGAGAGGGCAGACGGGGCCTCGGTTTAACGTCTCATCCAAAAGACGGCACCTCCGACAGTGCAGCACTCCCTCAGTACCGCCCCTCCGACAGTGCGGCGCTCCCTCATTACTGCACTGGGAGTGTCAGCCTAGATTTTTGTGCTCAAGTCTCTGGAGTGGGGATTTGAACCCACAACCTTCTGACTCAGAGACGAGAGTGCCGCCCACTGAACTACTCGGTCCCACTCCAACCCTGTGGTGCAGCTGTTGGAGTGCAGCGGATCACGCTCTCTGATTAAAACGAGTCTCAACCCCCGCCCCACCCCCGAATACTCAGTCACGTACCATCTTCTGAACCATGTGGAAGTCCTTTCTGTGCACCCCGAAAGCTTTGTTGAACACCCTGCGTTCGCTGGGAGTCCAGTTACTGCTACCTGCCAGAAGAAGAAGCAAGAACAACAAGAGAGGGTGAACATGCTGTGAACCTGCTCACCTGCAACCAGGCTGGCCTCGGGCAGGGCTGAACGTTACTGCTCTAACGCACTACACAACACAACAGCAGGAAGCAGGTGCACCACTGCCTGCACTTACTTACACACTAGGTTACTGCTCTAAGTTACTCCTCCTGCCTCCGAGTCATGGGTTCAAGTCCCACTCCAGAGGCTTGAGCACCAAAATCTGGGCTGCGTTACTACAAGCGCCTTTTGCAACCTCAGGACGTCCCAAAGCGCCTTACAACCAATGAAGTACTTTTTTTTTGAAGTAATGTAGGAAACGTGGCAGCCAACTCGTGCTCCGCAAGTTCCCACAAACAGCAACATGATAATTGACTAGATCATCTATGTTAATGATGTTGGTTGAGGGATAAGAACATAAGAAGCAGGAGCAGGAGTCGGCCATATGACCCCTCGGGCCTGCTCCGCCATTCAATAGGATCATGGCTGATCCGAACCTAGACTCACGTCCACTTCCCTGCCCGCTCCCCATAACCCTTAATTCCCTTATCAGCTAGGAAGCTGTCTATCTCCGTTTTAAATTTATTTAATGTCGCAGCTTCCACAGCTCTCTGAGGTAGCAAATTCCATAGATTTACTACCCTCTGAGTGAAGAAGTTTCTCCTCATCTCAGTTTTGAAACGGCAGCCCCTTATTCTAAGATTATGCCCCCTAGTTCTGGTCTCACCCATCAGTGGAAACATCCTCCCCGCCTCCACCCGATCAAGCCCTCTCACAATCTGATATGTTTCGATAAGATCGCCTCTCATTCTTCTGTATTCCAATGAGTAGAGGCCCAACCTACTCAACCTTTCCTCATAAGTCAACCCCCTCATCTCCGGAATCAACCGAGTGAACCTTCTCTGAACTGCCTCTAGAACAAGTATATCTTTTCTTAAATATGGAAACCAAAACTGTGCGCAGTATTCCAGGTGTGGCCTCACCAGTACCCTGTATAACTGAAGCAAGACTTCCCTGCTTTTATACTCCATCCCCCTTGCAATAAAAGCCAAGATTCCATTGGCCTTCCTGATCACCTGCTGTACCTGCATACTAACCTTCTGTGTTTCATTCACCAGGACCCCCAGATCCCTTTGTACTGTAGCACTTATAGATATATACTCGCCCCTGCTCTTCTTCCAATAGCGGCCGTGGGATCTTTTACATCCACCCGCGAGGGCAGACGGGGCCTCGGTTTAACATCTCATCCGAAAGGTGGCACCTCCGACAGTGCAGCACTCCCTCAGTACTGGCGCCGGAAGTGCCAGTCTGGGTTTTGTGCTCAAGCCTTTGGAGTGGGGCTCGAACCCACGACCTTCTGACTCAGGCGAGCGCGCTGCCCACTGAGCCCCGGCTGTTAGAAAAAAAAACTGGGATTGTGAAGCTGAAGCGACACATTCCTCGGAGTGCGGATTCAGGAGACTCCCGATTCCTTGAACGCGGTTTGCTCCGATCCAGGTGCTCCGCACAAGTCGATCCCACCAGGGTTCCACTCCGAGGCGCGTCCCTTTTTATCTCGGCCCCCCCCCCCGCGCGGCCGGCACGAGTCTTGAACTCTTTGTTCGTTTAGCCTCCACACACAAGTAGGAAAGTCCCTCCACCTACCTGGGGAAAATCACTCTCGAGGACACTGCCCCTTTAAATTTGGCACATTTTCAGTCAGCAGATCTTCCCCGCTGTACTGCTGATTCATAGCCTCGCTCTTGACTGCGTCTTGAGTTCCGTTGTGAGAGTCACACAGAGAGACTTACCTGCAAGGAACGGAATCCAGCCCAGAATGAGCCTGCGCATCAACACAACTAAGGAAAGATTGCCCCAAGACTGGAAGTGCGAGAAGTTACATGTCTTTTCCAATCCCTCCCTTTTCTCTCTTCCTCTTCTGAAGGCTTTGATTCCTTGTGGTCACCTCACCCAAGTGACCAATCTTCACCTGTGAGCCTAGGTAGTGAGAACCAGGAGGCTATTCGCCAAAGAGGGTCTAGCCGTTCATTGTCCGCACACGACGTGTTTCCAGCATTGGATAGTAATCGAGAGTGGGAACTCGGGCTCTGACAGCTGATGCCCAATAGAAACTGTGGATATCTCGAGACAGATTTGTGTATTGACTACTCAAAGAAACTTGAATCTCTGCGCTCCTCCAATTCTGGCCTCTTGTCCCCCACTTCCTTTGCCCCCCCCCCCCCCCCCCCCACCATTGGCGGCCGTGCCTTCAGCTGCCTGGGCCCTGAGCTCTGGAATTCCCTCCCTAAACCTCTCCGCCTCTCTCCTCCTTAAAACCGACCTCTTTGACCAAGCTTTTGGTCACCTGTCCTAATATCTCCTTATGTGGCTCGGTGTCAAATTCTGTCTGATTTACGCCCCTGTGAAGCGCCTTGGGACGTTTTACTGTTGTTGAACTTTTTTGAATGAGTGGCTAAGCGAAGCCAATTTTAAATACACATTACTCTACCTAAAATCATATAAAACATGCAGCAATGTTTCCCTATTTGCGTGATGAAGCTCCATCTTCAACAAAGTGCATGGACTTTCCTGTTTGTATGTAGAGGTTAAACTTCATCCTACAACTAAGGCAGACTCTACCTGTGGTCAGTAATATGTCAGTAATGTAACTTAATGCATATTAAGGACTATCCTGACTCTCGTACCTGTGTAATGGTAATCTGCCAGAGGATGGGAGGTGGGACGGGCTCCATTGTTCAATAGCAGCCTCTCCAGTGCAGCCTGTGGTAACAAGAAGCTCTTTAGTAAGAGGACAAGTTGATAAGGATGTTCAAAAAAAAGCAAACAGGATCCTGGGCTTTATAAATAGAGGCACAGAGTACAAAAACAAGGAAGTTACACTAAACCTTTATAAAACTCTGGGTTAGGCCTCAGCTGGAGTATTGTCCAATTCTGGCACCGCACTTTAGGAAGGATGTCAAGGCCTTGGAGAGGGTGCAGAGGAGATTTACTAGAATGGTCCCAGGGATGAGGAACTTCAGTTATGTGGAGAGACTGGAGAAGCTGGGATTGTTCTCCTTAGAGCAGAGAAGGTTAAGGGGAGATTTGATAGAGCTGTTCAAAATCATGAGGGGTTTTGATGGAGTAAATAAGGAGAAACTGTTTCCAGTGGCAGGAGGGTCGGTAACCAGAGGACACAGATTGAAGATAATCGGTAAAAGAACCAGAGGGGGAGATGAGAATGTTTTAACGCAGCGAGTTGTTGTGATCTGGAATGCGCTGCCTGAAAGGGCGGTGGAAGCAGATTCAATAGTAACTTTCAAAAGGGGAATTGGATAAATACTTGAAAAGGAGAAATGTGCAGGGCTGTGGGGAGAGAGCAGGGGGAGTGGGACTAATTGGAGAGCTCGTTCAAAGAGCCGGCACAGGCACGATGGGCCGAATGGCCTCCTCCTGCGCTGTATGCTTCTATGAGCCTAGGAACATAGGAATGGCCAGATGAAGAAAGAACAAGGTCCATCTAGTTCGCCCTGTACCAGCCCAGTAGTCCCGTGATCCAGCGGTAACGGAGTTGCTGACCATTCACAGCGATCGATCTCTTGTCAATGAGTCTACAACAGACCCAGACACGAGGCGAGGAAAACCCCCAGTGCTGGCGAGCTTTGGGAACCAGAGCTCCACAGTCACCTCTCCCTCCCGAGCACGCTGCACTCCCCACACCTCATGGCTCAGATTGCTCAGATACCGGAGCCCAAAATATTATTTTCCTGAAAGAAGAGTTGCAAACATTTACCATGATGTCACCGTTCACCTCGGAGAGACAGTGTAGGGCGAACTCACGGTTCAACCCCCCGCCTGGCAGCACGCTGGAACAGGCCATGTTCAGCAAGTCCTCCACTGAAAGCACAAAACACACCGTTGTAAAGGATTCTCACTGTGGTCTCCATTGAAGGAAATCAGATCGCTTCTTGATTCATTAAACTTCTTCATTTTCCGATTGAAAGAAAAAACTTGCATTTCTACAGCGTCTTTCCTGACCTCCGGACCAAAGCGCTTTACAGCCAATGAAGTACCTTTTTTGAAGTGTTGTCAATGTTGTAATGTAGCATACGTGGCAGCCAATTTGCGCATAGCAAGATCCCACAATCAGCAATGTGATAATGACCAGATAATCTGTTTTAGTGATGTTGATTGAGGGATAAATATTGGCCCCCAGGACACCGGAGAGAACTCCCCTGCTCCTCTTCGAAATAGTGGCCGTGGGATCTTTTATGTCTACCCGAGAGGGCAGACGTGGTCTTGGATTAACGTCTCATCCGAAAGACGGCACCACCAACAGTGCAGAGCTCCCTCCGCACCGCCCCTCCGACAGTGCGGCGCTCCCTCAGTACCGCCCCTCCGACAGTGCAGTGCTCCCTCAGTACTGCCCCTCCGACAGTGCGGCGCTCCCTCAGTACCGCCCCTCCGACAGTGCGACGCTCCCTCAGTACCGCCCCTCCGACAGTGCGGCGCTCCCTCAGTACCGCCCCTCCGACAGTGCGGCGCTCCCTCAGTACTGCCCCTCCGACAGTGCGGCGCTCCCTCAGTACTGCCCCTCCGACAGTGCGGCGCTCCCTCAGTACTGCACTGGAGCGTCAGCCTGGATTTTTGTGCTCAAGTCTCTGGTGCGGGACTTGAACCCACGACCTTCTGACTCAGAGGCAAGATTGCTAGCCACTGATCCACGGTTGATAATGAATGCTCCTTCTGTGTAGCGACCTTTTGCCCCAGTTGTTTCCAGCTGCACTCTTTTCTACAGCTTTATTTAAACTGCAGTCAGTGCTTGATACAAACTGGAACCCCTCCCCACTTAGAGGGGTTTAGAAGGGCTTCAGTACAAAAGGTAATCGAGCATTAACGAGGTGTTACAAAAAGAAAATACTGCAGATGCTGGAGATCTGAAATAAAAACAGAAAATGCTGGAGATACTCAGCAGGTCAGACAACATCTGTGAAGAGAGAAACAGAGTTAACGTTTCAGGTCGATGACCTTTCGTCAGAACTGGAAAAAAGCAGGAAATGGAACAGATTTTTGAGCAAGTGTGGGAGCTGGGAAAGGGGGAGGGGATGAAAGAACAAAAGGGAAGGTCTGTGATAGGATAGAAGGCAGGAGAGGTTAAGAGACGTTCAGAGATATTCAAGGCTAAAGGAGATGGTAATGGGACAGGTTAAGAAACAAAAGATGGCTCGAGATGAAGTGTGAATTGCGCTGGCAGAATGAAAGACAGCTGCCATGTGGGGAGAAGAGAAAAAAAAAGTGTGGGAAAAAAATATTTTACTGCATTCAGTGCACTTAACAAGATGCGAACTGGTGTGTAAACACAGCCCTAGGGGCCCGAAATATACAAAGCACTTAAAAGAGGCCGGGGAGACTAGAACTAGGGGCCAGAGCCTCGGAATAAGGGGTCGGCCATTTAAGACTGAGATGCGGAGAAATTTCTTCACTCTGAGGGTTGTGAATCTTTGGAATTCTCTACCCCAGAGGGCTGTGGATGCTCAGTTGTTGAGTATATTCAGGACAGAGATCGATTGATTTTAGAATACTGGAATACTGCATACAGTTTTGGTGTCCATACTTAAGAAAAGACATACTTGCTCTCGAGGCAGTACAAAGAAGGTTCACTCGGTTAATCCCGGGGATGAGGGGGTGGACATATGAGGAGAGGTTGGGTAGATTGGGACTCTACTCATTGGAGTTCAGAAGAATGAGAGGCGATCTTATTGAAACATATAAGATTGTGAAGGGGCTTGATCGGGTGGACTGCGGTAAGGATGTTCCCAAGGATGGGTGAAACTAGAACTAGGGGGCATAATCTTAGAATAAGGGGCTGCTCTTTCAAAACTGAGATGAGGAGAAACTTCTTCACTCAGAGGGTAGTAGGTCTGTGGAATTTGCTGCCCCAGGAAGCTGTGGAAGCTACATCATTAAATAAATTTAAAACAGAAATAGACAGTTTCCTAGAAGTAAAGGGAATTAGGGGTTACGGGGAGCGGGCAGGAAATTGGACATGAGGCTGAGTTCGGATTGGTCAGGGCCCTGTGGGTGGCGGAGCGGGCCCAGGGGCTGAGTGGTCGGGTCCTGCTCCTACTTCTTGTGTTCTTTAGATTTGAGGTTAGGATCAGATCAGCCATGATCTTATTGAATGGCGGAGCAGGCTCGAGGGGCTGATTGGCCTACTCCTGCTCCTATTTCTTATGTTCTTATGTTCTTAGAACTCTAGGGGAATCCAGGGGTATGGGGATCGGGCGGGAAGGCGGAGTTGAGGTTGACGATCAGCCATGATCTTATTGAATGGCGGAGCAGGCTCGAGGGGCCGAATGGTCGACTCCTGCACCTAATTCTTATGTTTGTTCTTCCATTCAGTGCACCTTAACGAGGTGGGAACTGGGGCGTAAACACAGCCGTTACGGCCCTAACTATACGGCGCACTTAAGTTGCAACCAGCAACTTTGAAATGGTTAATGGGCATCGCTTTTTAGCCTCTGTAAGTCACCGCCCGTTTTAAGTGGTGGGGACTGTATAAAGTACTAACTTACCCTTCTGCTGCACCTCGTGATTTTCCACCAATTCCTTCCAAGGCCTCCACACCAAATCCGCCGCATATGAGTCTTGTTCACCTGGGAATGTGTCCATTAAGTCGGGGACCACGGCCTGGAAACGAGGCCCAATGTTTATGCAGCTGGAGAGACAAACGCAACTCTTTACTCAATGGGTCGCCAGGAGGCAACGTCAGAACCTCTCGCTCGCCTCATCGAGCAGGAAGAGCCCTGAGAAAGGAGCTGAGGAAATCCACTCAGAATCGCTTTAACTAACGGCAGCATGTCTAAAGGTCGTTCCGAAAGAATTGCTGTTCACATTTTGGTAGGAAGAATAAGGAGGTCACGTACTCCTTGGAAAATAAGTGTCTAAAATGGGGTAGAGGAGCAGAGGGATCTGGGGATACAGATACACAAATCACTGAAAGTAGCGACGCAGGTTAGCAAGGCCACTAAAAAAGGCAAACCGAACACGGGTTCATTTCTAGAGGGATAGAATTGAGAAGTTATGTTCAACTTGTATCGAACCTTGGTTAGACCACACTTGGAGTTACTGTGCCCAGTTCTGGTCTCCATATACCACACTTGGAGTTACTGTGCACAGTTCTGGTCTCCATATCCCACACTTGGAGTTACTGTGCACAGTTCTGGTCTCCATATCCCACACTTGGAGTTACTGTGCACAGTTCTGGTCTCCATATCCCACACTTGGAGTTACTGTGTACAGTTCTGGTCTCCATATCCCACACTTGGAGTTACTGTGCACAGTTCTGGTCTCCATATTATAAAAAGGATATCGAGGCACTGGAGTGGGTGCAAAAAAGATTAACTAGGTTGATCCCAGAACTGAGAGGTTATAGCTATCAGGAAAGATTGGACAGGTGGAGGCTCTTTCTCTAGAAAAGAGAAGGCTGAGGGGTGACCTGATCGAGGTCTTTAAAATTATGAAGTGGTTTGATAGGGTAGATGTAGAGAAGATGTTTCCACTTGTGGGGGAGACCAGAACTAGGGGCCATCAATATAAGACAGTCACTAATAAATCCAATAGGGAATTCAGGAGAAACTTCTTTACCCAGAGAGTGGGGAGAATGTGGAACTCGCTACCACAGGGAGTGGTCGAGGCGAATAGTATAGATGCATTTAAGGGGAAGCTAGATAAACACATGAGAGAAAAAGAAATAGAAAGATGTGCTGATGAGATATACTGATATATGGTGCGATGAAGTAAGGTGGGAGGAGGCTGGTGTGGAGCAGTTGGGCGGAATGGCCTCTTTCTGTGCTGTAAATACTCTGTTATATTATGTACATGAGTGTTCTGTTGGGCTGCATGAAGGTTGGGCATCAGCCTTGCAGCTCTATTTAAATTCAAGGGAGGTGACAATTAAACGTAAAACACGTTAAAATAAGAATTAAAACAAGAAAATGATCAAATTTCGGAACACTTTGTTGTACTCGGGATATTTAATTAGTGCCTCTGCAGCTTATCTGATCGTTCCTTTCTTTGTGTTTTTTGGGTGGGATCTTAAATTAAAAAAAAGAAAGACTTGCATTTATATAGCACCTTTCACCACCTCAGGACATCCCAAAGCGCTTCACAGCCAATGAAGTACTTTTTGTAGCGTCGTCGCTGTTGTAATGTAGGAAACGCGGCAGCAATTTGCAAACAGCAAGCTCCCACAGACAGCAAGCTCCCACACACAGCAAGCTCCCACACACAGCAAGCTCCCACACACAGCAAGCTCCCACAGACAGCAAGCTCCCACACACAGCAAGCTCCCACACACAGCAAGCTCCCACAGACAGCAAGCTCCCACACACAGCAAGCTCCCACACACAGCAAGCTCCCACAGACAGCAAGCTCCCACAGACAGCAAGCTCCCACACACAGCAAGCTCCCACAGACAGCAAGCTCCCACACACAGCAAGCTCCCACAGACAGCAAGCTCCCACAGACAGCAAGCTCCCACACACAGCAAGCTCCCACACACAGCAAGCTCCCACACACAGCAAGCTCCCACAGACAGCAAGCTCCCACACACAGCAAGCTCCCACACACAGCAAGCTCCCACAGACAGCAATGTGATAATGACCAGCTCATTTGTCTTTTTTTTGTTATGTTGTTTGAAGGATAAGTATTGGCCCCAGGACACCGGGGATAACTCCCCTGCTCTTCTTCGAAATAGTGCCAGGGGATCTTTTATGTCCACCTGAGAGGGCAGACCGGGCCTCGGTTTAACGTTTCATCCGAAAGACGGCAGCTCCGACAGTGCAGTGCTCCCTCAGCGCTGCCCCTCCGACAGTGCGGCGCTCCCTCAGTACCGCTCCTCCAACAGTGCGGCGCTCCCTCAGTAATGCCCCTCCGACAGTGCAGCACTCCCTCAGTACTGCCGCTCCGACAGTGTAGCGCTCTCTCAGCACTGCCCCTCTGACAGTGCAGCTCTCCCTCAGTACCGCCCCTCCGACAGTGCTGCGCTGCCTCAGTACTGCCCCTCCGACAGTGCAGCTCTCCCTCAGTACTGCCCTTCTGACAGTGCGGTGCTCCCACAGTACCGTCCCTCCGACAGTGCAGTGCTCCCTCAGTACTGCCCCTCCGACAGTGCGGCGCTCCCACAGTACTGCCCCTCCGACAGTGCAGTGCTCCCTCAGTACTGCCCCTCCGACAGTGCAGTGCTCCCTCAGTACTGCCCCTCCGACAGTGCGGCGCTCCCTCAGTACTGCCCCTCCGATAGTGCGGCGCTCCCTCAGTACTGCCCCTCCGACAGTGCGGCGCTCCCTCAGTACTGCCCCTCCGATAGTGCGGCGCTCCCTCAGTACCGCCCCTCCGACAGTGCGGCACTCCCTCAGTACTGCCCCTCCGACAGTGCGGCGCTCCCTCAGTACCGCCCCTCCGACAGTGCAGCTCTCCCTCAGTACTGCCCTTCTGACAGTGCGGTGCTCCCACAGTACCGTCCCTCCGACAGTGCGGCGCTCCCACAGTACTGCCCCTCCGACAGTGCAGTGCTCCCTCAGTACTGCCCCTCCGACAGTGCAGTGCTCCCTCAGTACTGCCCCTCCGACAGTGCGGCGCTCCCTCAGTACTGCCCCTCCGATAGTGCGGCGCTCCCTCAGTACTGCCCCTCCGACAGTGCGGCGCTCCCTCAGTACTGCCCCTCCGATAGTGCGGCGCTCCCTCAGTACCGCCCCTCCGACAGTGCGGCACTCCCTCAGTACTGCCCCTCCGACAGTGCGGCGCTCCCTCAGTACTGCCCCTCCGACAGTGCGGCGCTCCCTCAGTACTGCCCCTCCGACAGTGCGGCGCCCCCTCAGTACTGCCCCTCCGACAGTGCGGCGCTCCCTCAGTACCGCCCCTCCGACAGTGCAGTGCTCCCTCAGTACTGCACTGGAGTGTCAGCCTAGATTTTTGTACTCAAGTCTCTGGAGTGGGACTTGAACCCACACACCTCAGATGCAAGAGGGCTACCCACTGAGCCAGGGCTGACACTGCACAGTTTGACAGCTACATTTGCAGTGACTGGATTTTGAAAAGCAATTTGTTGGCTGTAAGGCGCTTTGGGACATGAGAGGCGCGATATCAAAACAAGTTGGTTCTTTCTTGCAGTCTGTCTGAAGGAAGTCATCCATTGCTTGACCCCTCAGCAGCTAGCAACATCCCAGTGCTGGAGCTGTTAGTAGGTGCATGGCTTGGAGACTTCCTCTCTGGCTTCTCCCGGTCACAGGGAAATGCCTTATAGCCTCCCCCGACAGCACAGCCAATATTGCCAGCTCATACGCCCAGCACAGGCACTGGATCTGCCAGCTGGAAGTCGTATCTGACAGGGTCAAACGAATGACGACACACAGTTCTTTAAAAGCTGAATGTAACCTAAGATATGGCAGTGGAGGTGAATTTGTGACTATTATACTCACGGGGTCGGACTGTTCACTGTTTCTGTGCTCCCCTGATGAACAAATTCAAATCCGTCTGTTTAAAGAAAAAATATTTTTCAACGTCTGACGTGAATTGAACAGTGACTCTGCAGTTACACACTGAGTAATCCTTACCCTGCTGAATAAACAGTGACTCTGTACAGTTACACACTGAGTAATCCTTACCCTGCTGAATAAACAGTGACTCTGCAGTTGCACAGTGAGTAATCCTTACCCTGAATAAACAGTGACTCTGTACAGTTACACAGGGAATGACCCTTACCCTGAATAAAGAGTGACTCTGTACAGTTAGACAGTGAGTGACCCTTACCCTGAATAAACAGTGACTCTGTACAGTTACACAGTGAGTGACCCTTACCCTGAATAAAGAGTGACTCTGTACAGTTACAGTGAGTGACCCTTACCCTGAATAAACAGTGACTCTGTACAGTTACACAGTGAGTGACCCTTACCCTGCTGAATAAACAGTGACTCTGTACAGTTACACAGTGAGTGACCCTTACCCTGCTGAATAAACAGTGACTCTGTACAGTTACACAGCGAGTGACCCTTACCCTGAATAAACAGTGACTCTGTACAGTTACACAGTGAGTGATCCTTACCCTGAATAAACAGTGACTCTGTACAGTTACACAGTGAGTGACCCTTACCCTGAATAAACAGTGACTCTGTACAGTTACACAGTGAGTGACCCTTACCCTGCTGAATAAACAGTGACTCTGTACAGTTACACAGTGAGTGACCCTTACCCTGCTGAATAAACAGTGACTCTGTACAGTTACACAGTGAGTGACCCATACCCTGAATAAACAGTGACTCTGTACAGTTACAGTGAGTGACCCTTACCCTGAATAAACAGTGACTCTGTACAGTTAGTGAGTGACCCTTACCCTGAATAAACAGTGACTCTGTACAGTTACAGTGAGTGACCCTTACCCTGAATAAACAGTGACTCTGTACAGTTAGTGAGTGACCCTTACCCTGAATAAACAGTGACTCTGTACAGTTACAGTGAGTGACCCATACCCTGAATAAACAGGGACTCTGTACAGTGAGTGACCCATACGCTGTTTGCACTGATTTAGCTGGGCAGCAATTGCAGTGTATAAATAGCCTCCATGTCCCAGACTGGAGAGGGAAAATCAGCCAGGCTTCCTACTACAAATAGCCACCCCGTGACCCATTCTGGAGAGTGCGCGTTTCTGAGATCGATGGAGACCGGATTAGGCTTGGCTGTGATGCCAGTCACAGCCAAATAGCCCACAAGACGCGCTTGCAGGTGGAATAATGGTGACCCGGGTGGCTTCCTGGATGGCGGCCAGTGCTTGTGGAACTGGAAGAGCCAGCGCCTCGCGAAGGGGTGAGTGGAGAAAGGGAAGGGGAGTGGATACTTACTGAACTGGTTACACGGGAACGGGGAGGGCGTTGAATCGTTGCTGGGATCGATGGCACTGAGGTTGGAGAAGAGACCCGAGCCCTTGCGGTTAGGATTCAGCATTGGCAGCGGTGTGTAATGAGGCGGCTCCAAGGTGGGACTGGCAGATGATTGCTGCTCTCCTGTGATGATGTTTGCCGAACGGAGATAACTCTGATACACTGTGATAGGATGGTACTTGGGAACGGGAGGTTCCGAGCTCTGTGGAATAACACACACAGTTTTAGAGTCACAAACACTTATTACTGTCCTTAAATCTTCATTCACGTTTTGTTTAAAAGAAAGAACTTGCATTTCTACAGCTCCTTTCACCACCCCAGGACGTCCCAAAACCCTTTACAACCAATGAAGTATTTTTGAAGTGTGGTCACTGTTGTAATGTAGGAAACGCGACAGCCAATTTGCGCACAGCAAGCTCCCATAAACAGCAATGAGATAATGACCAGATCATCTGTTTTAGTGATGTTGGTTGAGGGATAAATATTGGCCCCAGGACACCGGGGAGAACTCCCCCTGCTCTTCTTCCAATAGTGGCCGTGGGATCTTTTACGTCCACTTGAGAGGGCAGACGTGGCCTCTGACAGTGCAGCACTGGAGTGTCAGCCTAGATTATGTGCTCGAGTCTCTGGAGTGGGACTTGAACCCACAACCTTCATGACTCAGAGGCGAGGGTGCTGCCCACAGAGCCACAGCTGACAACACATGTTAAACACATGAACAGTACAGACCTGTCGGTCCCAGGTCCCACCCCTTGTCTGCAGAGTTGATTGGGGCAGTTTAATTGCTTCTAGCTATATAGTCCCGATAGCTTTATTCCCTTGAATATAGAAGATTAAGGGGTGATCTAATCGAGGTGTTGAAGATGATTAAAGGAGTTGAAAGGGTGGATAAAGAGAAATTATTTCCTCTGGTAGGGGTGGGGGGAGCCCAGAACAAGGGGGCGTAACCTTAAAATTAGAGCCAGGCCGTTCAGGGGTGATGTCAGGAAGCACTTCTTCACACAAAGGGCGGTGGAAATCTGGAAAACTCTCCCCCAAAAAGCTGTTGAGGCTGGAGGTCAATTGGAAATGTCAAAACTGAGATTGATAGATTTTTGTTGGCTAAAGGTATCAAGGGTTACGGAACCAAGGCGGTTCGATGGAGTTAAGATACAGATCAGCCGTGATCAGATTGAATAACGGAACAGGCTGGAGGGGCTGAATATCCTACTCCTGTTCCTATGTTCCAAAAGGGAATGCGCTTCACGGAGCATAATCAGACAGAAATTGGTTAAAGAGGTCGGTTATAAGGAGGAGAGAGAGGCGGAGAGGTTTAGGGAGGGAATTCCAGAGCTCGGGGCCCAGGCAGCTGAAGGCACGGCCGCCAATGGTGGGGCGAAGGAAATTGGGGATACGCAAGAGGTCAGAGTTGGAGGAGTGCGGAGATGTCGGAGGGCTGCGGGGCCGGAGGAGATTACAGAGATAGGGAGGCGGGCGAGGCTATGGAAAGATTTGAACACGGATGAGAATTTTAAAATGGAGGCACTGCCAGATCGGGAGCCAATGTCGGTCAGCGAGCACTGGTGGGTGATGGGTGAACGGGACTCGGTGTGAGTTAGGACACGGGGCAGCAGAATTTTGGATGAAGAGCTCAAGATTACGGAAGGTGAGAGGCCGTGCAGGAGAGCATTTGAATAGTCGAGTCTAAGAGGTAACAAAGGCATGGATGAGGGTTTCAGCAGCAGATGAGCTGAGGCGGGGGTCAGAGTCGGGCGATGTTACGGAGGTGGAAGCAGGCGGTCTTGGTGGTGGAAGCTCATCTCAGGGTCAAACAGGACGCCGAGGTTGCGAACGGTCTGGTTCAGCCTCAGATAGTGGCCGGGGAGAGGGATGGAGGGAGTCAGCGGCTGGGGAACAGAGTTTGTGGCGGGGGCCGAAGACAATGGCTTCGATCTTCAGTATAACACTTGGCGCTACCCATGGTAGGGTTGGTCAGACCTGACTGGAGGGAAGCTCTCCCTGGGGACAGAAGGTCAACATGCCTCAGTACTTCCCCGTGGCCTCCCCCACCACCTGCTTACAGGGTGGAAGGTAGCTGCCCAGTGTGTAGAAGAGGAAAGTGGTGAATAACAAGCGACGAAAGTAAGGGTTACAGAAGATAAAACTGATCCACCTCTTGTGCTGAAAAGTCAGCTATGCCACTGAGGATTGGCATTTCCTGTTCGGACAGGAAGCCGCCTGGGCTCTCCTCCAGGAGGGCGTCTTGCCTGCAGCTGTCGGTCGCTGCCGTCTTCACTGACATGGAGGTGGCCGTGAAGGGAGGAGACAGGTGGCCAGCATCCCTCGGCACCTTCTTTCTGTCATTCTACAAAAACAACAGTTTACATAGAATGGCATCGAATGTACAGCACAGAAACAGGCCATTCGGTGTTTATACTCCACACCAGCCTCCTCCCACCCTACTTCATCTCACCCTATCAGCATAACCTTCTATTCCTTTCTCTCTCATGTGTTTATCCAGCTTCCCCTTAAATGCATCTCTGCTCTTCGTCTCAACCACTCCCTGTGGTAGTGAGTTCCACATTCTCACCACTCTCTGGGTAAAGAAGTTTCTCCTGAATTCCCGATTGGATTTATTAGTGACGATCTTATATTGACGGGCCCTAGTTCTGGTCTCTCATACAAGTGGAAACATCTTCTCTACGTCTACCCTATCAAACCACTTCATAATTTTAAAGACTTCTATCAGGTCACCCCTCAGCCTTCTGTTTTCTAGAGAAAAGAGCCCCCGCCTGTTCAGTCTTTCCTGATTAGGTATAATCTCTCAGTTCTGGTATCATTCTAGTAAATCTTTTTTGCACCTTCTCCAGTGCCTCGATATCCTTTTTGTAATATGGAGACCAGAACTGTGCACAGTGTTCCAAGTGTGGTCTAACCAAGGTTCGATACAGGTTGAACATAACTTTGCTGCTTTTTAATTCTATCCTTCTAGAAATGAACCCCAGTGCTTGGATTGCTTTTTTTGATGGCCTTATTAACCTGCGTCGCTACTTTTAATGATTTGTGTATCTGTACCCCCGGATCTCTCAGCTTTTCCTGATAGGTATAACCTCTCAGTTCTGGTATCAACAGTTTGGAGACCAAATCAGGCCAAGTGGCTGAGACACTCGCTCTTTAATCTCTGATGAGACAAAACAAGAAGGTTTGAGATTCATTGATAAGCGCGGGCAAGAAACAAGGCGATAAAATCATCAAACCCCATTGTGCAATGCAAGTTGAAGCTCCCAGTAATCAGGCTGCTGGCACCCTTTTGTTATTTAGCTTCTGAACAGGGGAGAGGAAAGAGTCAGTGAGGCAGAGAGAAAAGGAAATATAATGAGGCGGTCGGCCTTTGGGGAGAGCTCACAGGAATCCTTCACCATTCTTTTCTCTGGTCTTCCCCATACCCTACCAAGGGGGGGCAGGGGACATGGTCGCAAGCCTTAGCAAAGTAGATGCTGAAGGATGGTCACTCTCCTGGGGGTTCAATATACCGGGACTGACCATGGTGGGTTTTAGGTGTTGGTATCCGGTGTCCATGCACACCAATCCTTTCAGGAGAAACAGCAAGTTGATGAGGTGGTTAAAAAAAGCACATGGTTTACTTGGGTTTATAAGTAGAGGCCGAGACTATAAAAGCAAAGCGACCACGCTAGGACTTTATCAATCACTGGTTAGGCCTCAGCTGGAGTATTGTGGACAATTCTGGGCCCCTGCACTTCAGCAAAGATGTAGCGGCCTTAGAACGGGTGCAGAGGAGGTTTACCAGGATGTGACCAGGGATGAGGGACTTCAGTTATGAGGAGAGTTTGGAAAAGTTCGGACTGTTCTCCTTGGAACAGAGAAGGTGAAGAGGTGACCTAATAGAGGTTTTCAGGATGATGAGGGGTTTTGATAGAGTAGGTGGAGAAAGGCTGTTCCCTCTGGCGAGTGGGTCACTAACCAGAGGTCACAGATTTAAAATCACTGGCGAAAGATCTCGAGGGGAGAGGAGGAGCAATGTTTTCTCTCGGAGAGTTGTGGGGATCGGGAACGCTCGACCTGGAAAGGTGGAGGAAGCTGATTCCATCAATAATTTTAAGAGGGAGTTGGACGGGTACCTGAGGATGAGGAGCTCACAGGGTTACAGACAGAGAGCAGGGGGGGAGTAGGACTGAGCACGACTGCTCGTTCAAAGAGCCAGCACAGACACGACAGGCTGAATGGCCTCCTTCTGTGCTGTAAGTTTCTGTAATTCTATGAGTTTACTGGAATTGAATCACTGCCTTCATAGAATCACCCAGCACAGAAGGAGGCCATTCGGCCCATCGTGCCTGTGCCGGCTCTTTGAAAGAGCTCTCCAATTAGTCCCACTCCCCCTTGCTCTTTCCCCACAGCCCTGCACATTTCTCCCCATCAAGTATTTATCCGATTCCCCTTTTGAAAGTTGTCATTGAATCTGTGATGTGAAGACTGTGGCAATATTAAGTAACGGGGGTTTACTGAGTGCGGCAGGGTTCACTCCCAGTTTGAGAGGGGTTTTCACCCCTTTGCGATGTCGCTTTAGAGGTTAATCAGAATAAAATTTGCAGTAGGTTCTGAGGGAAATCACTGTCTAGAGGTGATAGAATGGTTCCTGAAATTTTATTGTGCACTGTCTGGGAGATGCAATACAAATGATGTGCCGGTGAGTCAGCAGTGTGTATAATGCTCACTCTCTCTCTGTGGTCATTGGGTGGGTCTTAAAACCACTTACTGTGAAGGTGACGCACCCCACGGTACAACAACAGCAAGCAGCAACATTAAAAACTCACCGAAAGTGAGAAGTGTGTTTCATAACTTGGGGTTAGAAGGTAGACTACTGGTTTAGAGCTTCTGGTTAGCACTTCACTGAACTAGATCACTAAATTATACGTTTAATCCAGCGTCCTTGGTTTACAGGTAGGAGTGCCACAGATTGCAGTATATTAAGGCACCCTCCCACCCCCCAGCATCATTGCAGGGCAATGGGGAAAGGGCAGGGGGGAGTGGGACTAGTTGGAGAGCTCTTTCAAAGAGCCGACACAGGCACGATGGGCCGAATGGCCTCCTTCTGTGCTGTCTGATGCTCTGGTCATGGAATAAGAACATAAGAATTAGGAGCAGGAGGAGGCCATACAGCCCCTCGAGCCTGCTCCGCCATTCAATGAGATCATGGCTGATCTTCGACCTCAACTCCACTTTCCCGCCCGATCTCCATATCCCTTGATTCCCCTAGAGTCCAAAAATCTATCGATCTCTGTCTTGAATATACTCAACGACTGAGCCTCCACACCCCTCTGGGGTAGAGAATTCCAAAGATTCACCACCCTCTGAGTGAAGAAATTTCTTCTCCTCTCAGTCCTAAATGGCCGACCCCTTATCCTGAGACTGTGACCCCTCGTTCTAGACTCCCCAGCCAAGGGAAACAACCAATCGGGGGAGGGGATCGCTTGTGTTGGGGAGAGTAGAGGTGACAAATGAAAGAAAGAAAGACTTGTATTTCTCCCGCGCCTTTCACGACCACAGGACGTCCCAAAGCATTTTACAGCCAATGAAGTACTTTTTGAAGTGTGGTCACTGTTGTAATGTAGGAAACGCAGCAGCCAATTTGCGCACAGCAAGCTCCCACAAACAGCAATGTGATAATGACCGGATCATCAGTTTTAGTGATGTTGGTTGAGGGATAAATATTGGCCCCAGGACACCGGGGAGAACTCCCCCTGCTCTTCTTCAAAATAGTGCCGTGGGATCTTTTACGTCCACCTGAGAGAACAGACGGGGCCTCGGTTTAACGTCTCATCCGAAAGACAGCATCTCCGACAGTGCGGCGCTCCCTCAGTACTGCCCCTCTGACAGTGCGGCGCTCCCTCAGTACTGCCCCTCCGACAGTGCGGCGCTCCCTCAGTACTGCCCCTCCGACAGTGCGGCGCTCCCTCAGTACTGCCCCTCTGACAGTGCGGCGCTCCCTCAGTACCGCCCCTCTGACAGTGCGGCGCTCCCTCAGTACCGCCCCTCCGACAGTGCGTCGCTCCCTCAGTACCGCCCCTCCGACAGTGCGTCGCTCCCTCAGTACCGCCCCTCCGACAGTGCGGCGCTCCCTCAGTACTGACCCTCCGTCTGTGCAGCGCTCCCTCAGTACTGCCCCTCCGACAGTGCGGCGCTCCCTCAGTACCGCCCCTCCGACAGTGCGGCGCTCCCTCAGTACTGCCCCTCCGACAGTGCGGCGCTCCCTCAGTACCGCCCCTCCGACAGTGCGGCGCTCCCTCAGTACTGCCCCTCCGACAGTGTGGCGCTCCCTCAGTACTGCCCCTCCGACAGTGCGGCGCTCCCTCAGTACTGCCCCTCCGACAGTGCGGCGCTCCCTCAGTACCGCCCCTCCGACAGTGCGGCGCTCCCTCAGTACTGCCCCTCCAACAGTGCGGCGCTCCCTCAGCACTGCTTCTCCTACAGTGCAGCGCTCCCTCAGTACTGGCACTGGAGTGTCAGCCTTGATTTTTTTGTGCTCAAGTCTCTGGAGTGGGACTTGAACCCACGACCTTCTGACTCAGAGGCGTGGATGCCACCCACTGAGCCTCAGCTGACACAAATGGAGACCCAGAGGTTGGCAGAAGAAAACCATCCTTTAATTTTTTTAACCTCTCTCCCAGGGCTTCCTCTAAGCTCATTTTTCTAACTGTAGAGGTGGCTACAAGGTGCAAATCAGCGCTAGATTTAAACTGCTTCATGGCGTGATAGCTTGGGGGACAGGCAATAAATGCCGGCCTTGCCTTCGGCGCCCACATCCCCAGAATGAATATATTTATTTAAAAGTTACGGGTGAATTTTCTGAGACCACCCCGCCCCCCCACATTGCGACTCCCGGTCCTTGCTGGCTGCTTGCTTGGGGTGTCCAACACTTCGCCCCCTTATTTCTGAACAGGTGCGCGCGGTTCCACTGGAAACACAAACCAGAGGAAACCTCCACAAACGCATTTACAATGTCGCAGCGCAGAATTGTCCCTGCACTCGACCCATGCTGTACCTGACCTGTGAGTGCTTGACGTCGTCACTAGAAGGAGAAAGAGCAGAGATCAAATTTACAGCACAGAAAGAGGCCATTCGGCTCATTGTGCCAATGCGAGCTCTTCAACTGAAGCTCTCTGCTCTAATTTCCTTGTCCTTTCTCCCGTATCTTTTTCAAATACTTATCCAATTCCTTTTTAAATGCTGTTACATTCTTTGCCTCAATAGCCCCTTGTGATAAAGCGTTTCCTGTTCCAATAACCCTCTGTGTGGGGGAAAAAAATCACCTTTGTTCTCCCAGCGAGAATCCACACTCTATTTCTCCTCATTCCAGATTCGTCACTCACTAGAAACAACTTTTAATTGTATTTCTCCTCAAAACCTTTCATAAAATACCTCTATTAGTAACCTCCTTAACTTCACAGCTCCAGTGAAAAGCTACTCCATTCCCAACACTGACATTCCTGCTCTTTATACACACACACGGATTCCCCCTGCCCTCCACATAACCTTATTGCTGGGAGGTGCTGATGCTGAGGAAACGGTACCCGCCACAGACAGTTAGTTGTTGAGCTATTGCGCTGACTGGCGTGGTGTTAACCGACCTGGGTCATGCTGTGAGGTGTCCCCATGCACCCATTAATGCCCGTGTGAATGTGTAGGGCCGAGAGGCTCCGGAATTGCTCCTTGCAGTATCCGCAGGTGACAGAATATGAGGCGTCTGGCTTCTCTTCCATCCCTCTCCTGTGGCAGAAACAAACGGCAGAGAGTAAGAAAGAAAGAACTTGAATTTCTCCAGCGCCTTTCACCACCTCAGGACGTGCCAAAGCGCTTCACAGCCAATGAAGTACTTTTGAAGTGTGGTCACTGTTGTAATGTAGGAAACGCGACAGCCAATTTGTACACAGCAAGCTCCCACAAACAGCAATGAGATAATTTGATAATCTGTTTTCGACATGTTGGTTGAGGGATAAATATTGGCCCCAGGACACCGGGGAAAACTCCCCAGCTCTTCTTCCAATAGTGGCCGTGGGATCTTTTACATCCACCTCAGAGGGCAGATGGGGCCTCGGTTTAACGTCTCATCCAAAGGACGGCTCCTCCGACAGTGCGGCGCTCCCTCAGTACTGCCCCTCCCACAGTGCAGCGCTCCCTCAGTACCACCCCTCCGACAGCGCGGCGCTCCCTCAGTACTGCCCCTCCGACAGTGCGGCGCTCCCTCAGTACCGCCCCTCCGACAGTGCGGCGCTCCCTCAGTACTGCTCCTCCGACAGTGCGGCACTCCCTCAGTGCCGCCCCTCCGACAGTGCAGTGCTCCCTCAGTACCGCCCCTCCGACAGTGCAGTGCTCCCTCAGTACCGCCCCTCCGACAGCGCGGCGCTCCCTCAGCCCTGCCCCTCCGACAGTGCGGCGCTCCCTCAGTACCGCCCCTCCGACAGTGCGGCGCTCCCTCAGTACAGCCCCTCCGACAGTGCGGCACTCCCTCAGTACTGCCCCTCCGACAGTGCGGAGGTCCCTCAGTACTGCCCCTCCGACAGTGCGGCGCTCCCTCAGTACTGCCCCTCCGACAGTGCGGCGCTCCCTCAGTACTGCCCCTCCGACAGTGCGGCGCTCCCTCAGTACTGCCCTGGTAGTGTCGGCCTGGATTTTGTGCTCAAATCTCTGGAGTGGGGCTCGAATCCACGACCTTCTGACTCAGAGGCGAGAGTGCTACCCACGGAGCCATGGCTGACACATGAATAATCTTTAAGGGAGTATAAGAACCCTTTACAAATGATCAGAAGTAGCTTTGATGGGTGAGCAGGTTTATCCAGTGAGCAGCAGAGCCGTACCAACCTGGGGAGTGGGACTAATTGGACAGCTCTTCCAGAGAGCTGGCACAGGCATGATGGGCCAAGTGGCCTCCTTCTGTACGGTATGATTCTAAAGTGCCAGTTACCATCGCCCCCCATCTGTACTTCAGTTGCTATAAGTGACTCCGGATTAGGGAGGGGGAAATTTTCAGGGTTCCCACTCCTGATGCCTCTCCAGACTCCCTGGTGAATAGATGGCCACTACTCACTGTCAAAGTTCACAGGTGAAGACTAGAAACTTGGGCGTGATACTGGAGGGTGTCCAGGGGAGGAGGGCAATTTGGCACCAGCAAAAGAAAAATCGCAAATAACATCGCCCTTGTTAAAATTATATAATCAAAGGTTTGTCTGTAACCTCCCTCCAGCCCTACAACCCTCCCTATCTCTGTAACCTCCTCCAGCCCCACAACCCTCCCTATCTCTGTAACCTCCTCCAGCCCTACAACCCTCCCTATCTCTGTAACCTCCTCCAGCCCCTACAACCCACCCTATCTCTGTAACCTCCTCCAGCCCTACAACCCTCCCTATCTCTGTAACCTCCTCCAGCCCCTACAACCCTCCCTATCTCTGTAACCTCCCTCCAGCCCTACAACCCTCCGAGATCTCTGCGCTCCTCCAATTCTGGCCTCTTGCTCATCCCCCGTTTTCCATCGCTCCACCATTGGCGGCCGTGCCTTCAGCTGCCTGGGCCCCGAGCTCTGGAATTCCCTCCCTAAACCTCTCCGCCTCTCTCTCCTCCTTTAAGATGCTCCTTAAAACCGACCTCTTTGACCCAGCCTTTGGTCACCTGTCCCAATATCTCCTGATGTGGCTTGGTGTCATATTTTGTCTGATTTACGCTCCTGTGAAGCGCCTTGGGACGTTTTACTGTGTTGGATTTGGTACTGGGTAATGAACCGGGCCAAGTGTTTGATTTGTATGTGGGAGAGCACTTTGGAGATAGTGACCACAATTCGGTAACTTTCACTATTGCAATGGAGAGGGATAGGGCCATACAGCAGGGCAGGGTTTATAATTGGGGGAGGGGTAATTATGATGCGATTAGGCAAGAATTAGGGAGTATAAGATGGGAACAGAAACTATCAGGGAAAGGCACAAACGAAAAGTGGAGCTTTTTCATGGAGCAATTACTGCGTGTCCTTGATAGGTATGTCCCTGTCAGGCAGGGAGGAAATGGCCGAGTGAGAGAACCATGGTTCACAAAAGAGGTTGAATGTCTAGTCAAGAGGAAAAAGGAAGCGTATGTAAGGATGAGAAAACAAGGTTCAGTTGGGTCGATTGAGGGGTACAAGGTAGCAAGGAATGAGCTAAAAAAAGAGCTTAGGAGAGCTAGGAGGGGGCATGAGAAGTCCTTGGCGGGTCGGATCAAGAAAAACCCCAAGGCTTTTTACTCTTATGTGAGTAATAAAAGAATGACCAGGGTGAGGGTAGGGCCGGTCAAGGACAGTAGTGGGAACTTGTGCATGGAGTCAGAAGAGATAGGAGAGGTGATGAATGAATACTTTTCGTCAGTGTTCACCGAGGAGAGGGGCCATGTTCTTGAGGATGAGAGTGTGATAAAGGTGGATAGGCTGGAGGTGGTAGATGTTCTGAGGGAAGATGTTTTAGCAATTTTGAAGAACCTGAGGGTCGATAAGTCCCCTGGGCCAGATGGGATATATCCTAGGATTCTTTGGGAGGCAAGGGAGGAGATTGCAGAGCCTCTGGCTTTGATCTTTGGGTCCTCACTGTCCACGGGGATGGTGCCAGAGGACTGGAGAGTGGCGAATGTTGTTCCTCTCTTCAAGAAAGGAAATAGGAATGACCCTGGTAATTATAGGCCGGTTAGTCTTACTTCGGTGGTTGGTAAGATAATGGAAAAGGTCCTGAGGGATAGGATTTATGACCATTTGGAAAGGGGCAACTTAATCAGGGAAAGTCAACACGGATTCGTGAAGGGTAAGTCTTGCCTAACAAATTTGATTGAATTCTTTGAGGAGGTAACTAAGTGTGTAGATGAAGGTAGAGCAGTTGATGTCGTATACATGGATTTTAGTAAGGCGTTTGATAAGGTTCCCCATGGTCGGCTCATGAAGAAAGTAAGGAGTTGTGGGATAGAGGGAAATTTGGCCGATTGGATAAGTAACTGGCTATCTCATAGAAGGCAGAGGGTGGTGGTGGATGGAACATTTTCGGACTGGAGACCAGTTACCAGCGGTGTGCCACAGGGGTCGGTGCTGGGTCCTCTGCTGTTTGTGATTTTTATCAATGACTTGGAGGAGGGGACTGAAGGGTGGATCAGTAAATTTGCTGATGACACCAAGATTGGTGGAGTAGTGGATGAGGTGGAGGGCAGTTGTAGGCTGCAAAGAGACATTGATAGGATGCAGAGCTGGGCCGAAAAATGGCAGATGGAATTTAACCCTGATAAGTGCGAGGTGATTCATTTTGGTAGGGCAAATTTGAATAAGGATTACAGGGTCAACGGCAGGGTTCTGAGGAACGTGGAGGAGCAGAGGGATCTGGGGGTTCATATCCACAGATCTCTGAAGGTTGCCACTCAAGTGGATAGAGCAGTAAAGAAGGCCTATGGTGTGTTGGCGTTTATTAACAGAGGGTTTGAGTTTAAGAACCGTGAGGTTATGCTGCAACTGTACAGGACCTTGGTGAGACCACATTTGGAATATTGTGTGCAGTTCTGGTCACCTCACTATAGGAAGGACGTGGAAGCATTGGAAAGAGTGCAAAGGAGATTTACCAGGATGCTGCCTGGTTTGGGGGGGAGGTCTTATGAGGAAAGATTGAGGGAGTTGGGGCTTTTCTCTTTAGAGCGGAGGAGGATGAGAGGCGACTTAATAGAGGTTTATAAGATGATGAGGGGGATAGATAGAGTGGATGTTCAGAGACTATTTCCTCGGGTAGAGGCAGCTGTTACAAGGGGGCATAACTATAAGGTGCATGGGGGGAGATATAGAAGGGATGTCCGAGGTAGATTCTTTACTCAGAGAGTGGTTGGGGTGTGGAATGGACTGCCTGCTGTGATAGTGGAGTCGGACACTTTAGGAACTTTCAAGCGGTTATTGGATAAGCACATGGAGCACACCAGAGTGACAGGGAGTGTGATAGCTTGATCTTGGTCTCGGACAATGCTCGGCACAACATTGAGGGCCGAAGGGCCTGTACTGTGCTGTATTGTTCTATGTTTCTATGTTAAAGGCGCTGTTTAAATGCAGGTCGGTGTTTGTCGTAGTGGGATCCAGCAGTTTTGTCCCTTTAGCAGCCTTTAAAAATCCGCTTAAAGGCTCGAAAACCCATTAGCTGCTTATTTGCTGAAAGCAGTTAGCGTATCTGAACCTTCGACCTCTAACTGTGCTTCTCTCCTCCCTGTTTCTGTTAGCGAGCTCTATAAAGGGGCTTCTGCATCAGACCTTTCAGACACTGACTGACCTGCTGAGCATTACCAACATTACTGATTTGTGCTTTTTACAGTGCCGCTCCATCTATCGTGCATGATGCCAGTCACTTCCTGCTGCCTTTGCAAGCAACTTGCAGAATTGTCGCTCGGTAATTCGCTTCGATTGACCTGACGATGTGACTATTCAGAGCATTTCCCCACGAGGAGTACCTGAGCACTGTCCTTAAAGGGACAGGCGCGGTTAAACATAGCTCTATTTTAGCACTGTACTTAAAGGGACAGGCGCGCTTCAACATCGATCCACCTGCGCACTGTACTTAAAGGGACAGGCGCGGTTAAACATAGCTCCACTTTAGCACTGCACTTAAAGGGACAGGTGCGCTTCAACATAGCTCCATTTTAGCACTGTACTTAAAGGGACAGGTGTGGTTAAACAGCTCCACCTTAGCACTGTATTTAAAGGGACAGGCGCGGTTAAACGTAGCTCCACTTTAGCAGTGAAACATTACTCCAGAGCGCTCACAAGCAATGCAGCAGGGGCTTAGCTCGAAACATATTTAAAGGTCTTTATATAGCACATCGCACTTTCATAACGGAGAGCAGAGATTGGCTTGGGTTTCCCAGGAACCAATCCAGAATCACTTGGCCACTCTCCACTCCCAGCGGTGTCCCTCACCACCCCTCGCGCACACACTCCTACCACGTGCAGCAACTCACTGACACCAGGCGAGATGCGTCAGGTGTACTGACACATCAGCATAATGGACCCGAGGAGGGAGTTACGCCCAATGCAGTGCGTTACCTTTGGTCTGACATTCTCGCGCAGGCCTGAGGAACCTGATGAACCTGCAAGAACAATAACAATGGATTATTCACCGTGATGCTCTCACTAGCTCAAGTGGACACATTCCATTCATTCCCGCAGTAGTTCAGTTTGTGAAATGCACTCGCCGGTGTGGCAACTGCGCCCTACAGATCGCGGAGGTTCCACATTCCATCCCCAGTCTGTGCTGTGTTAGCTGATTTCCGCTCATCTGCTGCTGAAACCCTCATCCCATGCTCTTGTCAGCTCCAGACTCGACTATCCCAATGCTCCCCTGCTCCGGCCTCCCCATCTCCCAAACTCCGTCGTAAACTTGAGCTGGTCCAAAACTCTCCTGCCCCGTATCCGAACTCGCGTTCACCCATCGCCACCCCCCCCAGTGCTCGCTCAACTACATTGGCTCCTGATCTCATCCGTCAAATCCCTCCATGGCCTCGGCCCTCCCTATCTCTGTAACCTCCTCTAAGCCTCCAAGAACTCTGCACTCTTCCAACTTCTGGCCTCCTGTGCATCTCCCACTCCTTTCGCCCCACCATTGGCGGCCGCGCCTTCAACCGTCTGGGCCCTAAGCTCTGGAATTAAACCTCCCTAAACCTCTCCACTTCACCGCCTCTCTCTCCTCCTTTAAGAGGCTCCTTAAAACCTACCTCTTTGACCAAGCTTTTGGTTGCCTGCCCTAATATCTCCTTAGGTGACTCGGTGTCAAATTTTGTCTGATTCACGCTCCTGTGGGAGGTTTTACGCCGTTAAAGGCGCTACATCAATGCAAGTTGTTGTTGTTGGGGCATTACATGTGGCCTCGTGACCTGACGAAGGAGCAGCGCTCCGAAAGCTTGTGATTTCAAATAAAGCTGTTGGACTATAACCTGGTGTTGTGCGACTTCTCACATTTGTCCACCCCAGTCCAACACCGGCATCTCCACACCTTGGACTAAGGAAGGGGAAATAGGCGAGAGACCCTGCTAGAAGTGTGCCTGTGTGGACAGGGTCAAACTCCGTCCTGATGCCCAGCACCCCCGACAGTCACCCCCCGAGGCTCTCACAGAAATAGTCGTCATTTAGACCAAAAGGATGACCAATGTCCGTGGAGATCCCCAGGGGAAGAGGAGAAGCCAAGGGAATTTGTTATTCGCTGTAACACCTGTGACTGAGCTTTCTCCGGGGAGACGCGATATCAGGGGTGGTGATCAGACCTCTCTCGAGTCAGGGCGTGCCCTCCTACCTGCTGCCAGAAGATGCCCGGTTGGCAGGCCTGCGATCCCACCTTGGGCACCGCCACGCTCAGCGGACTCAGGAGCTCCTCGCAAGTCGTTTCTTCGCCGTTCTCCAGCTCCTGCCTTGAGCAGCCCGCCGCGTACTGCACGGAGGGAGAGGTGTTGAGCTGCTGGGGGCGCTGCACTGGAACACAAAGAGAATGGTCAATAATCAGCTGGCGGAGCGGCCAAATTCTTGAGTCCGCGCAGAATCCGTCCATTCGGCCCAACTGCTCCGTGCCAGTGTTTCTGCTCCACACGAGCCTCCCCCACCCACTTCACCTCACCCTATCAGCAGGTCCTTCTCTGTGTCAGCTGTGGCTCAGTGGGCAGCACACTCACCATCTAGCTCAGAAGGTTGTGGGTTCAACTCCCACTCCAGGGATTTGAGCACATCAATCTAGACTGACACTCTAGTGCAGTGCTGAGGGAGTGCCGCACTGTCGGAGGGGCAGTACTGAGGGAGCGCTGCACTGTCGGAGGGGCAGTGCTGAGGGAGCGCTGCACTGTCAGGAGGGGCGGTACTGAGGGAGCGCCGCACTGTCGGAGGGGCAGTACTGAGGGAGCGCTGCACTGTCGGAGGGGCAGAGCTGAGGGAGCGCTGCACTGTCGGAGGGGCGGTACTGAGGGAGCGCCGCACTGTCAGAGGGGCAGTGCTGAGGGAGTGCCGCACTGTCGGAGGGGCAGTGCTGAGGGAGTGCCGCACTGTCGGAGGGGCGGTACTGAGGGAGCGCCGCACTGTCGGAGGGGCAGTGCTGAGGGAGTGCCGCACTGTCGGAGGGGCAGTGCTGAGGGAGTGCCGCACTGTCGGAGGTGCCGTCTTCTGGATGAGACGTTAAACTGAGGCCCGGTCTGCTCTCTCAGGTGGACGTAAAAGATCGCATGGCCACTATTTCGAAGAAGAGTTAGGGGAGTTATCCCCGGTGTCCTGGGGCCAATACTTCTCCCTCAACCAACATAATCATAACTGATGATCTGGTCATTATCACATTGCTGTTAGTGGGAGCTTGCTGTGCACAAATTGGCTGCCGCATTTCCCACATTTACAACAGTGACTACACTTCAAAAGTACTTCATTGGCTGTAAAGAGCTGTGAGACGTCCGGTGGTCGTGAAAGGCGCTGGAGAAATGGGAGTCTTTCTTTTATTCCTTTCTCCCTCATGTGTTTATCCAGCTTCCCCTTAAATGCATCTACGCTATTCGCCTCAACCACTCCCTGAGGTAGCGAGTTCCACATTCTCCCCACTCTCTGGGTAAAGAAGTTTCTCCTGAATTCCCGACTGGATTTATTAGTGACTGTCTTATATTGATGGCCCCTAGTTCTGGTCTCCCCCACAAGTGGAAACATCCTCTCTTTGTCTACCCTTTCATAATCTTAAACTCCTCTAGTTTTGGACATCAATAGTATGGTCAGTTCAGTTGATAGAATTGGGTTCCCTCTCATTGTATAATGTTTGCCAATCAGGCCTCAACGCTCAAAGCACTTCATACAGTGAGTTACTTCTTGGAATGGACTTTGTTATGTCGGATAATGTAGCAGCATCTGGAGCCAGAGGTTCTGCCACAAACAGCGCAGCGTTGAATAACTGGCTGATCGATATATTATTTTGATGATGTTGGTTGAGCAAGGAATGTTGGCCAGTTCGCTGAGAGGATTCGCCTGCTCTTCAAATAGTACGAGGAGTCTAAACCCTCCATTTACACCACCTGAATAGGCAGGTGAAGAGAAGGATGCTACCTTCGACAATGCAGCACTGCAGCCGTGGGGCGCAAATCTGCAACTTTCTGACCCAAAGGCAGGAGTGCTACAAACTGAGCCAAGCTGACACCCATCATCAGTCAAGGCATTGGTGCATATAAGGGGAAGCTACATAAACACAGGAGGGAGAAAGGAAAAGAAGGTTATGCTGGTAGGGTGAGATGAAGAGGGTTGAGGTGGAGCATAAACACCGGCACGGACCAGTTGGGCAGAATGGCCTGTTTCTGTGCTGTACATTCTGTGTAATCGTACATAATTTATCTGCACTGTAACTACAACCCATCATCGGTATTCCATTATAATGTCCCAATACCCTACACCCCTCACTGTAACTCTGATATACACCACACCCCTCACTGTAACACTGTGATATACCCCACACCCCTCACTGTAACTCTCTGATATACACCACACCCCTCACTGTAACACTGTGATATACCCCACACCCCTCACTGTAACTCTCTGATATACCCCACACCCCTCACTGTAACACTGATACACACCACACCCCTCACTGTAACACTGTGATATACCCCACACCCCTCACTGTAACACACTGATATACCCTACACCCCTCACTGTAACTACAACCCATCATCGGTATCCCATTATAATGTCCCAATACCCCACACCCCTCACTGTAACTACAACCCATCATCGGTATCCCATTATAATGTGCCAATACCCCACACCCCTCACTGTAACTCTGATACACACCACACCCCTCACTGTAACACTGTGATATACCCCTCACCCCTCACTGTAACTCTGATACACACCACACCCCTCACTGTAACACTGTGATATACCCCACACCCCTCACTGTAACACTCTGATATACCCCACACCCCTCACTATAACACTGATATACCCCACACCCCTCACTGTAACACCCTGATATACCCTACACCCCTCACTGTAACTCTCTGATATACCCCACACCCCTCACTGTAACTCTGATACACACCACACCCCTCACTGTAACACTGTGATATACCCCACACCCCTCACTGTAACACTCTGATATACCCCACACCCCTCACTGTAACACTCTGATATACCCCACACCCCTCACTGTAACACTGATATACCCCACACCCCTCACTGTAACACTGTGATATACACCACACCCCTCACTGTAACACTCTGATATACCCCACACCCCTCACTTTAACACTCTGATATACCCCTCACCCCTCACTGTAACACTGATACACCCCTCACCTAAACACTCTGATATACGCCTAACCCCTCACTGTAACACTCTGATATACCCCACACCCCTCACTGTAACACTCTGATATACCCCACACCCCTCACCTTAACACCCTGATATACCCTACACCCCTCACTGTAACACACTGATATACCCCATACCCCTCACTGTAACACTCTGATATACCGCACACCCCACACTGTAACTCTGATATACCCCACACCCCTCACTGTAACACCCTGATATGCCCTACACCCCTCACTATAACACACTGATATACCCCACTCTCCTCACTGTGACACTCTGATATACCCCGCACCCCTCACTGTAACACTCTGATATACCCCACACCCCTCACTGTAATACTGATACACACCACACCCCTCACTCTAACACTCTGATATACCTCGCACCCCTCACTGTAACACTCTGATATATCCCACACCCCTCACTGTAACACTCTGATATACCCCACACTCCTCACTGTAACACTCTGATATACCCCACACCCCTCACTGTAACACTCTGATATCCCCCACACCACTCACTAACACTCTGATATACCCCACACCCCTCACTGTAACACTGATATACCCCACACCCCTCACTGTAACACCCTGATATACCCTACACCCCTCACTGTAACACACTGATATACCCCACACCCCTCACTGTAACTCTGATATACCCCACACCCCTCACTGTAACACTCTGATATACCCCACACCCCTCACTGTAACTCTGATATACCCCACACCCCTCACTGTAACACTCTCTGATATACCCCACACCCCTCACTGTAACACTCTGATATACCCCACACCCCTCACTGTAACACTCTGATATACCCCACACCCCTCACCTTAACACTCTGATATACCCCTCACCCCTCACTGTAACACTGATACACCCCTCACCGTAACACTCTGATATACGCCTAACCCCTCACTGTAACACTCTGATATACCGCACACCCCTCACCTTAACACTCTGATATACCCCACACCCCTCACTGTAACACTCTGATATACCCCACACCCCTCACTGTAACACTCTGATATACCCCACACCCGTCACTGTAACACTCTGATATACCCCACACCCCTCACTGTAACACTGTGATATACCCCACACCCCTCACTGTAACACTGATATACCCCACACCCCTCACTGTAACACCCTGATATACCCTACACCCCTCACTGTAACACACTGATATACTCCATACCCCTCACTGTAACACTCTGATATACCCCACACCCCACACTGTAACCTGATATGCCCTACTCCCCTCACTGTAACACACTGATATACCCCACTCTCCTCACTGTGACACTCTGATATACCCCGCACCCCTCACTGTAACACTCTGATATACCCCTCACTGTAACACTCTGATATACCCCACACCCCTCACTGTAACACTCTGATATACCCCACACCCCTCACTGTAACACCCTGATATACCCCTCACCGTAACAGTCTGATATACCCCACACCCCTCACTGTAACACTCTGATATACCCACACCCCTCACTTTAACACTCTGATATACCCCACACCCCTCACTAACACTCTGATATACCCCACACCCCTCACTGTAACACTCTGATATACCCCACACCCCTCACTGTAACACTCTGATATACTCCACACCCCTCACTGTAACACTGATATACCCCACACCCCTCACTGTAACACTGATATACCCCACACCTCTCACTGTAACACTCTGATATACCCCACCACCTCACTAACACTCTGATATACTCCACACCCCTCACTGTAACACTGATATACCCCACACCCCTCACTGTAACACGCTGACATACCCCACACCACTCACTGTAACACCCTGATATACCTCACACCCTCACTGTAACACTGATATACCCCACACCCCTCACTGTAACACTGATATACCCCACACCCCTCACAGTAACACTCTGATATACCCCACACCCCTCACTAACACTCTGATATACTCCACACCCCTCACTGTAACACACTGATATACCCCACACCCCTCACTGTAACACTCTGATATACCCCACACCCCTCACTGTAACACTCTGATATATCCCACACCCCTCACTAACACTCTGATATACCCCGCACCCCTCACTGTAACACTCTGATATACCCCACACCCCTCACTGTAACACTGATATACCCCACACCCCTCACTGTAACACTGATACACCCCACACCCCTCACTGTAACACTCTGATATACCCCACACCCCTCACTGTAACACTCTGATATACCCCACACCCCTCACTGTAACACTCTGATATACCGCACACCCCTCACTGTAACACTCTGAGATACCCCACACCACTCACTGTAACACTGATATACCCACACCCCTCACTGTAACACGCTGATATATCCCACACCCCTCACTAACACTCTGACATACCCCACACCCCTCACTAACACTCTGATATACCCCACACCCCTCACTGTAACACTCTCTGAGATACCCCACACCACTCACTGTAACACTGATATACCCACACCCCTCACTGTAACACTCTGATATATCCCACACCCCTCACTAACACTCTGATACACACCACACCCCTCACTGTAACACTAATACACACCACACCCCTCACTCTAACACTCTGATATACCCCGCACCCCTCACTAACACTCTGATATACCCACACCCCTCACTGTAACACTCTGATATATCCCACACCCCTCACTGTAACACTCTGATATACCCCACACCCCTCACTGTAACACTGATATACCCCACACCCCTCACTGTAACACTGATATACCCCACACCCCTCACTGTAACACTCTGATATACCCCACACCCCTCACTGTAACACTCTGATATACCTCACACCCCTCACTGTAACACTCTGATATACCCCACACCCCTCACTGTAACACTCTGATATACCCCACACCCCTCACTGTAACACTCTGATATACCCCACACCCCTCACTGTAACACTCTGATATACCCCACACCCCTCACTGTAACACTCTGATATACCACACACCTCACTGTAGCACTCTGATATACCCCACACCCCTCACTGTGACACTCTGATATACCCCACACCCCTCACTGTAACACTCTGATATACCCCACACCCCTCACTGTAACACTCTGATATACCCCACACCCCTCACTGTAACACTCTGATATACCCCACACCCCTCACTGTAACACTGATATACCCCACACCCCTCACTGTAACACTGATATACCCCACACCCCTCACTGTAACACTCTGATATACCCCACACCTCTCACTGTAACACTGATATACCTCACACCCCTCACTGTAACACTCTGATATACCCCACACCCCTCACTGTAACACTCTGATATACCCCACACCCCTCACTGTAACACTCTGATATACCTCACACCCCTCACTGTAACACTCTGATATACCCCACACCCCTCACTGTAACACTCTGATATACCACACACCCCACACTGTAACACTCTGATATACCCCACACCCCTCACTGTGAAACTGATATACCCCACACCCCTCACTGTAACACTCTGATATACCCCACACCCCTCACTGTGACACTCTGATATACCCCACACCCCTCACTGTGACACTGATATACCCCACACCCCTCACTGCAACACTCTGATATACCCCACACCCCTCACTGTAACACTCTGATATACCCCACACCCCTCACTGTGACACTGATATACCCCACACCCCTCACTGTGACACTTATATACCCCACACCCCTCACTGTAACACACTGATATACTCCACACCCCTCACTGTAACACTCTAATATACCCCACACCCCTTACTGTAACACTCTGATATACCCCACACCCCTCACTGTAACACTCTGATATACCCCACACCCCTCACTGTAACACTCCGATATACCCCACACCCCTCACTGTAACACACTGATATACTCCACACCCCTCACTGTAACACTCTGATATACCCCACACCCCTCACTGTGACACTGATATACCCCACACCCCTCACTGTGACACTTATATACCCCACACCCCTCACTGTAACACACTGATATACTCCACACCCCTCACTGTAACACTCTAATATACCCCACACCCCTTACTGTAACACTCTGATATACCCCACACCCCTCACTGTAACACTCTGATATACCCCACACCCCTCACTGTAACACTCCGATATACCCCACACCCCTCACTGTAACACACTGATATACTCCACACCCCTCACTGTAACACTCTGATATACCCCACACCCCTCACTGTAACACTCTGATATACCCCACACCCCTCACTGTAACACTCTGATATACCCCACACCCCTCACTGTAACACTCTGATATACCACACACCCTCACTGTAGCACTCTGATATACCCCACACCCCTCACTGTAACACTCTGATATATCCCACACCCCTCACTGTAACACTCTGAAATACCCCACACCCCTCACTGTAACACTCTGATATACCCCACACCCCTCACTGTGACACTGATATACCCCCCACCCCTCACTGTAACACTCTGATATACCCCACACCCCTCACTGTGACACTCTGATATACCCCACACCCCTCACTGTGACACTGATATACCCCACACCCCTCACTGCAACACTCTGATATACCCCACACCCCTCACTGTAACACTCTGATATACCCCACACCCCTCACTGTGACACTTATATACCCCACACCCCTCACTGTAACACACTGATATACTCCACACCCCTCACTGTAACACTCTAATATACCCCACACCCCTCACTGTAACACTCTGATATACCCCACACCCCTCACTGTAACACTCTGATATACCCCACACCCCTCACTGTAACACTGATATACCCCACACCCCTCACTGTAACACTCTGATAAACCCCACACCCCTCACTGTAACACACTGATATACCCCACACCCCTCACTGTAACTCTGATATACCCCACACCCCTCACTGTAACACTGATATACCCCACACCCCTCACTGTAACACTGATATACCCCACACCCCTCACTGTAACACTCCGATATACCCCACACCCCTCACTGTAACACACTGATATACTCCACACCCCTCACTGTAACACTCTGATATACCCCACACCCCTCACTGTAACTCTGATATACCCCACACCCCTCACTGTAACACTGATATACCCCACACCCCTCACTGTAACACTGATATACCCCACATCCCTCACTGTAACACTCCGATATACCCCTCACTGTAACACACTGATATACTCCACACCCCTCACTGTAACACTCTAATATACCCCACACCCCTCACTGTAACACTCTGATATACCCCACACCCCTCACTGTAACACTCTGATATACTCCACACCCCTCACTGTAACACTCTAATATACCCCACACCCCTCACTGTAACACTCTGATATACCCCACACCCCTCACTGTAACACTCTAATATACCCCACACCCCTCACTGTAACACTCTGATATACCCCACACCCCTCAGTGTAACACTCTGAGATACCCCACACCCCTCACTGTAACACTCTCTGATATACCCCACACCCCTCACTGTAACACTGATACACACCACACCCCTCACTGTAACACTCTGATATACCCCGCACCCCTCACTGTAACACTCTGATATACCCCTCACCCTTTCCCTAACTCTCCGGCATACCATGAACTCTAATATAAGATGCAGTGCAGGAGAAGGTCAGGTACCTGGTGAGCTGTGGCTGGGCTGCTGATACAGCTGGTGTGTCAGTGTGTCCCCATGCTGTCCTTGTCTCTCGCAGTACAGGTACTGAGGAGGTGCATTGAGCGAATGGTGGAAGTGCTCGAACTTTCCCGATTGGCACTGGTGCTGGAGGGACGCGCGCTGGGCAGGGTCCCTGCTGAACTGTGCCTCCTGCATGTGCTGCAGCAGGTGGTGGTGGGCAGGCTGCTGCAGGTGGTGGTAGTGGCCTATCTGGTGCTTGGCCTCCCCCGAGGGCTTGTGGGGTTGCTGTTGCTGCATGGGGGCCGCAGGCTGCTGCAGGAAATTCTGCGCCATCTGCTGGGAGGCGGCGGGCAGCTGTTGCTGCTGCTGCTGCTGCATCCCTGCCAAGCGCCGCAGCTGAGGGTAGCTGTAGTGCAGCGACTGCGGCAGCATGACTTGAGGCTGCTGGGTCGTGGGCGCGCACGGCAGGTGCTGGGGCACCCTGGGGTGGGGATAGCGGTGCGCGGGCAGCTTCTCGGAGAGCATCTGCCGCAGCGTGGCGTTCTGGGCGTAGCTGCCCATCGCACTGGAGCCCTGAACGAGGGCGTGCCGGTTGGCGAAGGCTTCGTTGAAAGAGTCCAGTTTGCCGTCCGTCCGTTTGGGCAGCTGCTCCTCGCACTGCTCGTAAGAGAGGCCGTAGGCATATCCACGCGACGCGCTGGCCAGTCTGTGGTCGTCTGGCTCTTGCTTCACGTTGACCTGGCTGCCCATGTCCGAGTGGCCCCAGCCAGCATTCCCGGTCAGCTCCATCCCCTTGGACCCGCCCATTCCCAGCCTGGCAGGGTCCATGGGGTCGGGATCGAAGCAGGGCGAGGCTGGAGCATCAGACTCCTGGACGCTCTCCAGTCCGAGTGCGTGCGAGAGGCTGCCGTCCATCCCCGGCAGCGGGCCGCCCTGGTGACGCTGGAAGAAGAGCATTCCCGCACCGTCGCCGGTCTCCGCATGGCTCAGCTGCTGGTCGCCCATGGCTTGGCCCCCCTCTGGCTAATCCGCAAATGTCGGCAGAGTTTGCCGGTCATCAGTCACTGGAGCTGGGAGCTGCAACAAAGAGGAGGCGTTAGATATATTTCTTAAGGCTAAAGGGATCAAGGGATATGGGGAGAAAGCAGGGACAGGGTACTGAATTTGGATGATCAGCCATGATTTCATTAAATGGCGGAGCAGGCTCGAGGGGCTGAATGGCCTACTCCTGCTCCTATCTTCTATGTTTCTATGTTAATCAGCAGTCTGGAAGGCTCAACAGTCGGGAGATTTCCCAGACAGGGTGTTGGTGCCGGGGCTGGGGGGCTGGGAGAAGGGGTACCCCACTGTGGGGGTGGGAAGTGTACCCCACTGAGAGGTTGCGGGGAGGCCGGTGAAGAGAAGGATGGTACCTTCGACAATGCAGCACTGCAGCCGTGGGGCGCGAATCTGCAACTTTCTGACCCAAAGGCAGGAGTGCTACAAACTGAGCCAAGCTGACACCCATAATCAGTCACGGCATTGGTGCATATAAGGGGAAGCTACATAAACACAGGAGGGAGAAAGGAATAGAAGGTTATGCTGGTAGGGTGAGATGAAGAGGGGTGGGAGGAGGTTCGTGTGGGGCATAAACACCGGCACGGAGCAGTTGGGCCGAATGTGCTGTTTCTGTGCTGTAAATATTGTGTAACCGTACAAAATTTAACTGGACTGTAACTACAACCCATCGTCAGTATTCCATGATAATGTCCCACCTCCCCATTATTGACATTTTCCGGATTGAGATACCCCACTGTGGGGGGGGGAGGGGGGCGGTGAATGGCTACCTACAATTCCTCTTGGAACACATTTCCAAATTGGGACCAGTTTGTTGTCGGTCGGGGAAGGGGACCATGGGCAAGAATTCAGGGGCCTGGCCGATTGGGCACAGCTCCTGGCTGCTAGCTCGCACCAGAGCAGAGGGTGTGTCCTTGCTGCGGTTGCCGTGTTGGTCTCGACAGCGTGGGGAGAAAAACACAGAGACGCTGTGCCTCGACATGCCCGTTAGCAGGGACAGCTCCATATCAGAGGCCCGGATCAGTCATTACTCGCTCGATCGAGAGATTCCGAGAGCGTTTATTGACTGGTTAGGTGGGAACAAAGAAACTGGAAAATCACGGTTAAGGTGGTAGTAGTTTCAAATGAGAAGTTTGGTCAACATTTTTATCGAATTGACATTGGCACTGATGGTTTGTGAAGCGACCCAAGCACATTGTGAGAACTGTTTGCTACTGAAATGGATGGTGGGGAATAATTCAGATCAGGGACCTTTCAGCAGATGTGTCTTGTTGAATGTATCCCTCCCACTGAACAGATAGGCATCAACCAGAGCTACTTCTCTCTAATTTTCGCTGACTAATATTTGGATCTCATTACGCCCAACACATTCTTAATTTATTATTTGACAAAATTTTCTGCTATATAGTGAGGGACGTCAATGGCAGGAAATGGAACATTTCTCGCCCCAACACTCCCAGGGCAGGTACAGCACGGGTTAGATACAGAGTAAAGCTCCCTCCACACTGTCCCATCAAACACTCCCAGGACAGGTACAGCACGGGTTAGATACAGAGTAAAGCTCCCTCTACACTGTCCCATCAAACACTCCCAGGGCAGGTACAGCATGGGTTAGATACAGAGTAAAGCTCCCTCTACACTGCCCCCATCAAACACTCCCAGGGCAGGTACAGCACGGGGTTAGATACAGAGTAAAGCTCCCTCTACACTGTCCCATCAAACACTCCCAGGGCAGGTACAGCACGGGGTGAGATACAGAGTAAAGCTCCCTCTACACTGTCCCATCAAACACTCCCAGGGCAGGTACAGCACGGGGTGAGATACAGAGTAAAGCTCCCTCTACACTGTCCCATCAAACACTCCCAGGGCAGGTACAGCACGGGTTAGATACAGAGTAAAGCTCCCTCTACACTGTCCCATCAAACACTCCCAGGGCAGGTACAGCACGGGTTAGATACAGAGTAAAGCTCCCTCTACACTGTCCCATCAAACACTCCCAGGGCAGGTACAGCACGGGGTTAGATACAGAGTAAAGCTCCCTCTACACTGTCCCATCAAACACTCCCAGGGCAGGTACAGCACGGGTTAGATACAGAGTAAAGCTCCCTCTACACTGTCCCCATCAAACACTCCCAGGGCAGGTACAGCACGGGTTAGATACAGAGTAAAGCTCCCTCTACACTGTCCCCATCAAACACTCCCAGGGCAGGTACAGCGCGGGTTAGATACAGAGTAAAGCTCCCTCTACACTGTCCCATCAAACACTCCCAGGGCAGGTACAGCACGGGCTAGACACCCTATCCTCTATAGACCTATAACCAGGGGATGCGCAAGGGTCCAGAATTGGAGGAAGGCAGAGTTCTCTGGGTGGTTGTAGGGCCAGGGGAGGTTACAGAGATAGGGAGGGGCTGAGGAGGCCATGGAAGGATTTGAAAACGAGGATGAGAATTTTTAAATCGAGGCGTTGCTGGGCCACATGTCAGTTAGCAGCTGAAAGAAAAAATAACGAACGTTTCAGGTGAAGATTCCTCCTCTTTCAGACGCTGACTAGCCTGCGTGCGCATCGAGCACTTTCTGTTTTAGATTCCAATTTGCAGCTTTCATGGCTGTTTCTTTCTGACTGACTTTGCCCCTGATCCTGAGCAGGCCCCAGCGGGGACACAGTCTGACCTAATAAACACAAACTAAAGAAAAAGGACCGGAGAAAGACTCCCATTACTCCAGCGTCTTTCACCACCTCGGGACGTCCCAAACCGCTTCACAGCCAATCAGGTACGTTTTTTGAAGCGTAGTCACTGTTGTGGAAACGCGGCAGCCAATTTCGCACAGCAAGCTCCCACCAGCAATGTGATAATGACCAGATCATCAGTTTTAGTGATGTTGGTTGAGGGATAAATATTGTCCCCAGGACACCGGGGAGAACTCCCCCTGCTCTTCTTCAAAATAGTGGATGTGGGATCTTTTACATCCACCTGAGAGGCCTCAGTTTAACGTCTTATCCAAAAGACGGCATTTCGCTCCCTCAGTACTGCCCCTCTGACAGTGCGGCGCTACCTCAGTACTGCCCCTCCGACATTGCGGCGCTCCCTCAGCACTGCCCCTCCGACAGTGCAGCGCTCCCTCAGTACTGCCCTTCAGACAGTGCGGCGCTCCCTCACTCCTGCCCCTCCGACAGTGCGGCGCTCCCTCAGTACCGCCCCTCCCACAGTGCAGCGCTCCCTCAGTACTGCCCTTCCGACAGTGCGGCGCTCCCTCAGTACCGCCCCTCCGACAGTGCGGCCCTCCCTCAGTACTGCCCCTCCGACAGTGCGGCGCTCCCTCAGTACCGCCCCTCCGACAGTGCCGCGCTCCCTCAGTACCGCCCCTCCGACAGTGCAGCGCTGCCTCAGTACTGCCCCTCCGACACTGCTGCGCTCCCTCAGTACTGCCCCTCCGACAGTGCGGCCCTCCCTCAGTACTGCCCTTCCGACAGTGCGGCGCTCCCTCAGTACCACCCCTCTGACAGTGCCGCGCTCCCTCAGTACCGCCCCTCCGACAGTGCAGCGCTGCCTCAGTACTGCACCTCCGACACTGCTGCGCTCCCTCAGTACCGCCCCTCCGACAGTGCCGCGCTCCCTCAGTACCGCCCCTCCGACAGTGCCGCGCTCCCTCAGTACCGCCCCTCCGACAGTGCAGCGCTGCCTCAGTACTGCCCCTCCGACACTGCTGCGCTCCCTCAGTACCGCCCCTCCGACAGTGCGGCGCTCCCTCAGTACTGCCGCTCCGACAGTGCGGCGCTCCCTCAGTACCGCCCCTCCAACAGTGCGGCGCTCCCTCAGTACTGCCCCTCCGACAGTGCGGCGCTCCCTCAGTACTGCCGCTCCAACAGTGCGGCGCTCCCTCAGTACCCCCCCTCCCACAGTGCGGCGCTCCCTCAGTACCGCCCCTCCGACAGTGCGGCGCTCCCTCAGTACTGCCCCTCAGACAGTGCGACGCTCCCTCAGTACCGCCCCTCCGACAGTGCGGCGCTCCCTCAGTACTGCCGCTCCGACAGTGCGGCGCTCCCTCAGTACCGCCCCTCCGACAGTGCGGCGCTCCCTCAGTACCGCCCCTCCGACAGTGCGGCGCTCCCTCAGTACTGCCCCTCCGACAGTGCGCCGCTCCCTCAGTACCGCCCCTCCGACAGTGCGGCGCTCCCTCAGTACCGCCCCTCCGACAGTGCCGCGCTCCCTCAGTACTGACACTGGGAGTGTCGGCCTAGACTGTGGGTCTCAAGTCTCATGGAGTGGGACCTGAACCTGCGACCTCTGACTCAGAGGCAGGTGTGCTAGCCACTAAACCACAGCTGACACTGTGGTCTAGCATGGATGGGAAAGTACCCAAAGCATTGGCTCCCTTTGGTTCTCTGGCTCCAGAGGGGGAATGGGGTCATGAACTAAACTATCTGACCTTCCGATAAATTTCTACTTGGAAAGATTTGCAAGAATCTGTGCTGTATTCGTTTTTTAAGAAAATAAACAACATAGGAATGGCTAGACAATAATCGACCAACGTCCATCTAGTTCGCCCTCTACCATCCCAGTAGTCCCGTGATCCAACAATAACGGAGTTGTTGACCATTCACAGCGATCGATCTCTTGTCAATGAGTCTACAACAGACCCAGACACGAGGCGAGGAAAACCCCAGTGCTGGCGAGCTTTGGGAACCAGAGGTCCAAAGTCACCTGTCCCTCCCGAGCACGCTGCACTCCCCACACCTCATGGCTCAGATTGCTCAGATACCGAAGCCCAAAATATTATTTTCCTGAAAGAAATCTATCTACTTTGCATTTGAATGAATCAATACTAACTGCTTCCACCGTTTCCCTCGGGAGCCTGAAGTATACACAACAATTGAAACATTGATTTTTAGCCTTTATCATACATGGGAGTGTTTTGCATTGAACTCTTTCTGCCCCTCTCCGTGCAGTTCAATCTGTGGTAATATTACACCGTATTTACAGCACATAAGCTGGCCATTCAGCCCAGCTGCTCCGTGCCGGTGTTTCTGCTCCACACGAGCCTCCTCCCACCCCTCTTCATCTCATCCCATCAGCATATCCTTCTATTCCTTTCTCACCACTGAGTCAGAAGGTTGTGGGTTCAAGTCCCACTCCAGGGACTTGAGCACAAATATTTAGGCTGACGCTCCAGTGTGGTACTGAGGGAGCGCCGCACTGTCGGAGGGTCAGTACTGAGGGAGCGCCGCACTGTCGGAGGGGCAGTACTGAGGGAGCGCCGCACTGTCGGAGGGTCAGTACTGAGGGAGAGCCGCACTGTCGGAGGGGCTGTACTGAGGGAGCGCCGCACTGTCGGAGGGGCCGTACTGAGGGAGCGCCGCACTGTCGGAGGGGCAGTACTGAGGGAGCGCCGCACTGTCGGAGGGTCAGTACTGAGGTAGCGCCGCACTGTCGGAGGGTCAGTACTGAGGTAGCGCCGCACTGTCGGAGGGGCAGTACTGAGGGAGCGCCGCACTGTCGGAGGGGCGGTACTGAGGGAGCGCCGCACTGTCAGAGGGGCGGTACTGAGGGAGTGCCGCACTGTTGGAGGGGCGGTACTGAGGGAGAGCCGCACTGTCGGAGGGTCAGTACTGAGGTAGCGCCGCACTGTCGGAGGGGCGGTACTGAGGTAGCGCCGCACTGTCGGAGGGGCAGTACTGAGGGAGCGCCGCACTGTCGGAGGGGCAGTACTGAGGTAGCGCCGCACTGTCGGAGGGTCAGTACTGAGGTAGCGCCGCACTGTCGGAGGGTCAGTACTGAGGGAGTGCTGCACTGTCGGAGGGGCGGTACTGAGGGAGCGCCGCACTGTCAGAGGGGCAGTACTGAGGGAGCGCCGCACTGTCAGAGGGGCGGTACTGAGGGAGTGCCGCACTGTTGGAAGGGCCATCTTTCAGATGAGACGTTAAACCGAGGCCCCGTCTGCCCTCTCAGGTGGACGTAAAAGATCCCACTGCCACTATTTCGAAGAAGAGCAGGGGGAGTTCTCCCTGGTGTCCTGGCCAAAATTTAACCCTCAATCAACATAACAAAAAAACAGATGATCTGGTCATTATCACATTGCTGTTTGTGGGAGCTTGCTGTGCGCAAATTGGCTGCCGCGTTTCCCACATTACAACAGCGACCACACTTCAAAAAAAGTACTTCATTGGCTGTCAAGCGCTTTAAGACGTCCGGTGGTCGTGAGAGGCGCTGGAGAATTGCAAGTCTTTCTTTCTTTCTCCCTCATGTGTTTATCCAGCTTCCCCTTAAATGCATCTACACTATTCGCCTCAACCACTCCCTGTGGTAGCGAGTTCCACATTCTCCCCACTCTCTGGGGAAAGAAGTTTCTCCTGAATTCCCGATTGGATTTATTAGTGACTATCTTATATTGATGGCCTCTAGTTCTGGTCTCGCCCACAAGTGGAAACATCTTCTCTACGTCTACCCGATCATAAGCTTAAAGACCTACATAATAAGAACATAAGAAATAGGAGCAGGAATAGGCCACTCGGCCCCTCGAGCCCGCTCCGCCACTCGGCCCCTCGAGCCCGCTCCGCCACTTGGCCCCTCGAGCCCGCTCTGCCACTCGGCCCCTCAAGCCTGCTCCGCCACTCGGCCCCTCGAGCCCGCTCCGCCACTCGGCCCCTCGAGCCCGCTCGGCCCCTCGAGCCCGCTCGGCCCCTCGAGCCCGCTCCGCCACTCAGCCCCTCGAGCCCGCTCTGCCACTCGGCCCCTCGAGCCCACTCGGCCCCTCGAGCCCGCTCCACCACTCGGCCCCTCGAGCCCGCTCCGCCACTCGGCCCCTCGAGCCTGCTCCGCCATTCAATAAGATCATGGCTGATCTTGGGCTCAAAGCCACTTCCCAGCCTGCTCCCCATAACTTTTCACTCCCTTATCTTGCAAAAATCTGTCTATCAGGTCACCCCTCAATCATTATTCTCGAGCAAAGAGCCCCAGCCTGTTTAATCTTTCCTGATTAGGTATAACCTCTCAGTTCTGGTATCATTCCTGTAAATCTATTTTGCATCCTCTCCAGTGCCTCAATATCCTTTTTATAATATGTGGACTAGAACTGTTCGCAGTGCTCCAAGTGTGGTCTAACCGAGGTTCTCTACAAGCTTAACATAACTTGTCTGCTTTTCAATTGTATGGAGTGTATTGGGATTCCCATTCACAGGGTCCAGTAGGACAGTTCATGGGCCTTTGAGTTTGAATCCCAATCATAGCTAGGAAAGGCTCCTTCCTAGAACTCAAACATGGCTAGCAAGTGATAGGGAAGTGTACACTCTGCACCATCCCTGCCTCCGGGCTGAAACAGACCAGTAGTCGAGGCAACTATAACATCAAGCGAGGAAATAAATGGGGATGAAGAGGGTTGGAGGATGGGGGGAAAGTAGTAATTGGTCTCGATAATTACTGCCCTCAAAAGAACATAAGAATTCGGAGCAGGAGGAGGCCATTCGGCCCCTCGCGCCTGCTCCGCCATTCAATAAGATCATGGCTGATCATCGACCTCAACTCCACTTTCCCGCCCGATCCCCATATCCCTTGATTCCCCGAGAGTCAAAAAATCTATCGATCTCAGTCTTGAATATACTCAACGACTGAGCCTCCACAGCCTTCTGGGGTAGAGAATTCCAAAGATTCACCACCCTCTGAGTGAAGAGATTCCTCCTCATATCAGTCTTAACTGGCTGACCCCTTATCCTGAGACTATGCCCCCTAGTTCTAGACTCTCCAGCCAGGGGGAAACAATCTCTCCGCATCCACCCTGTCAATCCCCCTCAGAATCTTGTATGTTTCAATGAGATCAGCTCTCATTCTTCTAAATTCCAGAGAGTATCGGCCCATTCTACACAATCTCTCCTCATAGGACAACCCTCTCACCAAGCAAAATCTTAGTCGTACAGTCCTCACATCGAGCAGACGCTGGCCTTTAGCTGTCAGTTACTGACGGCTATTTCCACACTGAGCCGGGGCAGCTCGGTGGACTGACCACTGCAGCAGCGAACTATTCTTGGTGAAAGTTTGCGATAAAGGTTCTTTTCTTTGGGGTTGGCTGGGAAGTTGATTGCTAAGTCCACCTTAAGTCATGTCGGATTATAGAATTGTCACCATATTTCACCACAGCACCTACCTGAGCGAATGGCTGCAAATTGATCAAAGATTGTTTGTTTTTTTGTTATGGTTTAAGGACCAACTTACCAGAGATCGAGGTTGTTCTACACTACAGATGGCATGCTCTCCCTCCATGTCTAGACTGCATCAAGTTGGAAACAGTTTACACCGCCCTTCTGCAGGTAGATCTCAGACTCAACCATCTCCACTTCTCGTTCTTTCTGCTTTTTCTTCCCCCCCTCAGGACTCTTAATTTATTTTTTATGTTCCTCTCTTTCTTTTCTTAAGTTTGCTGATGTTATTGGGTGACTAACTTCTCTTGAAGCTACACTGTCAGGCTGAATAAGACGGCAACTTCCTTCCTCCCGTGACCGCAGCACTCATGCTATCTCGAAAAGTCATATCTGCTCGAAGCTGCGTCTTGTTTTTCTGTCGACTCCTATGGGTGCGTTGACACTTCAGTATCTCTGACTGCTTCTGTGCGCGCTAACTCTTGTCAGGTACGTCTCGGCAGGTCAAGAGAGCTCCCAGGCCAACCACGCTTCCAGGCTGTTCTGGCCGCTTTCTCAGTGCCTTTGATGTCCAGAGGCCGTTCTAGACCAACACGGATGTGTTTGTCACTCACAGTGTTAACGCTGACACTCACCGACAGAGCAGTGTGCAGACACTTAACAACACAGCACCGCACACTGACAGAAGACTGGGCCTGTAAGGGGAGTGCTGGGTGTGTAAGGGGAGTGCTGAGTGTGTAAGGGGAGTGCTGGGTGTGTAAGGGGAGTGCAGTGTGAGTGCTGGGTGTGTAAGGGGAGTGCAGTGTGAGTGCTGGGTGTGTAAGGGGAGCGCTGGGTGTGTAAGGGGAGTGCTGGGTGTGTAAGGGGAGCGCTGGGTGTGTAAGGGGAGTGCAGTGTGAGCGCTGGGTGTGTAAGGGGAGTGCAGTGTGAGCGCTGGGTGTGTAAGGGGAGTGCAGTGTGAGCGCTGGGTGTGTAAGGGGAGTGCAGTGTGAGCGCTGGGTGTGTAAGGGGAGTGCAGTGTGAGCGCTGGGTGTGTAAGGGGAGTGCAGTGTGAGCGCTGGGTGTGTAAGGGGAGTGCAGTGTGAGCGCTGGGTGTGTAAGGGGAGTGCAGTGTGAGCGCTGGGTGTGTAAGGGGAGTGCAGTGTGAGCGCTGGGTGTGTAAAGGAAGTGCTGGGTGTGTAAGGGGAGTGCTGAGTGTGTAAGGGGAGTGCTGAGTGTGTAAGGGGAGTGCTGGGTGTGTAAGGGGAGTGCTGGGTGTGTAAGGGGAGTGCTGGGTGTGTAAGGGGAGTGCTGGGTGTGTAAGGGGAGTGCAGTGTGAGCGCTGGGTGTGTAAGGGGAGTGCTGGGTGTGTAAGGGGAGTGCTGGGTGTGTAAGGGGAGTGCAGTGTGAGCGCTGGGTGTGTAAGGGGAGTGCTGGGTGTGTAAGGGGAGTGCTGGGTGTGTAAGGGGAGTGCTGGGTGTGTAAGGGGAGTGCAGTGTGAGTGCTGGGTGTGTAAGGGGAGTGCAGTGTGAGCGCTGGGTGTGTAAGGGGAGTGCTGGGTGTGTAAGGGGAGTGCTGGGTGTGTAAGGGGAGTGCTGGGTGTGTAAGGGGAGTGCTGGGTGTGTAAGGGGAGTGCTGGGTATGTAAGGGGAGTGCTGGGTGTGTAAGGGGAGTGCAGTTTGAGCGCTGGGTGTGTAAGGGAAGTGCTGGGTGTGTAAGGGGTGTGAGTGAGTGAGTGCTGGGTGTGTAAGGGGTGTGAGTGAGTGAGTGCTGGGTGTGTAAGGGGAGTGAGTGAGTGAGTGCTGGGTGTGTAAGGGAAGTGCTGGGTGTGTAAGGGGAGTGCAGTGTGAGTGCTGGGTGTGTAAGGGGAGTGAGTGAGTGAGTGCTGGGTGTGTAAGGGGAGTGAGTGAGTGAGTGCTGGGTGTGAGTGCATGCTCAGTGTGTGTGTGAGAGGTTACTGTACACACTCTGGGTGTGAGTGAGTACTGCTCCGTGCCGGTGTTTATGCTCCACACGAGCCTCCTCCCACCTCTCTTCATCTCACCCCATCACCATATCCTTCTACCCTGAATTCCCTGATTGGATTTATTAGTGACAATCTTATATTGATGGCCCCTAGTTCTGGTCTCCCCCACAAGTGGAAACATCTTCTCTACGTCTACCCTATCGAACCCCCTTCATAATTTTAAAGACCTCTATCAGGTCGCCCCTCAGACTTCTCTTTTCTAGAGAAAGAGCCCCAGTCTGTTCAGTCTTTTCTGATAGTTAGAACCTCTCAGTTCTGGTATCATCCTTGTAAAGCAGGGCCACTGACTGAACGAGTCAAAGTTCTTTTTTTATTTCACGGAACAGTCGAATTTTCCAGGAATTTTGGGATCGCGTTCCATAAATTTGTGAAAACCGTGAATCAGTGACCTTAAGTATAAGTTGATAAATGTTGCATCGACGCCGTTACAATTTTATCAGTGATGTTCCACACTTCTCTATTTCTCTTCCCGAGCGTATCTTCTCCCCCTCCTCCACCCTCTCCTGAAGGCGTCGGGGGGAGCAATTTCAGCGCCCGTACCCGGGTGGTAACCTGGCGGAGCAATGGCCTGTACAACCCACCTGGTCTTCAGATCGGAGAGTTTACACGGGTGGGAGGGCTCCGCTCTGTCAGATTATTGCCCGGGCAACGAGGTTGAATATTACCCCCATTGACCCCCTTGGGGATAAAAGGGTTAAATTACGAGGACAGGTTGCACAGACTGGGTTTGTATTCCCTCGAGTTTAGCAGATTAAGGGGTGATCTGATCGAGGTGTTGAAGATGATTAAAGGATTCGATAGGGTCGATCGAGAGAAACTATTTCCTCTGGTGGGGGGAGTCCAGAACAAGGGGGCATCACCTTAAAATTAGAGCCAGGCCGTTCAGGGGTGATGTCAGGAAGCACTTCTTCACACAAAGGACAGTGGAAATCTGGAACTCTCTTCCCCAAAAAGCTGTCGAGTCTGGGTGTCAATTGGAGCTTTCAAAACTGAGATTGTTAGATTTTTGTTGGGTAAGGGTATTAAGGAATACGGAACCAAGGCGGGTAGATGGAGTTGAGGTACAGATTACCCAAGAGTGATCGATTGGGGCAGGAGAGAGGGAGTCTAACCCAAGAGTGACCGATTGGGGCAGGAGAGAGAGAGTCTAACCCAAGAGTGACCGATTGGGGCAGGAGAGAGGGAGTCTTACCCAAGAGTGACCGATTGGGGCAGGAGAGAGGGAGTCTAACCCAAGAGTGACCGATTGGGGCAGGAGAGAGAGAGTCTAACCCAAGAGTGACCGATTGGGGCAGGAGAGAGGGAGTCTTACCCAAGAGTGACCGATTGGGGCAGGAGAGAGAGAGTCTAACCCAAGAGTGACCGATTGGGGCAGGAGAGAGGGAGTCTTACCCAAGAGTGATCGATTGGGGCAGGAGAGAGGGAGTCTAACCCAAGAGTGACCGATTGGGGCAGGAGAGAGGGAGTCTAACCCAAGAGTGACCGATTGGGACAGGAGAGAGGGAGTCTAACCCAAGAGTGACCGATTGGGACAGGAGAGAGGGAGTCTTACCCAAGAGTGACCGAATGGGGCAGGAGAGAGGGAGTCTTACCCAAGAGTGACCGATTGGGGCAGGAGAGAGAGAGTCTAACCCAAGAGTGACCGATTGGGGCAGGAGAGAGAGAGTCTAACCCAAGAGTGACCGATTGGGGCAGGAGAGAGAGAGTCTAACCCAAGAGTGATCGATTGGGGCAGGAGAGAGGGAGTCTTACCCAAGAGTGACCGATTGGGGCAGGAGAGAGGGAGTCTAACCCAAGAGTGATCGATTGGGGCAGGAGAGAGGGAGTCTAACCCAAGAGTGACCGATTGGGGCAGGAGAGAGGGAGTCTAACCCAAGAGTGACCGATTGGGGCAGGAGAGAGGGAGTCTTACCCAAGAGTGATCGATTGGGGCAGGAGAGAGAGAGTCTAACCCAAGAGTGATCGATTGGGGCAGGAGAGAGGGAGTCTTACCCAAGAGTGACCGATTGGGGCAGGAGAGAGGGAGTCTAACCCAAGAGTGACCGATTGGGGCAGGAGAGAGGGAGTCTAACCCAAGAGTGACCGATTGGGGCAGGAGAGAGGGAGTCTTACCCAAGAGTGACCGATTGGGGCAGGAGAGAGGGAGTCTAACCCAAGAGTGATCGATTGGGGCAGGAGAGAGGGAGTCTAACCCAAGAGTGACCGATTGGGGCAGGAGAGAGGGAGTCTAACCCAAGAGTGACCGATTGGGGCAGGAGAGAGAGAGTCTCACCCAAGAGTGACTGATTGGGGCAGGAGAGAGGGAGTCTAACCCAAGAGTGACCGATTGGGGCAGGAGAGAGGGAGTCTAACCCAAGAGTGACCGATTGGGGCAGGAGAGAGGGAGTCTAACCCAAGAGTGACCGATTGGGACAGGAGAGAGGGAGTCTTACCCAAGAGTGACCGATTGGGACAGGAGAGAGGGAGTCTAACCCAAGAGTGACCGATTGGGGCAGGAGAGAGGGAGTCTAACCCAAGAGTGACCGATTGGGACAGGAGAGAGGGAGTCTAACCCAAGAGTGACCGATTGGGGCAGGAGAGAGGGAGTCTAACCCAAGAGTGAACGATTGGGGCAGGAGAGAGGGAGTCTAACCCAAGAGTGACCGATTGGGACAGGAGAGAGGGAGTCTAACCCAAGAGTGACCGATTGGGGCAGGAGAGAGGGAGTCTAACCCAAGAGTGAACGATTGGGGCAGGAGAGAGGGAGTCTAACCCAAGAGTGACCAATGGTGACAGGAGAGAGGGAGTCTAACCCAAGAGTGACCGATTGGGGCAGGAGAGAGGGAGTCTTGCCCAAGAGTGACCAATGGTGACAGTGACTGTATAAAATGGGAGAATATTCCATTATCAGTACGGACATCCCTCACTTTGATGAGCACAGAAGTTCATCAAATTAAAAAAAAAACAGCAATAAAGTGCATAAGGTGATTAGAGCATCATTTAATCGAACAATGTGTGTGAAGAAAGGTTTCCTCACTCCCCTGCAATTTCCCCCGGCCTCTGGATATCCGCTGATGGTTTGTCATACACACATGGCACTGCAGTGTTTAAGGGGTTAGACAAAGTTGATAAAAATAGAGACACAAGAGAATGGGGTTGTGTAACACACAGAACAAAACTGCAGTGGTCACAGTTCCTGACGAAAACCCTTGTTACGTGTATCAGAAACCACTAGAAAGCAACAGGGGGAGGGGACAGGAAGCAGTGCTCAGTAAAGCCCACTCAAGACAGTTGCTGATAAGATCACACTGTAATTCTGACATATATTTCTTGGTTTCTTTTAACCCATTTATGGGCTGCTGGAGAATATATGCACCAATTTTTTAAGCACTTTGTGCTCATCAAGTTGAGGGGTGTCAGTGGTGGGAAATCGAACTCTCCCCCCATTCAGACATCAAAAATACCCAGGGCAGGGACAGCACGAGTTAGATACAGAGTAAAGCTCCCTCTACACTGTCCCATCAAACACTCCCAGGGCAGGTACAGCACGGATAGATACAGAGTAAAGCTCCCTCTACACTGTCCCATCAAACACTCCCAGGGCAGGTACAGCATGGGTTAGATGCAGAGTAAAGCTCCCTCTACACTGTCCCATCAAACACTCCCAGCGCAGGTACAGCACGGGATAGATACAGAGTAAAGCTCCCTCTACACTGTCCCATCACACACTCCCAGGGCAGGTACAGCACGGGTTAGATACAGAGTAAAGCTCCCTCTACACTGTCCCATCAAACACTCCCAGGGCAGGTACAGCACGGGTTAGGTACAGAGTAAAGCTCCTTCTACACTGTCCCATCAAACACTCCCAGGGCAGGTACAGCACGGGTTAGATACAGAGTAAAGCTCCCTCTACACTGTCCCATCAAACACTCCCAGGGCAGGTACAGCACGGGTTAAATACAGAGTAAAGCTCCCTCTACACTGTCCCATCAAACACTCCCAGCGCAGGTACAGCACGGGTTAGATACAGAGTAAAGCTCCCTCTACACTGTCCCATCAAACACTCCCAGGGCAGGTATAGCACGGGTTAGATACAGAGTAAAGCTCCCTCTACACTGTCCCATCAAACACTCCCAGGGCAGGTATAGCACGGGTTAGATACAGAGTAAAGCTCCCTCTACACTGTCCCATCAAACACTCCCAGGGCAGGTACAGCACGGGTTAGATACAGAGTAAAGCTCCCTCTACACTGTCCCATCAAACACTCCCAGGACAGGTACAGCACGGGTTAGATACAGAGTAAAGCTCCCTCTACACTGTCCCATCAAACACTCCCAGGGCAGGTACAGCACGGGTTAGATACAGAGTAAAGCTCCCTTGGGGAAGAGTGACCATAGTATGGTGGAGTTCTACATTAGGATGGAGAAGGAAACAGTTAATTCAGAGACCATGGTCCAGAACTTAAATAAGGGCAACTTTGAGGGTATGAGGCGTGAATTGGCGAGGTTAGATTGGCAAGCGATATATAAGGGGTTATCAGTGGAAGGGCAATGGCAGACATTTAGAGATCGCATGGATGAACTACAGCAATTGTACATCCCTGTCTGGCGTAAAAATAAAAAAGGGAAGGTGGCTCAACCATGGCTAACAAGGGAAATCAGGGATAGTATTAAAAGCAAGGAAGTGGCATACAAATTGGCCAGAAGTAGCAGCAAACCCGGGGACTGGGAGAACTTTAAAACTCAGCAGAGGAGGACGAAGGGTTTGATTAGGGGAGGGAAAATAAAATATGAAAGGAAGCTTGCGGAGAACACTAAAATGGACTGCAAAAGCTGCTATAAATATGTAAAAAGAAAGAGGTTAGTAAAAACAAACGTAGGTCCCCTGCAGTCAGAAACAGGGGAAGTCATAATGGGGAACAAAGAAATGGCAGATCAATTGAACAAGTACTTTGGTTCGGTGTTTACTGTGGAGGACACAAACAACCTTCCGGAAATAAAAGAGATCAAAGGATCTGGTAAGAGGGAGGAGCTGAGGGAAATCCTTATCAGTCGGGAAAAGGTGTTGGGGAAATTGATGGGACTGAAGGCTGATAAATCCCCAGGGCCTGATGGTCTGCATCCCAGAGTACTTAAGGAGGTGGCCTTGGAAATAGTGGATGCATTGACGATCATTTTCCAACATTCCTTAGACTCTGGATCAGTTCCGAAGGAGTGGAGGGTGGCTAATGTAACCCCTCTTTTTAAAAAAGGAAGGAGGGAGAAAGCAGGGAATTATAGACCGGCCAGCCTGACATCGGTGGTGGGTAAAATGATGGAATCAATTATTAAAGATGTCATAACAGACCATTTGGAAAGTGGCGACATGATAGGTCCAAGTCAGCATGGATTTGTGATAGGGAAATCATGCTTGACAAATCTTCTGGAATTTTTTGAGGATGTTTCCAATAGGGTGGACGGGGGGGAACCAGTAGATGTGGTGTATTTGGACTTCCAGAAGGCCTTCGACAAGGTCCCACACAAGAGATTGGTGTGCAAAGTTAAAGCACATGGGATTGGGGGTAATGTGTTGACGTGGATTGAGAACTGGTTGGCACACGGGAAACAAAGAGTAGGAGTAAATGGGTACTTTTCAGAATGGCAGGCAGTGACCAGCGGGGTACCGCAGGGTTCGGTGCTGGGGCCCCAGCTGTTTACATTATATATTAATGATTTGGACGAAGGGATTAATTGTAATATCTCCAAATTTGCGGATGACACTAAATTGGGAGGCAGTGTGAACAATGAGGAGGATGCTAGGAGGCTACAGAGTGACTTGGACAGGTTGGGTGAATGGGCAAATGTATGGCAGATGAAGTACAATGTGGATAAATGTGAGGTTATCCACTTTGGTGGTAAAAATAGGGAGGCAGACTATTACCTGAATGGTGGCAGATTAGGGAAAGGGGAGGTGCAACGAGACCTGGGCGTCATGGTACATCAGTCACTGAAGGTGGGAAGGCAAGTGCAGCAGGCAGTCAAGAAAGCAAATGGCATGATGGCCTTCATAGCAAGGGGATTTGAGTACAGGAGTAGGGAGGTGATGCTACAGTTGTACAGGGCCTTGGTGAGGCCACACCTGGAGTATTGTGTGCAGTTTTGGTCTCCTAACTTGAGGAAGGACATTCTTGCTATTGAGGGAGTGCAACGAAGGTTCACTAGATTGATTCCTGGGATGGCCAGACTGACATATCAAGAAAGACTGGATCAACTGAACTTGTATCCTCTGGCGTTCAGAAGAATGAGGGGGGATCATGAGACGTTTAAAATCCTGACTGGTTTAGACAAACTAGATGCGGGCAGAATGTTCCCAATGTTAGGGAAAACTAAAACCAGGGGTCACAGTCTAAGGATAAAGGGGAAGCCATTTAAGACTGAGATGAGGAGGAACTTCTTCACCCAGAGAGTGGTGAATCTGTGGAATTCTCTACCACAGAAGGTTGTTGAGGCCAGTTCGCTAAATATATTCAAAAGGGAGTTAGATATAATACTCACAACTAGGGGGATCAAGGGGTATGGCGAGAAAGCAGGAATGGGGTACTGAGGTAGCATGTTCAGCCATGAACGCATTGAATGGCGGTGCAGGCTCGAAGGACCGAATGGTCTACTCCTGCACCTATTTTCTATGTTTCTATGTTTCTACACTGTCCCATCAAACACTCCCAGGGCAGGTACAGCACGGGTTAGATACAGAGTAAAGCTCCCTCTACACTGTGCCCCTCTGGTTACAGTTAGGGCGAGGTATTGGATGGTTAGGGCGTGTACTGGAGGGTTAGGGCGAGGTATTGGATGGTTAGGGCGTGTACTGGAGGGTTAGGGCGAGGTATTGGATGGTTAGGGTGTGTACTGGAGGCAGCTGCCACCCATGGACCCGTAGCCCAGCATGAGCCAGCACACTGAGAGCAACGTGAGGAAACTGACGGAGGGGATGGAGGTGGCTAGAAGTGTAGCTGTGGTCAGGAGCTCCACCATCTGAGGTTCGTTTGTCTTGTGTGGGACAACAGCAGATTGTTTCAGTCTGAAAGCGCTGTGTTGTGTTTCAGTATGACACTGGTTCCATTCTGACTGGGATGCTGCTGTTCAGCTCTGACTAACCTGAGGAGGACGTAATGTCAGTAAATTCCGCCTCTACAATGACACAAGCTCTCTCAACTCACTGCCTGAAATGAAGTGTGACCCACATTGTATAAAGAGGAACTCTTAAGACACTTAGGGGGAAAAAATTCGGTTGATTTGCGCCTCCCGTTAGTGCCCTAAGAGGGCGCTAACGGGGCGCAAAGCAACTAATGCCCGGGCGCGGAGCCGCCAACACCTCCCGCGAAATTCAGCGGGAGGTTAGCGGCAGCAGTAACCGTTGTCGTGGCAAAGCGCCGCCGGTGATGACGTCAACGCCGTGCGCAGCGCCCCGCTCGCGCCCCGGCTGTGATCTTCGGTAGCGCCCCCTGACTTACCGCCGGATGCTATGTCCGACAGGGTCAGGGGGGCCTACCTGTGGCCGGGGCGGCGCAAATTAAAGGGGAGGTGCCTGGTGGCCATTTTTGTTGCTGGCCGCCTGCCAGCTCCTGCCCGATTTGCCGTCCCCGGCCTTCTGAGCAGCCCGCCGCGGAGTGCCGGCTGCGCCCCGTGAGCCCGGCACTTCTCTTGAGTGCCAGGCTCTTTTGCCTGCACTCCGATCCCTGGCGGCCCAGCTGGGCCCCAGGTTGCGCTGCGCTGGGCCCCTCCCCTTTAATAAGGGGAGACAGGCCTGCAGTACCGCAGCGCGTCGTGCCACAGTGCGTGGCACTGCGGCACATAGCGCCGCGATATTCACTCGCAGCACCCCAAGAGGGAGGCGGGGCGCTTCCAGTATTGGTGAATTTCGGGCACGGGGGCATTAACTTTTCCGGGTGCTAAAAGTAGCGCCCCCACGAAATTAGCGCCCCAAAGGGGGCACGACTCAATTTTTCCCCCTTAATCTCTGTCAGTTCGTCTGTTTGTCTCTACATTTCTCCATTTGTCTGTTTGTGTTACCTGTTGCTGTCTGTCTCTCAATTTCACCCTTTCTGTCGCTCATTATCTCACTCACTCATCCTTTCATTCTAGCCTCTGTCTTTCTATCACTGTCATATTTGCTCTCTCTGTCTAGTTCTTGTGCCTGTCACTGTATGTGTGTGTGTCTTTCTTTGTCTTTCCTTTTCTATCTGCCTACACTCAGTCTGTGCACTGTCGGAGGGGCAGTACTGAGGGAGCACTGCACTATCGGAGGGTCAGTACTGAGGGAGCGCCGCACTGTCGGAGGGGCAGTACTGAGGGAGTGCCGCACTGTCGGAGGGGCAGTACTGAGGGAGCACCGCACTATCGGAGGGTCAGTACTGAGGGAGTGCCGCACTGTCGGAGGGAGTCTTTCGAATGAGATGTTAAACCGAGGCCCCCGTGCCCTCTCAGGTAAAAAAATCCCACGGCCACTATTGGAAGAAGAGATGGGGAGTTCTCCCCGGTGTCCTGGGGCCAATATTTATCCCTCAACCAACATCACTAAAACAGATGATCTGGTCATTATCACATTGCTGTTTGTGGGAGCTTGCTGTGCGCAAATTGGCTGCCGCGTTTCCTACATTCCAACAGTGACCACACTTCAAAAAGTACTTCATTGGCTGTAAAGCGCTTTGGGACGTCCTGAGGTGGTGCAAGGCGGTTTAGATATGAGAGTTCTTTCTTATGGTAAAGAAAGATGTTGTAATATCGGAAACTAAGACTGCCGATTCTGGACTATGAGGTGCAGTCTGAGAAGTGAGAGATGCACTGGACCCGCATGGTTCCCGGCCTCAGAGGAGTTCGTTATGAAGGAAAGGCTTGAAAGACTAACCTTTCTTCTTATCACTGGGGAAAGTATTGAGAGGAGACATGAGGCAGATCTTTAACACGTTAGCAGGCATCAGACCAGGTTGAAGGAAGCGAGTGATTTAATTTGGACAATGAGGGGTTTAGGAACAGAGGAAACCAGTACAAGGTTCACAATCCTTCCGCAATTTTCTCCTCCTGCGGTACAGCGGACACGTGGGAACGAAGGGAATTGATTTGGGTTTAGTCGAAAGGACGCGGGATGGGGATCCATTTTCGAGGGATAGTGGCTGGAATCCTCTACCCTCTCTCCACCGATCTTCTGATGGAGGTGAGTTGGGAACTCACTTCAGCAGGTCATCGCCCGCTCCTTGCCAGCCAGGAGTGACAGGTGATGTATGATACACCCGTCCAATTCTGGGCACCGCCCTTTAGGAAGGATGTCAAGGCCTTGGAGAGGGTGCGGAGGAGATTTACTACAATGGTCCCAGGGATGAGGGACTTCAGTTACGTGGAGAGACTGGAGAAGCTGGGGTCATTCTCCTTAGAGCAGAGAAGGTTAAGGGGAGATTTGATCGAGGTGTGCAAAATCACGAGGGGTTTTGATGGAGTAAATAAGGAGAAAGTGTTTCCAGTGGCAGGAGGGTCGGTAACCAGAGGACACAGATTGAAGATAATCGGTAAAAGAACCAGAGGGGAGATGAGGAGAATGTTTTACGCAGCGAGTTGTTGTGATCTGGAACGCGCTGCCTGAAAGGGCGGTGGAAGCAGATTCAATAGTAACTTTCAAAAGGGAATCGGATAAATATATACTCAAAGGGGCAAGTTGCTACGGCAGCGAGAAGGGGATTGTCAGTTTTAAAACCCAGAATGTCTGTGTTAGCAGGAGGGGGGTTGGCATATACATTGCAATATGGGAGATATCTTGTTCCTTTTGATGACTATCCAGCTCTTCTCCCCTTCCTCCCTCTCCCCCATGTATACTGGGGCGGGGATTCTGTCGATCACCTGCCGCCGGTGTAGCGTTGCTGATTTTATTTCTCGAGCCGCGTAAATTATTTCGGGATTCCCTGGGGGTCTCTCAAGACTGTTGCGATTACCTGAGGCAAAGCGTCCTGCCCCAGGGAGGAAGGGTAAGTCGGCTGCACAGGAAGGTTAATTCCCAAAGGTGCCAGCAAACTTAAAAAAAACGCTTTCTAGAAATACAATTTGGGCGGCCAGTCAGCGGGGCAGACAGCAGTCTCGATGCTGCTGAGTGGGAGTGAGATACTCACACCAAGCAGCAATGAGTCAGGTCTCTGCTCTGACAGCAGTTACTCAGGGAGCGGGGTCATCGACAGGACTATGATGGGCTGTCCCAGGCCGGAACTCCTTGTTGGACCCTGTTCCAGCGTAAGAGTCCGGCTTTATTTAAATTCGTTCTCAGGCTGTGGCCCACACTGTACCTAGTTGCACCGAGAAGGTCGGCCTTCTCGAACTGACGCATTGTTTTTCCAACAGGCCGTCCCCGAGTGCGTTAAGAGCTACTTGGATCTCATGTCGGTGCGATGGACCGCAGATGGCAGGAGTCGCTATTAAAGTGAGCGTTTCTAGACAATCCAGCAGCTATCCCAGGGTCATTGTTCTGGTGTCAGCCGCAAAGTACCAGGTTTATTGAAATTAAAAACAGAATGCTGGAAATACTCAGCAGGTCAGGCAGCATCTGTGGAGAGAGAAACAGAGTTAACCTTTCAGCTCGGTGACCTTTCGTCAGAACTCGTTTCGGGTCGATGAAGAAAAGTCATCGGCCTGAAAGGTTCACTCTGTTTCTCTCGCCGCAGATGCTGCCTGACCTGCTGAGTGTCATAGAGTCATAACGGCACAGAAGGAGGCCATTCGGCCCATCGAGTCCGTGCCGGCTCTCTGTAGAGCGATCCAGTCAGTCCCATTCCCCCGCTCTATCCCCGTAGCCCTGCAAGTTCATTTCCCTCAAGTGCCTATCCAGTCTCCCCTTGAAAACATTGAGTGTCTCCGCTTCCACCACTTCCGTCGGCAGTGAGTTCCAGGTCATCACCACTCGCTGCGTAAAAAAGTTTTTCCTCACATCCCCCCTGTATCTCTTGCCCAAAACCTTAAATCTGTGTCTCCTAGTCCTTGTACCATCAACTAGTGGGAACAGCCTTTCTCCGTCTAGCCTATCCAAACCCGTCATAATCTTGTACACCTCGATCAAATCACCCCTCAACCTCCTTTGCTCTAATGAAAACAAATCCAGCTTCTCCAACCTGTCCTTGTAGCTAAGATCCCCCATCCCCGGAACCATTCTGGTAATTCTCCTCTGCACCCTCTCAAGGGCCTTCACATCCTTCCTAAAGTGTGGTGACCAGAACTAGATGCAATACTCCAGTTGTGGCCTAACCAGCGCTTTATAAAGATTCAGCATAAATTCTCTACTTTTGTACTCAATACCTCTATTTATGAAGCCCAAGATCCCATATACTTTGTTAACCACTCTCTCAATATATTCTGCCACCTTTCGGGATCTATGGACATTAACTCCCAGGTCCCTCTGTCCCTGCACACTCTTTAAAACTGTACCATTAAGTGTATATTGCCTCTCCCTGTTCCTTCTGCCAAAATGCATCACCTCACACTTCTCTGTATTAAATTCCATCTGCCACTTGTCTGCCCATTCTGCTAGCCTTTCTATGTCCTGTTGCAGTCGATTGGGATCATCCTCACTGTTTGCCACACCCCCAAGTTTGGTGTCATCGGCAAATTTAGAAATTCTACTTTGTATTCCAATATCCAGGTCATTTATATATATCAAAAAAAGCAGTGGCCCCAGCACTGACCATTGGGGAACACCACTGTCTACCATTCCTTCCAGCGTTTTCTGTTTTTATTTCAGATTTCCAGCATCCGCAGTATTTTGCTTTTGTACCAGGTTTATTGAGTTCAGTTTCAGCCCTTGGTAACGCAGTATCGTTCCGCTGTGGCATCATTTCACCTCTGTTGGCAGATGTGCGGGAGCAGGTTACGGACAAACGCCAAGCATCTCTCGCACTGCCTGACATGCTTGGCATGACTCCGTAGCTGCTCCTCTTTTACCGTCGGACTGGAGAATTCCCGCTGGGAAGCCCACCGATGCCAGTGATGCTGCTGCAGGCGAAAAATAAAGAATCTTACCACAACCGAGGCAATGGCTGACAAGAGCCTAAGGGGGAGAAATTCGGTATCGCCCCATTTGGGGCGCAATTATCGGCCGGGCGTAAAGTTTAGTGCCTGCCGCTAATTATCGCCTCCGTCTGCAAACTTGACTTTTATCGCTCCTGGAGGTGATTGGAGCGCTAAATCAGGCGCTTCACATCTGTCTTAAGGCGCAAAGGCCGAGGAGCGAGGCGCTACCTCAGAGCGCTGGCGAAGCTCATGTGATGTCAGTCAGCAATGGAACACAGACACACTGGCACCGGCCAGTTCTTAAAGGGGATGGTTAATCTTGCTCTCCATCCACATCCTGCTCATTGCAGCCTTGAATCTCGGCCTGGAGAGACCTGCACATCAAATCTGCTGGAAAGAACAATGGAGAGAACCAGGGAAGGAGCTCAGAGTGCAGCCCCCACAGTCTCTTCTAAATCGATACAAGGAAGGGCAAATCAAAATGAACCTGCAAAGTGCTGCTCAGTACCCAAAACTCCTTCACACAGCGTTGAATCTCTCCAGAAGCCTCTCTCTCTCTCTCTCTCTCAGAATGCGTGGTGCAAAAATGTCACCAACAAAAAGGAAGCGTTCGCCTTTAAATAACGCTCCCCCAGTCCCTTCCTGACAGCAAAACGCTCCCCTCAACCTGTCGTTGCTAGCGGCAGGCGGTAAGGCAGTGGGCGCCACTCAATATCCGGTCCGGGGCATTGCACACTCGACTGACGTCACAATCTGCTGGCGCAAAAGATCGTGGCGGTAGTGTTTAGCGCCGCCGCAAAATGTCTAGTTAATTTCATGAGTGGCGCAAACATCGCCGCGCCCGGGCGCTAGTTGCTTTGCGCCCTCTTAAGGCGCTAACGGGAGGCGCAAACCAACTGAATTTTTCCCCCTAAGTGTCAGCATGGCCAGAATTGCCCAAAAATCACTCACCTGTGCGTCACTGTGTCCTTTACAACAACACCTTGTATTTATACAGCGCCTTTAACGTAATAAAACGTCCCAAGACGTTTCACAGGAGCGTTATCAAACAAAACAAAACAGAATTTGACACCGAGCCACATAAGGAGATATTAGGGCAGGTGACCAAAAGCTTGGTCAAAGAGGTCGGTTTTAAGTAGCATCTTAAAGGAAGAGGGAGAGGCGGAGAGGTTTAGGGAGGGAATTCCAGAGCTGAGGGCCTGGGCTTTGACTGCCAGCTATATCTCATTCACTAGTAATCCTGGATTCCTGGAAGTGCCTGGTACCTGATGTTCTGCACATCCGTACTTTGGGAAATGGTGCATGGGATGTCGCTGTTTTGAACGGGGGCTTAAAATGTCCACCCTGACCCCGGGTGGGAACTTGAAGCGAACGATTTCTAGGCCGCGATCAGGCAGAGCCGATCCTTGCCCAACTACCCACTCCCTTACTCCGTATTTTGAGGCATGATCGAGAGATCAAAATCAGCCCCAGGCTCTCTAATCAGCTTGCTGTCAGTGTGGCTCAGTGGGCAGCACTCTCTTTGTCTTACCCCTGAGTCAGAAGGTCGTGAGACTTGAGCCCCATAATCTAGGCCGACACTCCCAGTGCCAGTACTGAGGGAGCGCCGCACTGTCGGAGGGGCGGTACTGAGGGAGCGCCTGCACTGTCGGAGGGGGCAGTACTGAGGGAGCGCTGCACTGTCGGAGGGGCAGTACTGAGGGAGCGCTGCACTGTCGGAGGGGGCAGTACTGAGGGAGCGCTGCACTGTCGGAGGGGGGGGGGGGCCTGGGGTACTGAGGGAGCGCTGCACTGTGGGGAGGCAGTACTGAGGGAGCACTGCCCTGTCGGAGGGGCGGTACTGAGGGAGCGCCGCACTGTCGGAGGGGCAGTACTGAGGGAGCGCTGCACTGTGGGGAGGCAGTACTGAGGGAGCACTGCCCTGTCGGAGGGGCAGTACTGAGGGAGCGCCGCACTGTCGGAGGGGCAGTACTGAGGGAGCGCCGCACTGTCGGAGGGGCAGTACTGAGGGAGCGCCGCACTGTCGGAGGGGCGGTACTGAGGGAGCGCCGCACTGTCGGAGGGGCAGTACTGAGGGAGCGCCGCACTGTCGGAGGGGCAGTACTGAGGGAGCGCTGCACTGTCGGAGGGTGGTACTGAGGGAGTGCCGCACTGTCGGAGGTTCCGTCTTTCAGATGAGACCTTAAACCGAGGCCCCGTCTGCTCTCTCAGGTGGACGTTAAAGATCCCACGACCACTATTGGGAGAAGAGCAGGGGAGTTCTCCCTGGTGTCTTGGGGCCAATATTTATTCCTCAACCGACACCACTAGCAAATCAGATTGTCTGGTCTGTTTGTGGGATCTTGCTCTGTGCAAATTGGCTGCCGCGTTTCCTGTATTACAACAGTGACTGCACTTCACTGGCTGTAAAGCGCTTTGGGAGGTTCTGAGGTGGTGAAAGGTGCTGTAGGAATGGGAGTCTTTCTTTACGCACGCTAGAAAAGCAGCTGTTGATAAAAGACCTCTGCTGCGAACACGTTGATTATCCTGCTCCCAATATCTAGAGAACGTCTCAATGAGTCATTAACCACGCGTTACTTTAGAAAAGGAGGTTTTTGTTCCTCCTTGTCAGCTCCTCGGTCTAATCCATGTAGAGATCGGACGTGTCCCGTCGCAGTGCGTGACCTTCGGAACGGTGCCCGTTGAGAGCCCTCTGCGGATTTCTGTGCCGCAGGTGATTGTTGCAAGTTTACTGCTGACTCAGAACCCCAACTGCCTCTCCCCTGGCTGCTCTCTGATGCGGCCTCTGACGTCAGGGCTGCTGAGAGGGTTTCGCAAAGCTTCCACGGCAACATTTCGGTTTGACTAATGCTCTCTCGCCCTGACCTTTCACCCAGGATGGCGTTTGCATCTCTGCGTAGAGAGCGAGAGAGAGAGAGAGAGAGAGAGCAGGAGCTGCCCTTGGCCTTTCAACACAACAACCCGTGAACCCGAGTCAAGGCGGCCGGCCTGCTTTCTGCCTCCCAGCACAAACCGGCTGAGAACGCAAACGGCAACTCGGCGGGATGCACGGTGCTGGTTTCAGCGCTAATTGCAGCGATGCAGACTCGCTCGGCGCTCGATCCTAAAAGGCCACTGCCCGCACAAGCAAAGGGATTCACGGCAAAAACCAGGAAGATCTCCCGTTTCTCCCACGCCTTTCACCACCTCAGGACGTCCCAAAGCGCTTCACAGCCAATGAAGTATTTTTTTTGAAGTGTGGTCACTGTTGTAATGTAGGAAACGCAGCAGCCAATTCGCGCACAGCAAGATCCCACAAACAGCAATGTGATAATGACCAGATCATCTGTTTTAGTGATGTTGGTTGAGGGATAAAAATTAGCCCCAGGACTCCGGGGAGAACTCCCCCTGCTCTTCTTCCAATAGTGGCCGTGGTATCTTTTACATCCCCCCGAGAGGGCAGACGGGGCCTCGGTTTAACAGTTCATCTGAAAGATTGCACCTCCGACAGTGCGGCGCTCCCTCAGTACTGCCCCTCCGACAGTGCGGCGCTCCCTCAGTACCTGCCCCTCCGACAGTGCGGCGCTCCCTCAGTACTGCCCCTCCGACAGTGCGGCGCTCCCTCAGTACTGCCCTCCTCACAGTGCAGCGCTCCCTCAGTACTGCACCTCCGACAGTGCGGCGCTCCCTCAGTACTGCCCCTCACAGTGCGGCGCTCCCTCAGCACTGACCCTCCGACAGTGTGGCGCTCCCTCAGTACTGCCCCTCCGACAGTGTGGCGCTCCCTCAGTACTGCCCCTCCGACAGTGCAGCGCTCCCTCAGTACTGCCCTCCTCACAGTGCAGCGCTCCCTCAGTACTGCCCTCCTCACAGTGCGGCGCTCCCTCAGTACTGCACCTCTGACAGTGCGGCGCTCCCTCAGTACTGACCCTCCGACAGTGGAGGCGCTCCCTCAGTACTGCACCTCCGACAGTGCAGCGCTCCCCTACCCCCCCCAGTGCCCCCCTCAGTACTGCCCCTCTGACAGTGCGACGCTCCCTCAGTACCGCCCCTCCGACAGTGCAGGCGATCCCTCAGTACTGCCCCTCCGACAGTGCGGCGCTCCCTCAGTACTGCCCCTCCGACAGTGCGGCGCTCCCTCAGTACCGCCCCTCCGACAGTGCGGCGCTCCCTCAGTACCGCCCCTCCGACAGTGCGGCGCTCCCTCAGTACTGCCCCTCGACAGTGCGGCGCTCCCTCAGTACCGCCCATCGACAGTGCGGCGCTCCCTCAGTACTGCCCCTCCGACAGTGCGGCGCTCCCTCAGTACTGCCCCTCCGACAGTGCGGCGCTCCCTCAGTACTGCACTGGGAGTGTTGGCCTGGATTCTGGGCTCAGGTTTGTGGGGTGGGACCGTACCCATGACCTTCTGACTCAGGGGCGAGAGTGATCTCCACTGAGCCACGGCTAACTCTGATGTGGGAGAGGAAAATGTCACCCTGGTGCTCGGGGGTGCTTTGATGAGGTTGGGATTGAGGTACCTTCTTGAGTCAGTGTAAATGGAGCTTTACTCTCCATTAAACCCGTGCTGTACCAGGCTCTATTTCCGAGAATGAACATGGCTCAACTCTAGAAGCAAAAAAAAAATCTTAAAATAGTTAATTAAAATTAAAAGCAAAATACTGCGGATGCTGGAAATCCAAAATTAAAACTGGAAATGATGGAAAGCACTGAGCAGATCAGGCAGCATCTGTGGAGAGAGAAACAGAGTTATCGTATCTGATGAAAAGTGATCGCTAACTCGGTTTCTCTCTCCACAAGAGGTGCCTGATTCTGCTGAGTGTTTCCAGCATTTCCTGTTTTTTTATTTTAGGGTAATTAAAATTGTTTGGTTGAAAGACAGACCTGAGTCTGGTCGTGTTGTCTTGTTCTGTGATGGTTCTAATAAGCTCCTGAAGGATCAAGCACAAAGTGAGAGTCTAATAAACAGGAAGCTGAGGTATTATAATCATATCAACAACAATGTGCATTTATACAGCGCCTTTAACATAATAAAACGCCCCATGACACTTCACAGGTGTGTTACCAAACATAATTTGACACCGAGCCACATAAGGATAAATTAGGACAGGAGACCAAAAGCTGGGTCAAAGAGGTCGGTTTTAAGGAGCGTCTTAAAGGAGGAGAGAGAGGCGGAGAGGTTTAGGGAGGGAATTCCAGAGCTCAGGGCCCAGGCAGCTGAAGGCACGGCCGCCAATGGTGGAACGATGGAAATTGGGGGATGTTCAAGAGGCCAGAATTGGAGGAACGCAGAGATCTGGGAGGGTTGTAGGGCCGGAGGAGGTTACAGAGATAGGGGGGGAAGCCATGGAGGGATTTGAACACAAGGATAAGAATTTTAAAATCGCGGCGTTGCCGGACCAGGAGCCAGTGTAGGTCGGCGAGCACAGGGGGTGATGGGTGAACGGGACTCGGTGCGAGTGAGGATACGGGGCAGCAGAGTTTTGGGTGACCTCAAGTTTACGGAGGGTGAAATCGCAGAATCTTACAGTACAGAAGGAGGCCATTCAGCCCATCGTGCCTGTGCCAGCTCTTTGACGAGCTCTCCAATTAGTCCCACTCCCCCCTGCTCTTTCCCCACAGCCCTGCAACTATTTCCTTTTCAAGTATTTATCCAATTCCCTTTTGAAAGTTACTATTGAATCTGCTTCCACCGCCCTTTCAGGCAGCGCGTTCCAGATCACAACTCGTTGCGTAAAAAAAATTCTCCTCCTCTCCCCTCTGGTTCTTATGCTATTTGCCTTAAATCTGTGTCCTCTGGTTACCGACCCTCCTGCCACTGGAAACACTTTCTCCTTATTTACTCGATCAAAGCCCTTCATAATTTTGAACACCTCTATTAAATCTCCCCTTAACCTTCTCTGCTCGAAGGAGAACAACCCCAGCTTCTCCAGTCTCTCCACATTAACTGAAGTCCTCATCCCTGGTACCATTCTAGTAAATCTCCTCCGCACCCTCTCCAAGGCCTTGACATCCTTCCTAAAGTGTGGGGCCCAGAATTGGACACAATACTCCAGCTGGGGCCTAACCAGTGTTTTATAAAGGTTTAGCGTAACGTCCTTGCTTTTGTGCTCTCTGCCTCTGTTAATAAAATTGAGAGGTCGCACAACACCAGGTTATAGTCCAACAGTTTTATTTGAAATCACAAGCTTTCGGAGATATCGATTTGCTCCTTCCTCAGGTGAAGTAAATTAGATACAGAATCTCCAAAGCATATATAGATGGAAAACAGAGCATGTGTACTTTACAATTGCAGACCAATAAATTAAATCATCCTGACTATCTATTAATAAAGCCAAGGGTCCCGTATGCTTTTTTAACAGCTTTCTTAACTTATCCTGCCACCTTCAAAGACTTGTGTACGTGCACCCTCAGGTCTCTCTGTTCCTGCAGCCCCTTTAAAATTCTACCATTTACTTTATATTGCCTCTCCTCATTCTTCCTTCCAAAATGCATCACTTCTCTGCGTTAAATCTCATCTGCCGCGTGTCTGCCCATTTCACCAGTCTGCCTGCGTCCTCCTGAAGTCTGTTCCTATCCTCCTCACTGTTTACTACATTTCCCAGTTTTGTATCATCTGCAGACTTTGAAATGATGCCCTGTGTACTCAAGTCCAGGTCATTAATAGATCCCAATATATATATATATATATATATATGTGAATGTACGTTTAAATATACTGTGGTCCGATAGATTATATATGTGATGACATTGTCTTGAAAATCCAATTAAAAATATTTTTTTTAATAGCTGAGGAATTCTAAAGAAACAACGAGTCTGTAAATCTTTGCGTGCTCAACAACAGTCGCTACAAAGTCATCGATTGGCTGTGAAGAGCTTTGCTGGTGATGACAGTGCTCGATCAACGCTGCTCTTTGTTCTTCCAGAACCGGAGGCCGCACAGTAAGACTGGACCAGAAATGACCACTGCCCAGAGAGAGCCACACTGCTGTGCTGAGTAAGGAGTGCGCAAGGTGAGCTACTCGGGGTCAGGGGTGGGGGGTGGCAGAACCACAAGAAGCAAAGATGTAAGGACCAGTCCAGCCCCAGCACCCCAGTGAGGGCATCTAGACAATAAGAACATAAGAAATAGGAGCAGGAATAGGCCACTTGGCCCCTCGAGCCTGCTCCGCCATTCAATAAGATCATGGCTGATCTTGGGCTCAAAGCCCGCTCCCCATAACCCTTCACTCCCTTATCTTGCAAAAATCTGTCTTATCTCCACCTTAAATGTATTTAATGACTCAGCCTCCACGGCTCTCTGGGGCAGAGAATTCCATAGATTTACGACCCTCTGAGAGAAGAAATTCCTCATCATCTCAGTTCTAAAACGGCGACCTTTTATTCTGAAACTGTGCCCCCGTGTTCTAGATTTCCCCACGAGGGGAAACATCCTCTCTGCATCCACCCTGTCAATCCCCCAATATGGTTCAATAAGATCCCCTCTCATTGTTCTAAATTCCAATGAGTATAGGCCCAACCTGCTCAACCTTTCTTCATAAGACAACCCTTTCATCTCAGGAATCAACCTCGTGAACCTTCTCTGAACTGCCTCCAATGCAAGTATATCCCTCCTTAAATAAGGAGACCAAAACTGTACGCAGCACTCCAGGTGTGGTCTCACCAACGCCCTGTACAGTTGTAGCAGGACTTCCCTGTTTTTATACTCCAGCCCCCTTGCAATAAAGGCCAACATTCCATTTGCCATTTTGATAACAACGAGGCAAATGCAACAGAATGTTGGAATAGGTAGACCGAACTGCGGAGTGCACGTCTCCGGGGTCAAGGCTTTACGCTGCATGCCTTGGAGAACCGTGTGCATTTCTGGTCACCGTTCCCCGATCAGGCGTCGGAGAGAGGGTGCAGAGGAGAGCGCGACTGATGCCACGTGTAAAGAGGGGGGCATCACCGAGGACAGATTAGAGATGGTCGGGTTCCAGAGTCCGGCGTAGAGAAGGTCACAGAGGATCTTCACTGAGGTATATGAGCTGTTAACTGGTGTGGATAAAGCACACCCAGGACATCACTCCAAAGTAAGTCAGCCTTGCCAGTCCAGAGGTGAACACATTTAAATCAGCAGAGAGTTATTAGAAAGAGTTGCTTTACTCACAGAGTCATGAGTCTTTCAAAGAGTCTGCACGGCAAGGAGATGGAGAGAAAGACATTAAGAAAGGAAGAACTTATAGCACGACCTCAGGACATCCCAAAACGCCTCACGGCCAATTAAGTACTTTTTCATGCGTGGTCACTGTTGTAATGTGGGAAACGCGGCAGCCAATTTGCGCACAGCAAGCTCCCACAAACAGCAATGTGATAATGACCAGATCATCTGTTTTAGTGATGTTGATTGACGGATAAATATTGGGCCCAGGACACCGGGGAGAACTCCCCCCTGCTCTTCTTCCAATAGTGGCCGTGGGATCTTTTACGCCCACCCGAGAGCAGACGGGGCCTCGGTTTAACGTCTCAACCGAAAGACGGCACCTCCGACAGTGCAGCACTCCCTCAGCGCTGCACTGGGAGTGTCGGCCTAGATTTTGTACTCGAGTTTCTGGAGTGGGACTTGAACCCGCAACCTCTTCACTTTGAGGCGAGAGAGAGAGAGTGTGCTACCCACTGAGCCACGGCTGACACAGTGCGCGTTGGGGACATTAGTTCAAAACGCAGTCAGCCTGGGTTAGGGCCTTCTCTCATCCTTGGCAGTGCTTCGGGTTTCTACAAAAACAGCCCTGGAGAATAGAAAGTCTGCCCAGCGACCTGTCAAACCGCGAGTGTGGACAGGCCCCGCTGGCAGGCGCGGGGGGCTACTGTCTGTGGGATGCGGGGATTCGGACGGTGCTTCCTTCGTTCAGGAGCAAGCCTTCCTAACAACGGCTATTGAAGAATAACGGCGCTGAACAGCCCTTCGCTCTGAAGGCAGCAGCACCTGGACTAAGCCTGTGATGATTCACCTCTCCCACTCACCGTGAGTTTGACTTAAGTGGGATCTGCAACAAGAGAAAATAATCTGCATATCTGCTGCAGATGTGAAACAATCACTTAGGGTTCTACTTGTTAACAAGAGCGGCCAGCTTTGGAACTAAACCAGTACTAATCCATTAACTAATCATCTAAGTATTGATAAATCTAGATAAACTAATGTGAGAAGTCGCACAACACCAGACGAAGGAGCAGCGCTCCGAAAGCTTGTGATTTCAAATAAAGCTGTTGGACTATAACCTGGTGTTGTGCGACTTCTCACATTTGTCCACCCCAGTCCAACACCGGCATCTCCGCATCACAGATAAACTAAAGCACTAATAGAGAGACTTCAGTTATCTGGAGAAGCTGGGATTGTTCTCCTTGGAGCAGAGACGGTTAAGGGGAGATTTAATAGAGGTGTTCAAAATTACGAGGGGTTTTGATCGAGTAAATAAGGAGAAAGTGTTTCCAGTGGCAGGAGGGTCGGTAACCAGAGGACACAGATTGAAGATAATCGGTAAAAGAACCAGAGGGGGAGATGAGGAGAATGTTTTTCCGCAGCGAGTTGTTGTGATCTGGAAAGCGCTGCCTGAAAGGGCGGTGGAAGCAGATTCAATAGTAACTTTCAAAAGGGGAATTGGATAAATACTTGAAGGGGAGAAATGTGCAGGGCTGTGGGGAAAGAGCAGGGGGGGAGTGGGACTAATTGGAGAGCTCTTTCAAAGAGCCGGCACAGGCACGATGGGCCGAATGGCCTCCTGCGCTGTGTGATTCTGTGTTACAGGGATTGCCCCAGAATCATTCCCGTCAGGAGGGATTTATAGCCACTGACGTGGAATGAGGAAACAACAAATAATCTAAGGCCCGTGAGAAAATATTTGTCAAGTGATCAACTAATGATTCAGCTGTAATTAAACAGCATTAAGGAATGCTGGAACAAGAGGAGGCCATTCAGCCCCTCGAGCCTGTTCCCCCATTCAATCTGATCACGAGCTGATCTGTATCTTAACTCCATTTACCCGCCTTGGTTCCGTAACCCTTAATACCCTCACCCAACAAAAAGCTATCAATCTCAGTTTTGAAAGCTCCAATTGACCCCCAGCCTCAACAGCTTTTTGGGGAGAGAGTTCCAGATTTCCACTGCCCTTTGTGTGAAGAAGTGCTTCCTGACATCACCCCTGAACGGCCTGGCTCTAATTTTAAGGTTCTACCCCCTTGTTCTGGACTCCCCCCACCAGAGGAAATAGTTTCTCTCTATCCACCCTATTAAATTGTTTCAACATTTTAAGCGGTTCCCCTTTTAAAAGCAATATTTCTATTTATTTGTGGCGTGTCTGCCTCAACGCTGCCCATTGTCTTCCTGTTGTCTTGTATCGGGCGGCACACGGCCAGGGTATTAAAGCATCGTCACCCTTAATGGTGAGCGTCAGAAACACGATCGCAATCGGTCACTAGCACTCTCCCACGGCAATTCATTCCAGCCTCCTCCCAGGCCGCAAAGTGAAATATTATTCATGGTTTTTTAAAATATATTTGTGAAAAATACAGTTTTAAAAGACTTTTTCGTAAATGTTTTTCCATCTTGGGAGTATTCCTAATTGTCAAATAAATACTTTCTTCGGGTTTTCACCTCCCCCCTTCACCAGCTCAAATGAAACACGACCTACGCTGATCCTCAAATGTTTTATTAGCCTTTGGATTCACAGACTCACACAGCACAGGAGGAGGCCATTCGGCCCATCTGTGAAAGAGCTCTCCAATTAGTCTCACTCCCCCCTGCTCTTTCCCCACAGCCCTGCAAATTTCTCCTTTTCAAGTATTTATCCTTTGAAAGTTACTATTGAATCTGCTTCCACCGCCCTTTCAGGCAGCGTATTCCAGATCACAACAACTCGCTGCGGAAAAAACATTCTCCTCATCTCCCCCTCTGGTCTTTTACCGATTCTCTTCAATCTGTGTCCTCTGGTTACCGACCCTCCTGCCACTGGAAACACTTTCTCCTTATTTACTCGATCAAAACCCCTCGTAATTTTGAACACCTCTATTAAATCTCCCCTTAACCTTCTCTGCTCGAAGGAGAACAATCCCAGCTTCTCCAGTCTATCCACGTAACTGAATACTAATTATTTGAAAACCGATTATGCTTTTATAAATATGACAGTCAATCGATGCTGTACTCACTTGGGTTTGGCGGGAGATGGGGAGGGGGGAAAGGAGAGGGAGGAGAAAGGGAACCAATCCATCCAACTCGTGCGCTTGTCTCAGTAACTCTGGATCCCCTCCTCTGGCAACCCAGCGACTCAACCAGAGCTTCAGCCACAAGGCTGGTTTCAGAATCACCGGGCCCGAACTCACAGCACCAATTCCACGCTCACGTTCTATTCAGTGAGCCAATCAAAGCAACTTCCTCTGCCCTCCCCTCCTTCGCCTCCCCACCCCCTTCTCTCCACCCTCCTCTCCCTGCTCCTTCTCTCCCCCTCCTTCTCTCCCCTCCTTCTCTTCGCCTCCTTCTCTCCCCCTTCCTTCTCCCATCCTCCTCCACACCCATCTTCTGTCCCTGTTCCTTCTCTCCCCCTCCTTCTCTCCACCCTTCTCTCCCCTTCCTTCTCTCCCCCTCCTTCTCTCCACCCTTCTCTCCTGCTCCTTCTCTCCACCCTTCCCTCCTGCTCCTTCTCTCCCCCTCCTTCTCTCCACCCTCCTCTCTCTGCTCCTTCTCTCCTGCTCCTTCTCTCCCCTCCTTCTCTCCCCCTCCTTCTCTCCCCTTCCTTCTCTCCCCCTCCTTCTCTCCCCTTCCTTCTCTCCCATCTCCTTCTCTCCCCCTCGCACTTGGCTCTTGTGTCGTAACTCACGTTCAAACCATTTCTCGAGCCAAAGCAGGCGCAAAGCTATGGATAATAATGCTGAAAAATAATAAACCCAGAGAAATGAACGGCGACATTTCCTGGACAGGTTCATTATTTCTCTGCAGCCAGGAGTCCCTAACCCGTTCCTCGACTCTCTTCCCCGAGACTGAAATGCATGTCTTAAAATCTCTACACACGACAATAAACTGATAAGAACCGCCTGAGAAATAAGTGAGAGAGAAACCCCCCCAGAATCAGCCGACATTTTCCTGCGTGGTTTTTTTGGAAACCACACCGAAATTTTTCTTTTTCTTGTAACCGAGCAAGACTAAAACCCGCGGTCTTCTCTCTAATCAGCCGTGGGTCTCATGGGGCCTAACCAGCTCGCAGGAAAGTCTGAGGTTGCGCATCACTCCAAGGCCGCAGTGGGAGCTGTCTTATTTTACTTTTATTATTTTTCCCGACCGTACATGCAGTGCCCTAACCTGCATCGCACAGAATTTACAGCACGGAAAGAGGCCATCAGGCCCACCGGGTCTATGCTGGCATTTATGCCCCACACCAGCCTCCTCCCACCCCTCTTTATCTCACCCTATCAGCATATCCTTCGATCCCTTTCTCCCTCATGCGTTTATCCAGCCTCCCCTTAAATCCATCTGTGCTCTTCGCCTCAACCACTCCCTGTGGTAGCGAGTTCCACATTCTCCCCACTCTCTGGGTAAAGAAGTTTCTCCTGAATTCCCGATTGGATTTATTAGTGACTATCCTATATTTATGGCCTCTAGTTTTGGTCTCCCCCACAAGTGGAAACATCTCTATGTCTACCCTATCGAACTTTGCATAATCTTAAAGGCCTCTATCAGGTCAACTTTTCTAGAGAAGAGAGCCCCAGCCTGTTCAGTAGTTCCTGATAAGTATAACCTCTCAGTTCTGGTATCATCCTTGTAAATCTTTCTTGCAATTTCTCCAGTGCCTCTCTATACTTTTTGTAATATGGAGATCAGAACTGTGCACAGTAACTCCAAATGTGGGATATGGAGACCAGAACTGTGCACAGTAACTCCAAGTGTGGGATATGGAGACCAGAACTGTGCACAGTAACTCCAAATGTGGGATATGGAGATCAGAACTGTGCACAGTAACTCCAAATGTGGTATATGGAGACCAGAACTGTGCACAGTAACTCCAAGCGTGGGATATGGAGACCAGAACTGGGCACAGGTGCTCCAAGTGTGGTCTAACCAAGGTTCGATACATGTTTAACACAACTTCTCTGCTTGTAGATGAAATTGATACACGAAAAATTAAACTGGAAACGCTAACTATAAAGAACCACAAATCATTATTGCATCAAAAAAATCGGAATGAATAAAAGTTTTACTCTGTAATATTTAGATTTCAATCAGAAGCTTTGGTTAAAGGTGAGACATAGGCACAAAAACAAGTTGTGTAACAGAATGGGAGGGGAAACTTTGTCACTGTCCGCCGGTTAAAAACACAAACCTGAAAATGTTTTAAACACCAGAAATTTTAAAGTGCAATATGAGAATAATATTGGGTAATCCTAATAAAAGGCGTAAATATTTTGAGGATATATATCTGAAACTTGCGATGGTTTTGAGCAGGTGACTAACTGAATTCTGCCATGATTTCCTGTGACACTCCAGCTTGTGTTATGGTGCATTCAGACACAGCAGCCTCCGTGTTAATCTGTATATTACATCCTTCCATTGATTGGTTTTAATAATCACTAACTCTGAGGTTGAGTAGGTTGGGCCTCTACTCATTGGAATACAGAAGAATGAGAGGCGATCTTATCGAAACATATAAGATTGTGAGGGGGCTTGATCGGGTGGATGCGGGGAGGATGTTTCCACTGATGGGTGAGACTAGAACTAGGGGGCATAATCTTAGAATAAGGGGCTGCCGTTTCAAAACTGAGATGAGGAGAAACTCCTTCACTCAGAGGGTAGTAAATCTATGGAATTTGCTACCTCAGAGAGCTGTGGAAGCTGCGACATTAAATAAATTTAAAACGGAGATAGACAGTTTCCTAGCTGATAAGGGAATTAAGGGTTATGGGGAGCGGGCAGGGAAGTGGACGTGAGTCTAGGTTCGGATCAGCCATGATCCTATTGAATGGTGGAGCAGGCCCGAAGGGGCCATATGGCCGACTCCTGCTCCTACTTCTTATGTTCTTATGTAATCGTTAGAATTAGTGAGATTTATACTGTCAAACAAGAAACAGAGACTTTGTGAAGATTAGCAGTCACCATAGATAAACACAAAGCAACTGTAGCACAGCATATTAATGGATCAAACCCCTTCCCATTCACTCCCACTGTACACAATCCCAATGGACCAAACCCCTTCCCATTCACTCCCATTGTACACAATCCCAATGGATCAAACCCCCTCCCATTCACTCCCATTGTACACAATCCCAATGGACCGAACCCCTTCCCATTCACTCCCACTGTACACAATCCCAATGGACCAAACCCCTTCCCATTCACTCCCATTGTACACAATCCCAATGGACCAAACCCCTTCCCATTCACTCCCACTGTACACAATCCCAATGGATCAAACCCCCTCCCATTCACTCCCATTGTACACAATCCCAATGGACCCAACCCCTTCCCATTCACTCCCACTGTACACAGTCCCAATGGACCAAACCCCTTCCCATTCAATCCCACTGTACAGAATCCCAATGGATCAAACCCCCTCCCATTCACTCCCACTGTACACAATCCCAATGGACCAAACCCCTTCCCATTCACTCCCACTGTACAGAATCCCAATGGATCAAACCCCCTCCCATTCAATCCCATTGTACACAATCCCAATGGACCAAACCCCTTCCCATTCACTCCCATTGTATACAATCCCAATGGCCCAAACTCCTTCCCATTCTCTCCCACTGTACACAATCCCAATGGACCAAACCCCTTCCCATTCACTCCCACTGTACACAGTCCCAATGGACCAAACCCCTTCCCATTCAATCCCACTGTACAGAATCCCAATGGATCAAACCCCCTCCCATTCACTCCCATTGTACACAATCCCAATGGCCCAAACTCCTTCCCATTCTCTCCCACTGTATGGAATTCCAATTAAACTTTGCTCTGTAGAATTTCGAACATGACACTTGAGTTGAAATTCCCGTCTTCAGTCGAGACACAATTCAGCCCACAGCAAGTTTTAAATCAGATGTGTTTGGTATAAATCTCGGCCTGTGCTCATAGTTCAGATTGTACGACTAGATGAATGATTCAATGCCTGTGGGACAAAGATATGCAAATATGTGCAATTCACTAAAACCTTCACCCTAGCATGACATTGTGTTCGTGGGCTGGTTGTGCACAGTGGTTAGAGTGAGGGTGGACACCTGTCCACTTCTACACCGTACACTCGACTTTCTGATTGGGCTGAGCAGTACTGCCCCAACCCCCGTCACACTCCCCCACTACCCCCCTTACTACCCCACCCCCAGTCAAAGGGCCCCACCCCCCCGTCAAACTGCCCCACCCCCGGTCACACTCCCCCACCCCCCGTCACACTCCCCCACCGCCCCCCTTACTACCCCACCCCCAGTCAAACGGCCCCAACCCCCATCACACTGCCCCACCCCCAGTCACTACCCTACTGAGGGAGTGATCTTTTAACTTGAGCATCAAGTAGGGTTGCAGTGATGAAGCGATTAAGTTACTGGACTAGTAATCCAAGGGCCTGGGCCAGTAATCCAGGGGCCTAGGCTAGTAATGCAGGGGCCTGGGCTAGTAATCCGGTCTGGGCCTGGGCTAGTAATGCAGGGGCCTGGGCTAGTAATCTGGTCTGGGCCTGGGCTAGTAATCCGGTCTGGGCCTGGGCTAGTAATCCAGGGGCCTGGGCCAGTAATCCAGGGGCCTAGGCTAGTAATGCAGGGTATTTCGGATTTCTAGCATCCGCAGTATTTTGCTATCGTAGTAATGCAGGGGCCTGGGCTAGTAATCCGGTCTGGGCCTGGGCTAGTAATGCAGGGGCCTGGGCTAGTAATCCGGTCTGGGCCTGGGCTAGTAATCTGGTCTGGGCCTGGGCTAGTAATCCAGGGGCCTGGGCTAGTATTCCAGGGGCCTGGGCTAGTAATCCAGGGGCCTGGGCTAGTAATCCGGTCTGGGCCTGGGCTAGTAATCCAGGGGCCTGGGCCAGTAATCCATGGGCCTGGGCCAGTAATCCATGGGCCTGGGCCAGTAATCCAGGGGCCTGGGCTAGTAATCCAGGGGCCTGGGCTAGTAATCCAGGAGCCTGGGCCAGTAATCCAGGGGCCTGGGCTAGTAATCCAGGGGCCTGGGCCAGTAATCCATGGGCCTGGGCCAGTAATCCATGGGCCTGGGCCAGTAATCCAGGGGCCTGGGCCAGTAATCCAGGAGCCTGGGCTAGTATTCCAGGGGCCTGGGCCAGTAATCCATGGGCCTGGGCCAGTAATCCATGGGCCTGGGCCAGTAATCCATGGGCCTGGGCCAGTAATCCATGGGCCTGGGCCAGTAATCCATGGGCCTGGGCCAGTAATCCATGGGCCTGGGCCAGTAATCCATGGGCCTGGGCCAGTAATCCATGGGCCTGGGCCAGTAATCCAGGGGCCTGGGCTAGTAATCCAGGGGCCTGGGCTAGTAATCCGGTCTGGGCCTAGATGTGACTCCGGACCCATGTCTAATGTGGTTGATTCTTAACTGCCCTCTTAAGAGGCCGACCAAGCCTATCAGGTATGTTAGGAAGCCAGCTTTGCCAGCGATGCCCACATCTCAAGAATCAGTAAAAAGTAAAGGTGGTTGCCACAGCTCACGAGACGCCCCAGTGCTCGAGAAGAAGGGTGAAAGGCTCGGTGTTAAAACCAGACAGCAAATGTGACTGTGCTGTCAAAAAGGAAGCATAGCGAGCGAGTGCACAGGAGAGGAAGCCACTCATTGGGGTCCTAAGGCAAGCTCGAGGGCGGAGAATGGAGGAGGACAGGACAACACCCAACCTGGAGATTAAGAAATGTGCGTTCTTGATTTTAGTTTGCTCCCGGGCTGTGGGTGACACTCGCTGTGCTTTCGTTGCTGAGGCGGTAGTGGTGGGGCCTCTGTACAGGTTGTTCGCACAACCAAGTCCGTTAACAGTCACCTACGTAGTGTGGGCTAGTGCCACGTGTAAACAGTCCTACACACGGCTCCAGTTTACACCACAGAATCACACAGCGCAGGAGGAGGCCATTCGGCCCATCGTGCCTGTGCCGGCTCTTTGAAGAGCTCTCCAATTAGTCCCACTCCCCCCTGCTCTCTCCCCACAGCCCTGCAAATTTCTCCTTTTCAAGTATTTATCTAATTCCCTTTTGAAAGTTACTATTGAATCTGCTTCTACCGCCCTTTCAGGCAGCGCGTTCCAGATCACAACAACTCGCTGCGGAAAAACATTTTCCTCATCTCCCCCTCTGGCTCTTTTACCGATTATCTTCAATCTGTGTCCTCTGGTTACCGACCCTCCTGCCACTGGAAACACTTTCTCCTTATTTACTCTATCAAAACCCTGCATGATTTTGAACGCCTCCATTAAATCTCCCCTTAACCTTCTCTGCTCCAAGGTGAACAGTCCCAGCTCCTCCAGTCTCGCCATGCCATGTCTCAGTGACTCATACAATGACTGCTCCCTGTGTTTCACGACATAGCAGTCCCTCCACCTCCGAAGGATTTTGGTAGTGCGGTGGTTATGAGACTGGACTGGCAACCCATAGGCCGTGAACTCCAATACCAGCATGGATTCAATCAATCAGCTTATTTCACAGAATCACACAGTGCAGGAGGAGGCCCTTCGGCCCATCCTGCTTGTGCTGGCTCGTTAGCTGGCGGGGGGGGGGATTAGTCCCACTCTCTCCTGCTCTTTCCCCGGAGCCCTGTAAACTCTTCCTTTTCAAGTTTTAATCCAATACAGCCTTTTGAAAGTTACTATTGAATCTGCTTCCACCGCCCTTTCAGGCAGCGCGTTCCAATTTGCGGGCCAGCACCAGGAGAATAACTGACCATATCAATGCCGCACCAACTGCTTCACTGATGTCTTGTGAGGGAGAGAGCCTGTAACCCCCCCCCCCCAGCCTGAGGTCTAGACGTGACTCTTGGCCACACTATGCGGTTGACTCTTTGTGCACTCGGTTGAGCGAACAGTCTGTACGAGGGCGCACCACTAGCTTCGCAGCAACAAACGCAGCCTTGCGAGTTTCACCCACATCCCGAGAGCAGATAGAAAGAAGAATTACTTTCAGATAAGGCGAGTGCAAAAGCAATCCTCCTCTGCCTTCACCCTCGCATTCGCCCCACTTAATTCTCTTCCGTCCTGTTTCAGGAGGGGACTTTCACCTCCTCATCCCACAGTCAGCCCCTTAGAGTCATCGAGTTATACAGCACAGAAAGAGGCCCTACGGCCCATCGTGTCCACGCCGGCCATCAAGCCCTGTCTATTCTAATCCCATTTTCCAGCACTTGGTCCGTAGCCTTGTATGCTATGGCGTTTCAAGTGCTCATCTAAATGCTTCTTGAATGTTGTGAGGGTTCCTGCCTCTACCACCCTTTCAGGCAGTGAGTTCCAGATTCCAACCACCCTCTGGGTGAAAAAGTTTTTCCTCAAATCCCCTCTAAACCTCCTGCCCCTTACCTTGAAACTATGCCCCCTGGTTATTGACCCCTTCTCTTTGGAGATTCCCAATTTCATGCCAATTGGTGCAAAATTAGGAGCAATGCTTGTGCTACGAGACCATTGGATCGGGATCGAGACTGGCCAACTCACTTCAGCCAACAGAGGGAACTTTCCTCTCATCAGAGTTTCAACACAAACCCCAGAATGGAGAAGGCAGGACACTAACTCACTGCACCATCCATTCACCCGACGGCAACAGCCTTTCCTAGTTTGTGGAAATGCATCTTTGCGTTTGGAAATTTCATGTGTGCGCGATAACACAACAAAAATGACGTGCGGTGTCCCAGGGCCAACATTTATCCCTCAACCAACATCACTATAACAGATTATCAGGTCATTATCACATTGCTGTTTGTGGGAGCTTGCTGTGCGCAAATTGGCTGCTGCGTTTCCTACATTACAACAGTGACTGCACCTCAAAAGTACTTCAGCAACAACTTGCATTTATAAGCCCCTTTAACACAGTAAAACGTCCCAAGGCGCTTAATACTTCAAAGGACATCCTGAGGTTGTGAAAGGCGTTATATAAATGCAAAATCCTCTTCGTGACCTGATATACACAAGTTCCCAGTGCTCGCTAACTCTCTCTCTTCCTTTAAGACGCTCTTTAAAACCTGCCTCTTTGACCAAGCTTTTGGTCACCTGTCCTAATATCTTCTTATGTGGCTCGGTTTCAAGAGAAGGAGCTCTGAATCTCTCCTTAGTCCGTGTACTAACATTATTGTACAATTAGAATTTATTTTAGTCTGTGGGTTGAATACAATCCCGAGTCAGCGCTTGGAGGTGTTAGAAAAAGTCCTTGTTCCATCAATATATTCAGTATCTAGTTAGAGGAGATATTAAAGTGCCATTAACAACTATTACAGTGATCATAGAACGATACAGCACAGAAGGAGGCCATTCAGCCCGTCGTGCCTGTGCCGGCTCTTTGAAAGAGCTCTCCAATTAGTCCCACTCCCCCCCTGCTCTCTCCCCACAGCCCTGCACATTTCTCCCCATCAAGTATTTATCCAATTCCCCTTGTGAAAGTTACTATTGAATCTGCTTCCACCGCCCTTTCAGGCAGCGCGTTCCAGATCACAACAACTCGCTGTGTAAAAAAATATTCTCATCTCCCCTCTGGTTCTTTTGCCAATTATCTTCAATCTGTGTCCTCTGGTTACCCACCCTCCTGCCACTGGAAACAGTTTTTCCTTATTTACTCTATCAAAACCCTGCATGATTTTGAACACCTCTATTGAATCTCCTCTTAACCTTCTCTGCTCTAAGGAGAACAATCCCAGCTTCTCCAGTCTCTCCACATTAACTGAAGTCCCTCATCCCTGGAACCATTGTAGTAAATCTCCTCCGCACCCTCTCCAAGGCCTTGACATCCTTCCTAAAGTGCGGTGCCCAGAATTGGACACAATACTCCAGCTGATTTATAAAGGTTGAGCATAACTTCCTTGCTTTTGTACTCTATGCCTCTCTTTATAAAACCCGGGATCCTGTATGCTTTTTTAACAGCCTTCTCAACTTGTCCTGCCACCTTTAAAAATCTCATCCAGCAAAAGGAGAGTCAGAAACTGAAGCTGTTGATACCCTGGAGCCTGTTGAGTGATACGCAGAGGGGTTTTCCCATAGGACTGACCCCTAAACCAGTGGGCAGGAGTTCAGCACATTTCATAGGGTGTGCTCGGGAAAAATTAAATTGCCCCAATCCAACCTCATTTGTAACAGTGCCGGCAACTGCCCAGTGAAACCCAAGCAGTTCAACTTATATAGAACCATGGTTAGATCACACTTGGAACACTGTGCACAGTGCTGGTCTCCATATCCCTCACTTGGAGTTACAGTGCACAGTTCTGGTCTCCATATACCTCACTTGGAGTTACTGTGCACAGTTCTGGTCTCCATATACCTCACTTGGAGTTACTGTGCACAGTTCTGGTCTCCATATCCCACACTTGGAGTTACTGTGCACAGTTCTGGTCTCCATATACCACACTTGGAGTTACTGTGCACAGTTCTGGTCTCCATATACCACACTTGGAGTTACTGTGCACAGTTCCCGTCTCCATGTTATAAAAAGGGCATTGGGGAAGGTGAATGTGCAAAAAAAATGATACCAGAACTGAGAGGTTCTAACTATCAGGAAAGACTGAACAGGCTGGGGCTCTTTTCTCTAGAAAAGAGAAGGCTGAGGGGTGACCTGATCGAGGTCTTTAAAATTATGAAACGGTTTGATAGGGTAGACGTAGAGAAGGTGTTTCACTTGTGGGGGAGACCAGAACTAGGGGCCGTCAATATAAGATAGTCACTAATAAATCCAATAGGGAATTCAGGAGAAACTTCTTTACTCAGAGAGTGATGGGAACTCAATGTCTATCAAAACCCCTCATGATTTTGAACACCGCTATAAAATTTTCCCTAAATCTTCTCTGCTCTAAGGAGAACAATCCCAGCCTCTCTCGTCTCTCCCTGTAACTGAAGTCTCTGATCCCTGGTACCATTCTATATATGGAATGGTTGAGGTGAATAGCATAGTGCCTTTAAGGGGAAGCTAGATAAACACATGAGGGAGAAAGGAATAGAAGGATCTGCTGATGGGGTGAGATGAAGAGGGGTGGGAGGAGGCTCGTGTGGAGCAGAAAGGCCTGTTTCTGTGCTGTACCTTAAGAACATAAGAAATAGGAGCAGGAGTCGGCCATTCGGCCCCTCGAGCCTGCTCCGCCATTCAGTGAGATCATGGCTGATTTTCGACCTCATCTCCACTTTCCCGCCCGATCCCCATATTCTATGGTAATTTATTGGGAGCCTGGGTCTGTCTGTTTTACAAGAGATGAGAATCGCCATCGGTCGTTACGGTGAAAGCGTTTCTGATCGATGTTTCATTTATCCGACTCCAGGTGTGATCGAGAGTGACAGTTTTCCTGTCAGGGAGCAGGTCCACTGTTGGAATGGATATTCTTTATCCCTGGACTCTTGGCTCCTCACCGGCTAATCGGAGACAGTTGTGATTCAGCCCGGCCTAGAATCTAGACCCAGGCAATGGAATCCTTTCTCCAAAACTGCTTGACTCCTAATTGCACCTCCCTGGCTGGACCAGACATAAAAACATAAGAAATAGGAGCAGGAATAGGCCACTTGGCCCCTCGAGCCTGCTCCGCCATTCAATAAGATCATGGCTGATCTTGGGCTCAAAGCCACTTCCCTGCCCACTCCCCATAACCCTTTACTCCCTTATCTTGCAAAAATTCTGTCTATCTCCACCTTAAATGTATTTAATGACCCAGCCTCCACGGCTTTCTGGGGCAGAGAATTCCACAGATTTACGACCCTCTGAGAGAAGAAATTCCTCCTCATCTCAGTTCTAAAAGGGCGACCCTTTATTCTGAGACTGTGCCCCCCTAGTTCTAGATTTCCCCCACGAGGGGAAACATCCTCCCTGCATCTACCTTGTCGAGGACACAGGAGCCGCAGGAGGCCATTCAGCCCCTCTCGAGCCTGTTCCGCCATTCAAACAGATCGTGTCCGATCTGTACCTCAACTCCATCCGCCCACCTTAGTCCCGTAGCCCTTAACACCCTTTACCCAACAACAACCTGAAGAAGCCTAGAAACTTTCACCCAGCTCGATTGAAAAAGTAAATTCAGAAAACTTGACGCCTGAATTTACTGGGAAACAGTTGCCGGACTCTCGGTTTCTCAGAGTCTGAGGGAGGCATCATTTATAATCAGCTCGTACATCAGACAGAAGGGCGGCGGGCAGGGGCGAGGGGAAGAATATTTCTGTTCACAAATTAAAAATCTAAAGTGACTTTCAAAATCTAACTCTGCATTTCCCCCCCGTCCGTTTACTGAATGATTTGACCTCACGGGTCCTGTTAACTGAGTGATTTTCAGCTCGGTGGACAGCGCTTCCGCTGTGCAAATGTTACACAATCTATTATTTTTGCTGTTTACTGATTAAAATGAAGCAACGATTCATACCTTCCACTGCTGTCAATTCTGTCAGCAGAAAGATTCCCCGACTATTTCAGTGTGTGAGATCTTTAATCAGCGAAGAAAGAGAGAGAAATAATTTCTCCAGCGCCTTTCACCACCTCAGGATGTCCCAAAGCGCTTTACAGCCAATGAAGTACTTTTGAAGTGCGGTCACTGTTGTAATGTGGGAAACGTGGCAGCTAATTTGCGCACAGCAAGCTCCCACAAGCAGCAATGACCAGATCATCTGTTTTTTAGGTGTTGGTTGAGGGATAAATGTTGGCCCAGGATACCGGGGAGAACTCCCCTGCTCTTCTTCGCACATAGAAACATAGAAAAATAGGAGCAGGAGTCGGCCATTCAGCCCTTTGAGCCTGCTCCGCCGTTCAATATGATCATGGCTGGTCCTCTATCTCAATACCATATTCCCGCTCTCTCCCCAATAGAAACATAGAAAATAATGCCGTGGGATCTTTTACGCCCACCTGAGAGGGCAGACGGGGCCTCGGTTTAAAGTCTCATCCAAAAGAAGGCCCCTCCGACAGTGCGGTGCTCCCTCAGTACTGCCCCTCTGACAGTGCGGTGCTCCCTCAGTACTGCCCCTCTGACAGTGCGGCGCTCCCTCAGCACTGACCCTCCGACAATGCACAGCGCTCCCTCAGTACTGACCCTCCGAGAGTGCGGCGCTCCCTCAGTACTGACCCTCCGACAGTGCGGCGCTCCCTCAATACTGACCCTCCGACATTGCAGCTCTCCCTCAGTACTGCCCCTCCGACAGTGCAGCACTCCTTCAGTACTGCCCCTCCGACAGTGCGGCGCTCCCTCAGTACCGACCCTCCGACAGTGCGGCGCTCCCTCAGTACTGACCCTCCGACAGTGCAGCACTCCCTCAGTACTGCCCCTCCGACAGTGCGGCGCTCCCTCAGTACTGCCCCTCCGACAGTGCGGCACTCCCTCAGTACCGCCCCTCCGACAGTGCGGCGCTCCCTCAGTACTGACCCTCCGACAGTGCCGTGCTCCCTCAGTACTGCCCCTCCGACAGTGCGGCGCTCCCTCAGTACTGCCCCTCCGACAGTGCGGCGCTCCCTCAGTACTGCCCCTCCGACAGTGCGGCACTCCCTCAGTACTGCCCCTCCGACAGTGCGGAGCTCCCTCAGTACTGCCCCTCCGACAGTGCGGTGCTCCCTCAGTACTGCCCCTCCGACAGTGCGGCGCTCCCTCAGTACTGCCCCTCAGACAGTGCGGCGCTCCCTCAGTACTGCCCCTCCGACAGTGCGGAGCTCCCTCAGTACTGCCCCTCCGACAGTGCGGTGCTCCCTCAGTACTGCCCCTCCGACAGTGCGGCGCTCCCTCAGTACTGCCCCTCAGACAGTGCGGCGCTCCCTCAGTACTGCCCCTCTGACAGTGCAGCGCTCCCTCAGTACTGCCCCTCTGACAGTGCAGCACTCCCCCAGTACTGACCCTCTGACAGTGCGGCGCTCCCTCAGTACTGCCCCTCAGACAGTGCGGCGCTCCCTCAGTCCTGCCCCTCTGACAGTGCAGCGCTCCCTCAGTACTGCCCCTCTGACAGTGCAGCACTCCCCCAGTACTGCCCCTCTGACAGTGCGGCGCTCCCTCAGTACTGCCCCTCCGACAGTGCGGCGCTCCCTCAGTACTGCCCCTCTGACAGTGCAGGGCTCCCTCAGTACTGGCACTGGGATGTTAGCCTAGATTATGTGCTCAAGCCACTGGAGTGGGACTAGAACCCAATTCAGTGACCACGCTTCAAAAGTAGTGAATTGGCTGTAAGGCGCTTTGGGACGTCCTGCAGTCGTGAAAGGTGCGATATGATTGCAAGTTCTTTCTTTCTTTTTATATAAGTGAGCGCTCGCTCTTTCATATCAAACTGTCGATCAACAGCCAGGCCCGAGGCCTGGGGGAGGAGGCTGCAGGCCATCTGACTGAGAGACTGCATACCTGAGACACCCTGCCATGCAAAACCCTTCAAAATAACACTTAAACGATTGACGCCAGGAGCGAAAGAGCTTTGCCACGCTGGCCTTGAACAAGAACGTCTTAAATATTTCAACAAGTAGCCTGCTGTAGGCCATTCACAAATGGATTTATATAAAACAAGCACGGTGCAGGTTAAGCTGTCAGTCTAGGACACTCCTGACAGCATCGACACATACCTCACGACGCAGGCTTTGTACCAACTGCACTATTGTGCCACTTGCCTGCAAGGTCTTAGCCTTCTGCTTGGTGAAACTTTCCTCCTGCCCCGTAACTCTCTGCTCTAAAGTCCACAGCATTGCTCTCCTTTTTTTTAAACATCTCTGCCGAGCTCACAAGGATGGTGGATAGACTGGCGAGCCTCTCACCGATAATCGTTACCCAATTCCCAGCCCCCCCTCCCCCCCCCCCCCACCTCAGAAAATTATTACAAACTCACTGTTGTACCTTTTGAAATGTCATAACACGAGAGCGTTGGTGTAATTCGTGGCTTTGAGCAGCGCAGGCAGGACAGGAATGAGTGTGCTCGTACTATCTGCATGCTCTCGGGAAGCTGAGGGAGGGAGAGCCAATCACCTGCCCCACTCAGGGCAAAAAAAAATCACAAAATGAGCACTGAACCCAGCTCGATAAACCAGCAAACAGCCACTGCCTGCAGAGGAACAGATAGGTGTGCATGCGTACATGTGTGTGTATGCACGTGCATATGTAGGTGTGTACGTGTGTGTGTATGCGTGTGTACGTGTGTCTGTGTACATGTGTGTGTGCATGTGTATGTGTATACATGTGTGTATGTATGTGTAGGTGTGTACATGTGTGTGTATGCGTGTGTACATGTGTGTAGGTGTGTACATGTGTGTGTGTTAGTGCATGCGTGTGCCCTCTATGTGGGCATGAGACAACAGCCCAATCACATTGTCCATGAAACTACAACATAGCTACATATCAACAACAACAACTTGCATTTATATAGCGCCTTTAATGTAGTAAAATGTCTTCACAGGAGCGTTATCAAACAAAATTTGACAACAAACCACATGAGATATTAGGACAGGTGACCAAAAAGGTCGGTTTTAAGGAGCGTCTTAAAGGAGGAGAGAGAGGCGGAGAGGTTTAGGGAGGGAATTCCAGAGCTTAGGGCCCAGGCAGCTGAAGGCACGGCCGCCAATGGTGGAGCGATGGAAATCGAGGATGAGCAAGAGGCCAGAATTGGAGGAACGCTGAAATCGAGGAGGGTTGTAGGGCTGGAGGAGGTTACAGAGATAGGGAGGGTTGTAGGGGCCGGAGGAGGTTACAGAGATAGGGAGGGTTGTGGGGCCGGAGGAGGTTACAGAGATAGGGAGGGTTGTAGGGGGCCGGAGGAGGTTACAGAGATAGGGAGGGTTGTGGGGCCGGAGGAGGTTACAGAGATAGGGAGGGTTGTAGGGGCTGGAGGAGGTTACAGTGATAGGGAGGGTTGTAGGGGCTGGAGGAGGTTACAGAGATAGGGAGGGTTGTGGGGCTGGAGGAGGTTACAGAGATAGGGAGGGTTGTAGGGGCTGGAGGAGGTTACAGAAATAGGGAGGGTTGTAGGGGCTGGAAGAGGTTACAGAGATAGGGAGGGTTGTAGGGGCTGGAGGAGGTTACAGAGATAGGGAGGGTTGTAGGGCTGGAGGAGGTTACAGAGATAGGGAGGGTTGTAGGGGCTGGAGGAGGTTACAGAGATAGGGAGGGGGGCGAGGAGGCCATGGAGGGATTTGAACACCAGGATGAGAATTTTAAAATTGAGGCGTTGCCGGACCGGGAGCCAATGTAGGTCAGCGAGCACAGGGGGTGATGGGTGAACAGGACTTGATGCGAGTTAGGACACGGGGCAGCAGAGTTTGGGATGAGCTCGGTCAGGAGAGCATTGGAATAGTCAAGTCTAGAGGTAACAAAGGCATGGATGAGGGTTTCAGCAGCGGATGAGCTGAGGCAGGGGCGGAGACGGGCGATTTTACGGAGGTGGAGGTTGGCGGACTTGGTGATGGAGAGGATATGTGGTCAGAAGCTCATTTCGGGGTCAACTACGACACCAAGGTTGCGAACGGTCTGGTTCAGCCTCAGACAGATGTTCGGGAGAGTGATGGAATCGGTGGCTCGGGAATAGAGTTTGTGGCAGGGACCGAAGACAATGGCTTCAATCTTCCCAATATTTCTTTGGAGAAAACTTGTGCTGATCCAGTACTGGATGTCGGACAAGCAGTCTGACTAATCAGTGGCAGTGGAGGGGTCGAGAGAGGTGGTGGTGAGGTAGAGCTGGGTGTCGTCAGCGTACGTGTGGAACCTAACGTGTTTTGGATGATTTCGCCGAGGGGCAGCATGTAGATGGGAAATAGGAGGGGAGCCAAGGATAGATCCTCGGGGGACACCAGAGGTAACGATGCGGGAGCGGGAAGAGAAGCCATCGCAGGAGATTCTCTGGTTACGACTGGATAGATAGGAATGGAACCAGGCGAGGGCAGTCCCACCCAGCTGGACGATGGTGGAGAGGTGTTGGAGGAGGATGGTGTGGTCAACCATGTCAAAGGCTGCAGACAGGTCGAGAAGGATGAGGAGGCATAGTTTACCTTTGTCACAGTCACATAGCCAATCACAGAGTCCCTGAGACAATAACCCAATCACAGTGTCCCTGAGACAATAACCCAATCACAGTGTCCCTGAGACAATAACCCAATCACAGTGTCCGTGAGACAATAACCCAATCACAGTGTCCGTGAGACAATAACCCAATCACAGAGTTCCTGAGACAATAACCCAATCACAGTGTCCCTGAGACAATAACCCAATCACAGTGTCCCTGAGACAATAACCCAATCACAGAGTCCCTGAGACAATAACCCAATCACAGTGTCCCTGAGACAATAACCCAATCACAGTGTCCCTGAGACAATAACCCAATCACAGTGTCCGTGAAACAATAACCCAAGTGTCCCTGAGACAATAACCCAAATGGAACAATGGGTGATCTTTAAGGAGGAGATGTTCCAACTACAGGCTAGGTACATTCCAACAAGAGGGAAGGGTAAGGGAACTAAAGCAAGGGCTCCTTGGATGACGAGGGAGATAGAGAAGATGATGAAACAAAAAAAGAGGGTGTATGATGCATGTCAGGTGAATTCTTCAAGGGAGAACCAGACCAAATACAATAAGTTGAGAGGGGATGTGAAGATGAAAATCAGATTGGCAAAGAGAGAATATGAGAGTAGAATGGCGGTTAACATAAAAAGGAACCCAAAAATCTTCTACCGGCATGTAAACAGTAAGCGGGTAGTAAGAGGCGGGGTGGGGCCTATTAGAGACAAAGAAGGTGATATATGCTTAGATGCGCAGGGCAAGGCTAGAATACTCAATGAGTACTTTGTATCGGTGTTTACTAAGGAGGTGGATGCTGACAAAATATCGGTAAAAGTGGAAAAGGTAGAAGGAATGGAAGTGGTGAAAATTGATAGGCAAGATGTACTAGAAAGGCTGGGTATGCTTAGAGTGGACAAGTTGCCTGGTCCAGATGGCTTGCATCCCAGGTTGCTAAGGGAATTGGGGGAGGAGATAGCAGAAGGGCTTGCCATAATTTTCCAATCTTCCCTAGATGCGGGGGAGGTGCCTGAGGATTGGAAAGTGGCAAATGTGACACCATTGTTCAAGAAAGGGTGTAAGGACAATCCTAGTAACTACAGGCCGGTCAGTTTAACATCAGTGGTGGGTAAAGTTTTAGAAACAATAATCAAGGAAAAAATTAATGGGCATTTGGAGAGATATAAGCTAATTAAGGAGAGCCAACACGGGTTTGTAAAAGGAAGATCGTGTTTGACTAATCTATTTGAATTTTTTGATGAAGTAATAGAGAGGATTGATGAAGGGAATGCAATGGATGTTGTCTACATGGATTTTCGGAAGGCGTTTGACAAAGTACCACACAGAAGGCTGGTTAACAAAATTGAGGCTCATGGAATAGGTGAGTCAGTGGCAGCTTGGATAAGGAATTGGCTTAAGGACAGAAAACAGCGAGTTGTGGTAAATGGCTGTTTTTAGACTGGTGGATGGTAGACAGTGGTGTTCCCCAATGGTCAGTGCTGGGGCCACTGCTTTTTTTGATATATATAAATGACCTGGATATTGGAATACAGAGTAGAATTTCTAAATTTGCCGATGACACCAAACTTGGGGGTGTGGCAAACAGTGAGGATGATACCAATCGACTGCAACAGGACATAGAAAGGCTAGCAGAATGGGCAGACAAGTGGCAGATGGAATTTAATACAGAGAAGTGTGAGGTGATGCATTTTGGCAGATGGAACAGGGAGAGGCAATATGCACTTAATGGCACAGTTTTAAAGAGTGTGCAGGGACAGAGGGACCTGGGAGTTAATGTGCATAGGTCCCTGAAGGTGGCAGGACATATTGAGAGAGTGGTTAGCAAAGCATATGGGATCTTGGGCTTCATAAATAGAGCTATTGAGTACAAAAGTAGGGAAGTTATGCTGAATCTTTATAAATCGCTGGTTAGGCCACAACTGGAGTATTGCATCCAGTTCTGGTCACCACACTTTAGGAAGGATGCGAAGGCCCTTGAGAGGGTGCAGAGGGGATTTACCAGAATGGTTCCAGGGATGGGGGATCTTAGCTACAAGGACAGGTTGGAGAAGCTGGATTTGTTTTCATTAGAGCAAAGGAGGTTGAGGGGTGATTTGATAGAGGTGTACAAGATTATGACGGGTTTGGTTAGACTAGACGGGGAAAGGCTGTTCCCACTAGTTGATGGTACAAGGATTAGGGGACACAGATTTAAGGTTTTGGGCAAGAGATACAGGGGGGATGTGAGGAAAAACATTTTTACGCAGCGAGTGGTGAGGACCTGGAGCTCGCTGCCGACGGAAGTGGTGGAAGCGGAGACACTCAATGTTTTCAAGGGGAGACTGGAGAGGCACTTGAGGGAAATAAACTTGCAGGGCTACGGGGATAGAGCGGGGGAATGGGACTGACTGGATCTCTCTACAGAGAGCCGGCACGGACTCGATGGGCCGAATGGTCTCCTTCTGTGCCGTTACGACTCTCTGCCAGTGTCCCTGAGACAATAACCCAATCACAGTGTCTCTGAGTCAATAACCCAATCACAGTGTCCCTGAGACAATAACCCAATCACAGTGTCGATGAGACAATAACCCAATCACAGTGTCCCTGAGTCAATAACCCAATCACAGTGTCTGTGAGACAATAACCCAATCACAGTGTCCCTGAGTCAATAACCCAATCACAGAGTCCCTGAGACAATAACCCAATCACAGTGTCCCTGAGACAATAACCCAATCACAGTGTCCCTGAGACAATAACCCAATCACAGTGTCCCTGAGACAATAACCCAATCACAGTGTCGATGAGACAATAACCCAATCACAGTGTCGATGAGACAATAACCCAATCACAGTGTCGATGAGACAATAACCCAATCACAGTGTCCCTGAGTCAATAACCCAATCACAGTGTCTGTGAGACAATAACCCAATCACAGTGTCGATGAGACAATAACCCAATCACAGTGTCTGTGAGTCAATAACCCAATCACAGAGTCCCTGAGACAATAACCCAATCACAGTGTCTGTGAGACAATAACCCAATCACAGTGTCGATGAGACAATAACCCAATCACAGTGTCGATGAGACAATAACCCAATCACAGTGTCTGTGAGTCAATAACCCAATCACAGAGTCCCTGAGACAATAACCCAATCACAGTGTCCCTGAGTCAATAACCCAATCACAGTGTCTGTGAGACAATAACCCAATCACAGTGTCGATGAGACAATAACCCAATCACAGTGTCTGTGAGTCAATAACCCAATCACAGTGTCCGTGAGACAATAACCCAATCACAGTGTCTGTGAGACAATAACCCAATCACAGTGTCTGTGAGACAATAACCCAATCACAGAGTCCCTGAGACAATAACCCAATCACAGTGTCTGTGAGACAATAACCCAATCACAGTGTCTGTGAGACAATAACCCAATCACAGTGTCTGTGAGACAATAACCCAATCACAGTGTCGATGAGACAATAACCCAATCACAGTGTCTGTGAGACAATAACCCAATCACAGTGTCCCTGAGACAATAACCCAATCACAGTGTCTGTGAGTCAATAACCCAATCACAGTGTCGATGAGACAATAACCCAATCACAGTGTCCCTGAGTCAATAACCCAATCACAGTGTCCCTGAGACAATAACCCAATCACAGTGTCCCTGAGACAATAACCCAATCACAGTGTCTGTGAGATAATAACCCAATCACAGTGCCCCTGAGACAATAACCCAATCACAGAGTCCCTGAGACAATAACCCAATCACAGTGTCTGTGAGACAATAACCCAATCACAGTGTCGATGAGACAATAACCCAATCACAATGTCTGTGAGAAGGACCCTCAATCAGCCCGTGGGAGAGAAAAACCTCAATCACATCTCCTAGTAAGACGGACCCTAGAATGCAACCTCCCATGGGATTGATCAGAGTCTTGAGGCACGCGCTCGGAAGATTAAACAGACCATTGCTATAAGCGGGTTCCCTACCCTGTGTCGGTTGGAGGTTCTCCACAGCTGGTTGGGGTCCACTGTCCCGTTCTGAAATATCCTGCACCAACTCTTCGACAGGAACACTGAGGACAAGAGAAAAGGAGAACATTGAGATTGCGGAGAAGGAGGGAATAATGAATGGAGGCTGTGATAGCACTCACACGAGATTCAGTAGTGGATCTCTGTGGAGTTTTGGCACATTGTAATGTGTCTGTCTGTGTACTCCAAGGACTGCTAACAGTGAATTAACCGGGTCTGTATATCTTAGTAGAAAATATAAGAAAGGATCATTCATCTGCTTGAGCCCATCCGTTCCCAAGACTGGGGCAAAGGCGGGTATATGGGGTTAGGTCAAGGATCAGCCATGATCTCATTGAATGGCGGATCAGGCTCGAGGGGCTGAATGGCCTCCTCCTGTTCCTATGTTCCACGGACTGTACATACTCTGCCCCATCCTGGATCCTGCCCCCTTTATTTCACTTTCTGACGACATTTCGGCAATTTGTTTCCGCTGACCCTAAATTAGTCAAACAGCTTGTCTGTGCTTGTACCTTTATCACCTCAGCAAGATCCCACAAACAGCAATGAAATAAGTGACCGGACCATCTGTTTTTTAGTGATGTTGGTTGAGGGATAAATATTGGCCCCAGGACACCGGGGAGAACTCCCCCTGCTCTTCTTCCAATAGTGGCCGTGGGCTCTCTTACGTCCACCTGAGAGGGCAGACGGGGGCCTCAGTTTAACGTCTCATCTGAAAGACGGCTCCTCCGACAGTGCAGTGCTCCCTCAGTACTGCCCCTCCGACAGTGCGGCGCTCCCTCAGTACTGCCCCTCCGACAGTGCAGCGCTCCCTCAGTACCGCCCCTCCAACAGTGCGGCACTCCCTCAGTACTGCCTCTCTGACAGTGCAGAGCTCCCTCAGTACTGCCTCTCCGACAGTGCGGCGCTCCCTCAGTACTGCCCCTCCGACAGTGCGGCGCTCCCTCAGTACTGCCCCTCCGACAGTGCGGCGCTCCCTCAGTACCGCCCCTCCGACAGTGCGGCACTCCCTCAGTACTGCCTCTCTGACAGTGCAGAGCTCCCTCAGTACTGCCTCTCCGACAGTGCGGCGCTCCCTCAGTACTGCCCCTCCGACAGTGCGGCGCTCCCTCAGTACCGCCCCTCCGACAGTGCGGTGCTCCCTCAGTACTGCCTCTCCGACAGTGCGGCGCTCCCTTAGTACTGCCCCTCTGACAGTGCGGCGCTCTCTCAGTACCGCCCCTCCGACATAGCGGCGCTCCCTCAGTACAGCCCCTCCGACAGTGCGGCGCTCCCTCAGTACTGCCCCTCCGACAGTGCGGCGCTCCCTCAGTACTGCCCCTCCGACAGTGTGGCGCTCCCTCAGTACTGCCCCTCCGACAGTGCAGCGCTCCCTCAGTACCGCCCCTCCGACAGTGCGGCGCTCCCTCAGTACTGCCCCTCCGACAGTGCGGCGCTCCCTCAGTACTGCCCCTCCGACAGTGCGGCGCTCCCTCAGTACTGCCCCTCCGACAGTGTGGCGCTCCCTCAGTACTGCCCCTCCGACAGTGCAGTGCTCCCTCAGTACCGCCCCTCCGACAGTGCAGCGCTCCCTTAGTACTGCCCCTCCGACAGTGCGGCGCTCCCTCAGTACTGCCCCTCTGACAGTGCGGCGCTCCCTCAGTACTGTCCCTCTGACAGTGCGGCGCTCCCTCAGTATTGCCCCTCCGACAGTGCGGCGCTCCCTCAGTACTGCCCCTCCGACAGTGTGGCGCTCCCTCAGCTCTGCCCCTCCGACAGTGTGGCGCTCCCTCAGTACTGCCCCTCCGACAGTGCGGCGCTCCCTCAGTACTGCCCCTCCGACAGTGCGGCGCTCCCTCAGTACTGCCCCTCCCATAGTGCGGCGCTCCCTCAGTACTGCCCCTCCGACAGTGCGCCGCTCATTCATTACCGCCCCTCCGACAGTGCGGCGCTCCCTCAGTACTGCCCCTCCGACAGTGCGGTGCTCCCTCAGCATTGCTCTGGGAGTGTTGCACTGGATTATGTGCTCAAGTCTCTGGAGTGGTAAGATCCCATGGCCACTATTGGAAGAAGAGCAGGGGGAGTTCTCCCCGGGGTCCTGGGGCCAATATTTATCCCTCAACCAACATCAATAAAACAGATGATCTGGTCATTATCACATTGCTGTTTGTGGGATCTTGCTGAGCACAAATTGACTGCCCCGTTTCCTACATTACAACAGTGAGCACACTTCAAAAGAAAAACTTCATTGGCTGTGAAGCGCCTTGGGACACCCTGAGGTGGTGAAAGGCGCGGGAGAAATGTGAGTCATTTTTCTTTTGGATTCACAATTGATGAGTGACCACTACAGCAGAGAAAGAAGGGGTGGGACTGAGTGGCAGATTCCTTGTTTTTCAATAACAGCATGAGAATCACGGGGCAGTTTTGGTTGAAATGTACGGCTCGAAAGCCAGAGACCTCACGCAGCTCCCCACCCTCGGGGAGAGATTCTGATCCCCGTACCTGCGGTTTCACAATTACTGCAAGCGTAGGTCCCTTGCAGTCAGAATCAGGGGAATTTATAATGGGGAACAAAGAAATGGCAGATCAATTAAATACATACTTTGGTTCTGTCTTCACAAAGGAGGACACAAATAACCTCCCAGAGATGTCGGGGAACATAGGGTCTAATGAGAGGGAGGAACTGAAAGAAATCAGTATTTGTAGGGAAATAGTGTTAGGGAAATTGACGGGATTGAAGGCTGATAAATCCCCAGGGCCTGATAATCTACATTCTAGGGTACTTAAGGAAGTGGCCATAGATATAGTAGATGCATTGCTGGTCATCTTCCAAAATTCAATAGACTCTGGAACAGTACCCATGGATTGGAGGGTAGCTAATGTTACCCCACTATTCAAAAAAGGTGGTCGAGAGAAAACGAGGAATTATAGACCGGTAAGCCTGACATCGGTAGTGGGGAAAATGCTAGAGTCCATTATAAAAGATGTAATAGCAGAGCACTTGGAAAACAGTGACAGGATTGGACAAAGTCAACATGGATTTACAAAAGGTAAATCGTGCTTGACTAATCTACTGGAATTTTTTGAGGATGTAACTGGTAAAATAGATAAGGGAGAACCAGTGGATGTGGTGTATTTGGACTTTCAGAAGGCTTTCGATAAAGTTAAAGCACATGGGATTGGGGGCAAGGTATTGACTTGGATAGAGAACTGGTTGGCAGACAGAAAGCAAAGAGTTGGAATAAATGGGTATTTTTCCGAGTGGCAGGCGGTGACTAGTGGGGTACCGCAGGGATCGGTCCTGGGACCCCAGCTATTCACAATATATATTAATGATCTAGACGAGGGAATTGGATGTAATATCTCCAAGTTTGCAGATGACACAAAGCTGGGTGGGAGTGTGTGCCGTGAGGAGGATGCCGAGAAACTCCAGTATGATTTGGACAGGTTGGGTGATTGGGCAGAAGCATGGCAGATGCAATATAATGTGGATAAATGCGAGGTTATCCACTTTGGCGTCAAAAACAGGAAGGCAGATTATTATCTGAATGGCAATAGATTGAGAGAAGAGGAAGTGCAACGAGACCTGGGTGTCCTTGTGCACCAGTCGCTAAAGGTAAGCATGCAGGTGCAGCAGACGGTTAAGAAGGCAAATGGTATGTTGGCCTTTGTAGCGAAAGGGTTCGAGTACAGGAACAAGGATGTCTTGCTGCAGTTGTACAGGGCCTTGGTGAGACCACATCTTGAGTATTGTGTGCAGTTTTGGTCGCCTTATCTGAGGAAGGATGTTCTTGCCATTGAGGGAGTGCAGCGAAGATTCACCAGGCTGATACCTGGGATGGCAGGAATGACGTATGAGGAGAGATTGGGTCGATTGGGCTTATACTCGCTGGAGTTTAGAAGAATGAGAGGGGATCTCATTGAAACATAAAATTCTAACAGGACTAGACAGACTAAATGCAGGAAGGATGTTCCCGATGGCGGGGGAGTCCAGAACCAGGGGTCATAATCTAAGGATAAGGGGTAAGCCATTTAGGACTGAGATGAGGAGGAATTTCTTCACCCGGAGAGTGGTGAACCTGTGGAATTCTCTACCACAGAAGGCAGTAGAGGCCAATTCATTAAATAGATTCAAGAAGGAGTTGGATATATTTCTTAAAGCTAAAGGGATCAAGGGATATGGGGAGAAAGCAGGGACAGGGTACTGAATTTGGATGATCAGCCATGATCTCATTGAATGGCGGAGCAGGCTCGAGGGGCCGAATGGCCTACTCCTGCTCCTATCTTCTATGTTTCTATGTTTAAAAGCAAAATACTGCGGATGCTGGAAATCTGAACAGTTCTGACGAAGGGTCATCGACCTGAAAGGTTAACTCTGTTTCTCTCTCTCCACAGATGCTGCCTGACCTGCTGAGTGTCTCCAGCATACTCTGTTTTTGTTTCATAATTACTGTCGCCACCTCCTCCAGGTACAGGAAACAACACAGTACCTTGTACCTGAGGGAGGTGCTGTGTCATTCTGAAACCCCAGGGGCTGTGCGCAGCCACTAAATGTCAGTACCCACACGAGAATTGTTTTTCTTTCACACCTGTTCAGAGTGTAGATTGTGTGGGCGACAGAATTACTCAGTACGGTTCCCCCTCACCCCATCCCTCTTATAAATACGCAGCTCGATATATTCCTCTCGGTATATTGTGATTAATGTTCTTTTTCTAAAAGTAAATCTGTCCCGTAGCGATTCGGAGGGAGAGGGAGAGTGAGTCCGCACTTCAAGTGGTTTACATAAACCTCGCAATATTAACCGGTGTCAGTCGTGGCTCAGTGGGTAGCACTCTCGCATCTGAGTTAGAAGGTCGTGGGTTCGAGCCCCCATTCTAGAGACTCGAGCTCCGTAATCCAGGCCGACATTCCCCCGTGCCAGTACTGAGGGACGATGTTCCACGAAATTTTTTTGGGGGGCCGCGCGGTCCCTCTAACGGGCAGCGTGGCCCAGTCAAAAGTCCGCGCACGTGCGTTTTTTTCAATTTGAAAGCCGGCTCACTGGCTGCGCGTGACCCCCGGAGCGCTGCGCGGCCACACAGCTTCAAGGGAACATTGCTGAGGGAGCGCTGCGCTGTCGGAGGGGCCGTCTTTCGGATGAGATGTTAAACCGAGGCCCTGTCTGCCCTCTCAGGTGGACGTAAAAGATCCCACGGCCACTATTGGAAGAAGAGCAGCGGGGAGTTCTCCCCGGTGTCCTGGGGCCAATATTTATCCCTCAACCAATGTCACCAAAAACGATTATCTGATCATTATCACATTGCTGTTTGTGGGAGCTTGCTGTGCGCAAACTGGCTGCCGTGGCTGGCAACAGTGACTACACTTCAGAAGAAGTACTTTATTGGCTGTAAAGTGCTTCGGGATGTCCTGAGGCCGTGAAAGGCGCGATAGAAATGCTTTGTTTAGCCAGCTGCCAGTTTTCTTTGCTTATTGACATTCTTGGGCCTTGCTCTCACCTCTGACCTCAAGAGACCATTCTCACATAACCATTGCTGAAATAACAACAGAAAACGCTGGAAAAACTCAGCAGGCCAGGCAGCATCCGTGGAGAGAGAAAGAGAGTTAACGTTTCAGGTCGATGACCTTTCATCAGAACCATTGCTGATGCTGCCTCCGAGATCTGAGGAACTTCTCCCCCCTCCCCCTCCCTCGGCCTTCCACAGGCTTTACTGAACCCAAACTTAGCCTCGCCCAAACCCACTGCCTAGTGATTCGCCTTCTCTCCTCCTCCTGGCACTGCGAGAATGGGCCCCTTCGCACTCCACAGGCTAGGGGTGGGGGGGGGAGTAAGCTGCCAGCGCTGGGATGAGTGGGGGGGGGGGGGGTGATCTCCCCGTTATATTTGTAGTGAAACCATAAACGCGGGCGTAACTACGTGTGAGCAGAGAAAACCTAGGGGGAGTTTTAGATCAGGATTCACACAGTAGAACAATCCCCTTTGAATCCACCTCACTGAATAGTTTTCTTTTATTCATTCTCGGCGATGTGGGCGTTGCTGGCAAGGCCGGCATTTATTGCCCGTTCCCCTAGTTGCCCTGAGAAGGTGCGGGCAGGCCTTCATCTTGAACCGCTGTGTAAGTAATGGTTTGATAAGGCAAATGGTATGTTGGCCTTCATAGCGAGAGGATTCGAGTACAGGAACAGGGATGTCCTGCTGCAGTTGTACAGGGCCTTGGTGAGACCACACCTTGAGTACTGTGTGCAGTTTTGGTCGCCTTATCTGAGGAAGGATGTTCTTGCCATGGAGGGAGTGCAGCGAAGATTCACAAGGCTGATACCTGGGATGGCAGGAATGACATATGAGGAGAGATTGGGTCGATTGGGCTTATACTCGCTGGAGTATAGAAGAATGAGAGGGGATCTCATCGAAACATATAAAATTCTGACAGGTCTGGACAAACTAGATGCAGGAAGAATGTTCCCGATGGTCGGAGAGTCCAGAACCAGGGGTCACAGTCTAAGGATAAGGGGTAAGCAATTTAGGACAAAAATGAGGAAGAATTTCTTCACCCAGAGAGTGGTGAACCTGTGGAATTCTCTACCACAGAAGGTAGTTGAGGCCAAATCATTAAATATATTCAAGAATGAGTTAGATATATTTCTTAAAGCTAAAGGTATCAAGGGATATGGGGAGAAGCAGGGACATAGAAACATAGAATCTAGGAGCAGGAATAGGCCATTCGGCCCGTCGAGCCTGCTCCACCATTCAATACGATCATGGCTGATCATCCAAATCCAATACCCTGTCCCTGCTTTAATCCCCACAGTACACATATCCCACCCTACCCCCGTAACCCCACATATTTAATTCCCCCTAACATATCCCATCCTATCCCCATAACCCCACATATTTAATCCCCCCCTAACACTAAGGGTCAATTTATCATAGCCAAATCAACCTAACCCGCACATTTTTGGACTGTGGGAGGAAACCGGAGCACCCGGAGGAAACCCACGCAGACACGGGGAGAATGTGCAAACTCCAGGGTACTGAGTTTGGATGATCAGCCATGATCTCATCGAATGGCGGAGCAGGCTCGAGGGGCCGAATGGCCTACTCCTGCTCCTATCTTCTATGTTTTCTATACAACTGAGTGGTTTGCTCGGCCACTTCAGTTAAGCGTCAACCACGTTGGTGTGTGACTGGAGTCACCAATAGGCCCAGACCGGGTAAGGGCGGCAGGATTCCTTCCCTTAAGGGACATTAGTGAACCAGTTGGGTTTTTACGACAATCCGACAGCTTCGTGGTCACTTTTACTGATCCCAGCGTTTTATTTCCAGATTTTTTGAACTGAATTTGAATTCTCAAGCTGCCCGTGGTGGGATTTGAACTCTGGATTACTCGTCCAGTAACTGAACCACTATCAAAGATCTGTGATGGGTAACTGAAATGTCCTGAGCCCCTTCACTCTCTATCCCCGGAACAGTCACCACTATCACCTCGATAATTTCCACCATTTCCTCTGATAGAATCATAGAGTCACACCGCACAGGAGGAGGCCATTCGGCCCATCGTGTCTGTGCCGGCTCTTTGAACGAGCTCTCCAATTAGTCCCACTGCCCCCCGGCTCTTTCCCCACAGCCCTGCACATTTCTCCTTTTCAAGTATTTATCCAATTCCTCTTTTGAAAGTTACTATTGAATCTGCTTCCACCGCCCTTTCAGGCAGCGCATTTACTCTATCAAAACCATTCCTGATTTTGAACGCCTCTATCAAATCTCCTCTTAACCTTCTCTGCTCTAAGGAGAACAACCCCAGCTCCTCCAGTCTCTCCACGTTACTGAAGTCCCTCATCCCTGGGACCATTCTGGTAAACCTCCTCCGCACCCTCTCCAAGGCCTTGACATCCTTCCTAAAGTGTGGTGCCCAGAATCGGACACAATACTCCAGCTGGGGCCTAACCAGTGTTTTATAAAGGTTCAGTATCACCTACTTCTTTTGTACTCTGTGCCTCTGTTTATAAAGACCAGAATTCCGTGTGCTTTTTTAAGCAGCCGTATCGACCTATCCTGTCGTGGTTGGAAAGAAATCGAGATAAAAGGGATGGTGGAGGGAGTTAATGGGTTGAATGGCCTGCTTAATAGCAAAGTGATGGTTTTGCGAGGGTGGGGTACAAGAGAGAAACAAGGGTGTAACATTGAGAAACCGGTGTGTGGTGTAACCAAAAGACTCATTCAAGTCTGTATCAGGACTGGATTAGAAACCATTTCTGCTCCCAGCAGTTTCTGTTCCCACTACCCCCCCCACTCACCCCATTTAAACGCAGACTAGTATCGCAATCGAGGACCATCAGTGGGAGCTCAGCGTTCAGTTGTTTCGGAACTGTTTATCTGGAGGTGTGGCTCCATATTTACAAAATCGGACCTGTCGGCTAGCGTTACCAACCCTCCCGGCTTGGCCTGGAGACCCCAGGAATGGGAAGATTGGAAAAAGGCTGTTTGACGAAAAGTCAGGATGAATCCAATTGGCTAACAAAGAGCCTGTTCCCTTTCCGATTGGCCGTGGGAAGGCGGTGAGCCTGGGGAACGGACCAATGGCGGGAGGGGTGGAGCGAGGCGGGGGGGGGGGGAGGTCACGTGATGTAATCTCCAGGAATACACCCGACCAGACCCTGATGCCGACGAACTCCTTTCATTCGCTGTTCCTGTCACTCGAGGCAGTGGAATCTGAGGAGGCAGCCCAGGACCTACAAAGCGAGTTGAACCCAAGTCCGCGAGTGGACCAAACATTGGCCGATGGGATTTAATATGGACGAGTGTAAAGTACTCTAGGTAGGAAGAGAAAACGTGGGGAAAAATAGTGTTGGGCAAAGCTCAGGATGAAGCAGATTTAATCGTAACTTTTAGAGGGAATTGGATCGATACTTGAAAAGGGAAAAAACTTGGCAGGGCTGTGGGGAAAGAGCAGGGGGGAGTGGGAATAACTGGAGAGCTCTTTCAAAGAGCCGACACAGGCACGATGGGCCGACTGGCCTCCTCCTGTGCTGTATGATTCTGTGATAAGTTCAAAGAGACCCGGGAGCCTGAGTTGACCGTTCGTCCAACGTGATATACCGTCCAGACAGAACAATGGGATAGGAGTCAGAGGGAGTCGTGTTGGCACTGTACCGTCCACTGGTCAGACTGACCCCGAGCACCGGGTCCTGGTCACTGAGACATTCGACCACAGGAGGCATCGCAGAGAGAAGCCACAAGGCCAATCGCCAGTGGTGGGGTGGGGGGGGGGGGTGTCTAAGTTATGGAGAAGGCCTGAAAGAAAGAAAGACTTGCATTTATATAGCGCCTTTCACCACCTCAGGACGTCCCAAAGCGCTTCACAGCCAATGAAGTACTTTTGAAGTGTAGTCACTGTTGTAATGTAGAAAAGACAGTAACTGGAGAGACTTGGACTATTCAACCTGGAAAGGAGGCATCTGAGAGGTGACCTTCTGGAGGTGTATAAGATGGTAACTGGTATGGAAGAGGTTAATCGGGAATGTCCCTCTAAATTGAACAGGTACAAGATCAGCCAATATCTTATTGGATGGTGGAGCAGGCTCCAGAGGCCGTATGGCCGACTCCTGCTCCTATTTCTTATGTTCTTATGACTGAGAATGAAAACAGGACCCAGGGTGAGACAGAGTGAGAGAACAAGAGAGACGACAGAGATACAGAGACAGAGACAGACAGAGAGAGAGAGACAGAGACAGAGAGAGACAGAGACAGAGACACAGAGAGAGAGAGAGAGACAGACAGAGAGAGACAGACAGAGAGAGAGAGACAGAGACACAGAGAGAGAGACAGACAGAGAGACAGACAGAGAGAGACAGAGACAGAGAGAGAGAGACAGAGAGAGAGAGAGACAGAGAGAGAGAGAGAGAGAACTCTCAGAGGACACAGTGTTACCCCATAAAGTTCATCACATCAATGTCTTTACACAGTGGGTTGTTGGAGTGTGGGAAGCTTTGCCACAGGGAATGGTTGAGGCAGAGACAATTACGGGAAAAGTGGATAAATATTTGAAGCAGAGGAAGATACAGGGCTATGGGAAGAGAGCGGGGCAGTGGGATTAGTTTAGGATTGATACAGGGCTATGGGGAGAGAGCAGGGCAGTGGGATTAGTTTAGGATTGATACAGTGCTATGGGGAGAGAGTGGGTCAGTGGGATTAGTTTAGGATTAATACAGGGCTATGGGGAGAGAGCGGGACAGTGGGAGTAGTTTAGGATTGATACAGGGCTATGGGAAGAGAGCGGGGCAGTGGGATTAGTTTAGGATTAATACAGGGCTATGGGGAGAGAGCGGGACAGTGGGAGTAGTTTGGGATTGATACAGGGCTATGGGAAGAGAGCGGGGCAGTGGGATTAGTTTAGGATTAATACAGGGCTATGGGGAGAGAGCGGGACAGTGGGAGTAGTTTAGGATTGATACAGGGCTATGGGAAGAGAGCGGGGCAGTGGGATTAGTTTAGGATTAATACAGGGCTATGGGGAGAGAGCGGGGCAGTGGGAGTAGTTTGGGATTGATACAGGGCTATGTGGAGACAGCGGGGCAGCGGGATAGTTTTGAATTGCTGTAGCAATCAACACAGACATGATGGGCCAAATGGCGGCCTCCTGCAGTATACCTGTACAGTTGTACATGAATCCCAGGTTGTGAACGGTCCCTAAATTTTTGCAGGACAGTGACCTATTTACAGGAAGAGATGGTAATGGAAGTGATGGAGCGCGATTTATGCATTGGGATTCTCATCAAAGAAAACTTATTGGACAGCTGTCTCAAAGAGCTGGTACAGGTACAGCGGGCCAAATGGCCTCTTCTGTGCTGTGTGATTCTGTGATTCTAACATCAAAATTACACCAGTGCCTCTGCATTCTGGCTCCTGAACTCTACACCATACACTGTCCAATAACCCCCGCACTCTACACCATACACTGTCCCAATAACCCCCGCACTCTACACCAAACACTGTCCCCAATAACCCCCGCACTCTACACCATACACTGTCCAATAACCCCCGCACTCTACACCATACACTGTCCAATAACCCCCGCACTCTACACCATACACTGTCCCCAATAACCCCCGCACTCTACACCATACACTGTCCAATAACCCCCGCACTCTACACCATACACTGTCCGATAACCCCCGCACTCTACACCATACACTGTCCAATAACCCCCGCACTCTACACCAAACACTGTCCCAATAACCCCCGCACTCTACACCATACACTGTCCCCAATAACCCCCGCACTCTACACCATACACTGTCCCCAATAACCCCCGCACTCTACACCAAACACTGTCCCCAATAACCCCCGCACTCTACACCATACACTGTTCCCAATAACCCCCGCACTCTACACCAAACACTGTCCCCAATAACCCCCGCACTCTACACCATACACTGTCCCAATAACCCCCGCACTCTACACCAAACACTGTCCCAATAACCCCCGCACTCTACACCGTACACTGTCCCAATAACCCCCGCACTCTACACCACACACTGTCCCCAATAACCCCCGCACTCTACACCATACACTGCCCAATAACCCCCGCACTCTACACCAAACACTGTCCAATAACCCCCGCACTCTACACCATACACTGTCCCAATAACCCCCGCACTCTACACCATACACTGTCCCCAATAACCCCCGCACTCTACACCATACACTGTCCCCAATAACCCCCGCACTCTACACCATACACTGTCCCAATAACCCCCGCACTCTACACCATACACTGTCCAATAACCCCCGCACTCTACACCAAACACTGTCCAATAACCCCCACACTCTACACCATACACTGCCCAATAACCCCCGCACTCTACACCATACACTGTCCAATAACCCCCGCACTCTACACCATACACTGTCCCCAATAACCCCCGCACTCTACACCATACACTGTCCAATAACCCCCGCACTCTACACCATACACTGTCCCAATAACCCCCACACTCTACACCATACACTGTCCAATAACCCCCGCACTCTACACCATACACTGTCCAATAACCCCCGCACTCTACACCATACACTGTCCAATAACCCCCGCACTCTACACCATACACTGTCCAATAACCCCCGCACTCTACACCATACACTGTCCAATAACCCCCGCACTCTACACCATACACTGTCCAATAACCCCCGCACTCTACACCAAACACTGTCCAATAACCCCCGCACTCTACACCATACACTGTCCAATAACCCCCGCACTCTACACCATACACTGCCCAATAACCCCCGCACTCTACACCATACACTGTCCCCAATAACCCCCGCACTCTACACCATACACTGTCCCCAATAACCCCCGCACTCTACACCATACACTGTCCATTAACCCCCGCACTCTACACCATACAATGTCCCCAATAACCCCCGCACTCTACACCATACACTGTCCAATAACCCCCGCACTCTACACCATACACTGTCCCCAATAACCCCCGCACTCTACACCATACACTGTCCCCAATAACCCCCGCACTCTACACCAAACACTGCCCCAATAACCCCCGCACTCTACACCATACACTGTCCCCAATAACCCCCGCACTCTACACCATACACTGTCCCCAATATCCCCCGCACTCTACACCATACACTGTCCCCAATAACCCCCGCACTCTACACCATACACTGTCCCCAATAACCCCCGCACTCTACACCAAACACTGCCCCAATAACCCCCGCACTCTGCACCATACACTGTCCCCAATAACCCCCGCACTCTACACCATACACTGTCCAATAACCCCCACACTCTACACCATACACTGTCCCCAATAACCCCCGCACTCTACACCACACACTGTCCAATAACCCCCACACTCTACACCATACACTGTCCAATAACCCCCACACTCTACACCATACACTGTCCCCAATAACCCCCGCACTCTACACCATACACTGTCCAATAACCCCCACACTCTACACCATACACTGTCCCCAATAACCCCCGCACTCTACACCACACACTGTCCAATAACCCCCGCACTCTACACCATACACTGTCCAATAACCCCCACACTCTACACCATACACTGTCCCCAATAACCCCCGCACTCTACACCAAACACTGTCCAATAACCCCCGCACTCTACACCATACACTGTCCCCAATAACCCCCGCACTCTACACCATACACTGTCCCCAATAACCCCCGCACTCTACACCATACACTGTCCAATAACCCCCGCACTCTACACCATACACTGTCCCCAATAACCCCCGCACTCCACACCAAACACTGTCCAATAACCCCCGCACTCTACACCATACACTGTCCCCAATAACCCCCGCACTCTACACCATACACTGTCCCCAATAACCCCCGCACTCTACACCATACACTGCCCAATAACCCCCGCACTCTACACCATACACTGTCCAATAACCCCCGCACTCTACACCATACACTGTCCAATAACCCCCGCACTCTACACCATACACTGTCCCCAATAACCCCCGCACTCTACACCATACACTGTCCAATAACCCCCGCACTCTACACCAAACACTGTCCAATAACCCCCGCACTCTACACCATACACTTTTCCCGATAACCCCCGCACTCTACACCATACACTGTCCAATAACCCCCGCACTCTACACCATACACTGCCCAATAACCCCCGCACTCTACACCATACACTGTCCCCAATAACCCCCGCACTCTACACCATACACTGTCCCCAATAACCCCCGCACTCTACACCATACACTGTCCCAATAACCCCCGCACTCTACACCATACACTGTCCAATAACCCCCGCACTCTACACCATACACTGTCCAATAACCCCCGCACTCTACACCATACACTGTCCCCAATAACCCCCGCACTCTACACCATACACTGTCCCCAATAACCCCCGCACTCTACACCATACACTGTCCAATAACCCCCGCACTCTACACCATACACTGTCCAATAACCCCCGCACTCTACACCAAACACTGTCCAATAACCCCCGCACTCTACACCATACACTGTCCCCAATAACCCCCGCACTCGACACCATAAACTGTCCAATAACCCCCGCACTCTACACCATACACTGTCCAATAACCCCCGCACTCTACACCATACAATGTCCCCAACAACCCCCGCACTCTGCACGAAACACTGTCCAATAACCCCCACACTCTACACCGTACACTGTCGAATAACCCCCGCACTCTACACCATACACTGTCCAATAACCCCCGCACTCTACACCATACACTGTCCCCAATAACCCCCGCACTCTACACCATACACTGCCCCCAATAACCCCCGCACTCTACACCATACACTGTCCCCAATAACCCCCGCACTCTACACCATACACTGTCCAATAACCCCCGCACTCTACACCAAACACTGTCCAATAACCCCCGCACTCTACACCATACACTGTCCCCAATAACCCCCGCACTCTACAGCATACACTGTCCCCAATAAGCCCCGCACTCTACACCATACATTGCCCAGTAACCCCCGCACTCTACACCATACACTGTCCCCAATAACCCCCGCACTCTACACCATACACTGTCCAATAACCCCCGCACTCTACACCATACACTGTCCAATAACCCCCGCACTCTACACCAAACACTGTCCAATAACCCCCGCACTCTACACCATACACTGTCCCCAATAACCCCCGCACTCTACACCATACACTGTCCAATAACCCCCGCACTCTACACCATACACTGTCCCCAATAACCCCCGCACTCTACACCATACACTGTCCCCAATAACCCCCGCACTCTACACCATACACTGTCCAATAACCCCCGCACTCTACACCATACACTGTCCCCAATAACCCCCGCACTCTACACCATACACTGTCCCCAATAACCCCCGCACTCTACACCAAACACTGTCCAATAACCCCCGCACTCTACACCATACACTGTCCCCAATAACCCCCGCACTCTACACCATACACTGTCCAATAACCCCCGCACTCTACACCATACACTGTCCCCAATAACCCCCGCACTCTACACCATACACTGTCCAATAACCCCCGCACTCTACACCAAACACTGTCCAATAACCCCCGCACTCTACACCACACACTGTCCAATAACCCCCGCACTCTACACCATACACTGTCCAATAACCCCCGCACTCTACACCATACACTGTCCCCAATAACCCCCGCACTCTACACCATACACTGTCCAATAACCCCCGCACTCTACACCATACACTGTCCAATAACCCCCGCACTCTACACCATACACTGTCCCCAATAACCCCCGCACTCTACACCATACACTGTCCAATAACCCCCGCACTCTACACCAAACACTGTCCAATAACCCCCGCACTCTACACCATACACTGTCCAATAACCCCCGCACTCTACACCATACACTGTCCAATAACCCCCGCACTCTACACCAAACACTGTCCAATAACCCCCGCACTCTACACCATACACTGTCCCCAATAACCCCCGCACTCTACACCATACACTGTCCCCAATAACCCCCGCACTCTACACCATACACTGTCCCCAATAACCCCCGCACTCTACACCAAACACTGTCCAATAACCCCCGCACTCTACACCATACACTGTCCAATAACCCCCGCACTCTACACCATACACTGTCCAATAACCCCCGCACTCTACACCATACACTGTCCCCAATAACCCCCGCACTCTACACCATACACTGTCCCCAATAACCCCCGCACTCTACACCATACACTGTCCCCAATAACCCCCGCACTCACACCATACACTGTCCCCAATAACCCCCGCACTCTACACCAAACACTGTCCAATAACCCCCGCACTCTACACCATACACTGTCCCCAATAACCCCCGCACTCTACACCATAAACTGTCCAATAACCCCCGCACTCTACACCATACACTGTCCAATAACCCCCGCACTCTACACCATACACTGTCCCCAATAACCCCCGCACTCTACACCATACACTGTCCAATAACCCCCGCACTCTACACCATACACTGTCCAATAACCCCCGCACTCTACACCATACACTGTCCAATAACCCCCGCACTCTACACCATACACTGTCCCAATAACCCCCGCACTCTACACCATACACTGTCCCAATAACCCCCGCACTCTACACCATACACTGTCCCCAATAACCCCCGCACTCTACACCATACACTGTCCAATAACCCCCGCACTCTACACCAAACACTGTCCAATAACCCCCGCACTCTACACCATACACTGTCCCCAATAACCCCCGCACTCTACAGCATACACTGTCCCCAATAACCCCGCACTCTACACCATACACTGTCCCAGTAACCCCCGCACTCTACACCATACACTGTCCCCAATAACCCCCGCACTCTACACCATACACTGTCCAATAACCCCCGCACTCTACACCATACACTGTCCAATAACCCCCGCACTCTACACCATACACTGTCCCAATAACCCCCGCACTCTACACCATACACTGTCCCCAATAACCCCCGCACTCTACACCATACACTGTCCCAATAACCCCCGCACTCTACACCATACACTGTCCAATAACCCCCGCACTCTACACCAAACACTGTCCAATAACCCCCGCACTCTACACCATACACTGTCCCCAATAACCCCCGCACTCTACAGCATACACTGTCCCAATAAGCCCCGCACTCTACACCATACATTGCCCAGTAACCCCCGCACTCTACACCATACACTGTCCCAATAACCCCCGCACTCTACACCATACACTGTCCAATAACCCCCGCACTCTACACCATACACTGTCCAATAACCCCCGCACTCTACACCAAACACTGTCCAATAACCCCCGCACTCTACACCATACACTGTCCCCAATAACCCCCGCACTCTACACCATACACTGTCCCCAATAACCCCCGCACTCTACACCATACACTGTCCCCAATAACCCCCGCACTCTACACCAAACACTGTCCAATAACCCCCGCACTCTACACCATACACTGTCCAATAACCCCCGCACTCTACACCATACACTGTCCAATAACCCCCGCACTCTACACCATACACTGTCCCAATAACCCCCGCACTCTACACCATACACTGTCCCCAATAACCCCCGCACTCTACACCATACACTGTCCCCAATAACCCCCGCACTCCACACCATACACTGTCCCCAATAACCCCCGCACTCTACACCATACACTGTCCAATAACCCCCGCACTCTACACCATACACTGTCCCCAATAACCCCCGCACTCTACACCATACACTGTCCCAATAACCCCCGCACTCTACACCATACACTGTCCAATAACCCCCGCACTCTACACCATACACTGTCCAATAACCCCCGCACTCTACACCATACACTGTCCAATAACCCCCGCACTCTACACCATACACTGTCCCCAATAACCCCCGCACTCTACACCATACACTGTCCAATAACCCCCGCACTCTACACCAAACACTGCCCAATAACCCCCGCACTCTACACCATACACTGTCCCCAATAACCCCCGCACTCTACACCATACACTGTCCAATAACCCCCGCACTCTACACCATACACTGTCCCCAATAACCCCCGCACTCTACACCAAACACTGTCCAATAACCCCCGCACTCTACACCATACACTGTCCAATAACCCCCGCACTCTACACCATACACTGTCCAATAACCCCCGCACTCTACACCATACACTGTCCAATAACCCCCGCACTCTACACCATACACTGTCCCCAATAACCCCCGCACTCTACACCATACACTGTCCCCAATAACCCCCGCACTCTACACCATACACTGTCCAATAACCCCCGCACTCTACACCATACACTGTCCAATAACCCCCGCACTCTACACCATACACTGCCCAATAACCCCCGCACTCTACACCATACACTGTCCCCAATAACCCCCGCACTCTACACCATACACTGTCCCCAATAACCCCCGCACTCTACACCATCCACGGTCAAATAACCCCCGCACTCTACACCATACACTGTCCCCAATAACCCCCGCACTCTACACCATACACTGTCCAATAACCCCCGCACTCTACACCATACACTGTCCAATAACCCCCGCACTCTACACCATACACTGTCCCCAATAACCCCCGCACTCTACACCAAACACTGTCCCCAATAACCCCCGCACTCTACACCATACACTGTCCCCAATAACCCCCGCACTCTACACCATACACTGTCCAATAACCCCCGCACTCTACACCATACACTGTCCAATAACCCCCGCACTCTACACCATACACTGTCCCCAATAACCCCCGCACTCTACACCATACACTGTCCCCAATAACCCCCGCACTCTACACCAAACACTGTCCCAATAACCCCCGCACTCTACACCATACACTGTCCAATAACCCCCGCACTCTACACCATACACTGTCCAATAACCCCCGCACTCTACACCATACACTGTCCCCAATAACCCCCGCACTCTACACCATACACTGTCCCCAATAACCCCCGCACTCTACACCATACACTGTCCAATAACCCCCGCACTCTACACCATACACTGTCCAATAACCCCCGCACTCTACACCATACACTGTCCAATAACCCCCGCACTCTACACCATACACTGTCCAATAACCCCCGCACTCTACACCATACACTGTCCAATAACCCCCGCACTCTACACCATACACTGTCCCCAATAACCCCCGCACTCTACACCATACACTGTCCCCAATAACCCCCGCACTCTACACCATACACTGTCCAATAACCCCCGCACTCTACACCATACACTGTCCAATAACCCCCGCACTCTACACCAAACACTGTCCAATAACCCCCGCACTCTACACCATACACTGTCCAATAACCCCCGCACTCTACACCATACACTGTCCCCAATAACCCCCGCACTCTACACCATACACTGTCCCCAATAACCCCCGCACTCTACACCATACACTGTCCAATAACCCCCGCACTCTACACCATACACTGTCCAATAACCCCCGCACTCTACACCATACACTGTCCCCAATATCCCCCGCACTCTACACCATACACTGTCCAATAACCCCCGCACTCTACACCAAACACTGTCCAATAACCCCCGCACTCTACACCGTACACTGCCCAATAACCCCCGCACTCTACACCAAACACTGTCCAATAACCCCCGCACTCTACACCATACACTGTCCCCAATAACCCCCGCACTCTACACCATACACTGTCCAATAACCCCCGCACTCTACACCATACACTGTCCCCAATAACCCCCGCACTCTACACCATACACTGTCCAATAACCCCCGCACTCTACACCATACACTGTCCCCAATAACCCCCGCACTCTACACCATACACTGTCCCCAATAACCCCCGCACTCTACACCATACACTGCCCAATAACCCCCGCACTCTACACCATACACTGTCCCCAATAACCCCCGCAATCTACACCATACACTGTCCCCAATAACCCCCGCACTCTACACCATACACTGTCCCCAATAACCCCCGCACTCTACACCATACACTGTCCCCAATAACCCCCGCACTCTACACCATACACTGTCCAATAACCCCCGCACTCTACACCATACACTGTCCCCAATAACCCCCGCACTCTACACCATACACTGTCCCCAATAACCCCCGCACTCTACACCATACACTGTCCAATAACCCCCGCACTCTACACCATACACTGTCCCCAATAACCCCCGCACTCTACACCATACACTGTCCAATAACCCCCGCACTCTACACCATACACTGTCCCAATAACCCCCGCACTCTACACCATACACTGTCCAATAACCCCCGCACTCTGCACCATACACTGTCCCCAATAACCCCCGCACTCTACACCAAACACTGTCCAATAACCCCCGCACTCTACACCATACACTGTCCAATAACCCCCGCACTCTACACCATACACTGTCCAATAACCCCCGCACTCTACACCATACACTGTCCCCAATAACCCCCGCACTCTACACCATACACTGTCCCCAATAACCCCCGCACTCTACACCATACACTGTCCAATAACCCCCGCACTCTACACCATACACTGTCCCCAATAACCCCCGCACTCTACACCATACACTGTCCCCAATAACCCCCGCACTCTACACCATACACTGTCCAATAACCCCCGCACTCTACACCATACACTGTCCCCAATAACCCCCGCACTCTACACCATACACTGTCCCCAATAACCCCCGCACTCTACACCATACACTGTCCAATAACCCCCGCACTCTACACCATACACTGTCCCCAATAACCCCCGCACTCTACACCATACACTGTCCAATAACCCCCGCACTCTACACCATACACTGTCCAATAACCCCCGCACTCTACACCATACACTGTCCAATAACCCCCGCACTCTACACCATACACTGTCCAATAACCCCCGCACTCTACACCATACACTGTCCAATAACCCCCGCTCTCTACACCATACACTGTCCCCAATAACCCCCGCACTCTACACCATACACTGTCCCCAATAACCCCCGCACTCTACACCATACACTGTCCAATAACCCCCGCACTCTACACCATACACTGTCCAATAACCCCCGCACTCTACACCATACACTGTCCCCAATAACCCCCGCACTCTACACCATACACTGTCCAATAACCCCCGCACTCTACACCATACACTGTCCAATAACCCCCGCACTCTACACCATACACTGTCCAATAACCCCCGCACTCTACACCATACACTGTCCCAATAACCCCCGCACTCTACACCATACACTGTCCAATAACCCCCGCACTCTACACCAAACACTGTCCAATAACCCCCGCACTCTACACCATACACTGTCCCAATAACCCCCGCACTCTACACCATACACTGTCCCAATAACCCCCGCACTCTACACCATACACTGTCCCCAATAACCCCCGCACTCTACACCATACACTGTCCCCAATAACCCCCGCACTCTACACCAAACACTGTCCAATAACCCCCGCACTCTACACCATACACTGTCCCCAATAACCCCCGCACTCTACACCATACACTGTCCCCAATAACCCCCGCACTCTACACCAAACACTGTCCAATAACCCCCACACTCTACACCATACACTGTCCAATAACCCCCGCACTCTACACCATACACTGTCCCCAATAACCCCCGCACTCTACACCATACACTGTCCAATAACCCCCGCACTCTACACCAAACACTGTCCAATAACCCCCGCACTCTACACCATACACTGTCCCAATAACCCCCGCACTCTACACCAAACACTGTCCAATAACCCCCGCACTCTACACCATACACTGTCCCCAATAACCCCCGCACTCTACACCATACACTGTCCAATAACCCCCGCACTCTACACCATACACTGTCCCCAATATCCCCCGCACTCTACACCATACACTGTCCAATAACCCCCGCACTCTACACCATACACTGTCCCCAATAACCCCCGCACTCTACACCATACACTGTCCCAATAACCCCCGCACTCTACACCATACACTGCCCAATAACCCCCGCACTCTACACCATACACTGTCCCCAATAACCCCCGCACTCTACACCATACACTGTCCCCAATAACCCCCGCACTCTACACCATACACTGTCCCCAATAACCCCCGCACTCTACACCATACACTGTCCCCAATAACCCCCGCACTCTACACCATACACTGTCCAATAACCCCCGCACTCTACACCATACACTGTCCCCAATAACCCCCGCACTCTACACCATACACTGTCCCCAATAACCCCCGCACTCTACACCATACACTGTCCAATAACCCCCGCACTCTACACCATACACTGTCCCCAATAACCCCCGCACTCTACACCATACACTGTCCAATAACCCCCGCACTCTACACCATACACTGTCCCAATAACCCCCGCTCTCTACACCATACACTGTCCCAATAACCCCCGCACTCTACACCATACACTGTCCCAATAACCCCCGCACTCTACACCATACACTGTCCAATAACCCCCGCACTCTGCACCATACACTGTCCCCAATAACCCCCGCACTCTACACCATACACTGTCCCCAATAACCCCCGCACTCTACACCATACACTGTCCCCAATAACCCCCGCACTCTACACCAAACACTGTCCAATAACCCCCGCACTCTACACCATACACTGTCCCCAATAACCCCCGCACTCTACACCATACACTGTCCCCAATAACCCCCGCACTCTACACCATACACTGTCCCCAATAACCCCCGCACTCTACACCAAACACTGTCCAATAACCCCCGCACTCTACACCATACACTGTCCCCAATAACCCCCGCACTCTACACCATACACTGTCCAATAACCCCCGCACTCTGCACCATACACTGTCCCCAATAACCCCCGCACTCTACACCAAACACTGTCCAATAACCCCCGCACTCTACACCATACACTGTCCAATAACCCCCGCACTCTACACCATACACTGTCCAATAACCCCTGCACTCTACACCATACACTGTCCAATAACCCCCGCACTCTACACCATACACTGTCCCAATAACCCCCGCACTCTACACCATACACTGTCCCCAATAACCCCCGCACTCTACACCATACACTGTCCAATAACCCCCGCACTCTACACCATACACTGTCCAATAACCCCCGCACTCTACACCATACACTGTCCCCAATAACCCCCGCACTCTACACCATACACTGTCCAATAACCCCCGCACTCTACACCATACACTGTCCAAAAACCCCCGCACTCTACACCATACACTGTCCAATAACCCCCGCACTCTACACCATACACTGTCCAATAACCCCCGCACTCTACACCATACACTGTCCAATAACCCCCGCACTCTACACCAAACACTGTCCAATAACCCCCGCACTCTACACCAAACACTGTCCCCAATAACCCCCGCACTCTACACCATACACTGTCCCCAATAACCCCCGCACTCTACACCATACACTGTCCCCAATAACCCCCGCACTCTACACCATACACTGTCCCCAATAACCCCCGCACTCTACACCAAACACTGTCCAATAACCCCCGCACTCTACACCATACACTGTCCCCAATAACCCCCGCACTCTACACCATACACTGTCCCCAATAACCCCCGCACTGTACACCAAACACTGTCCAATAACCCCCACACTCTACACCATACACTGCCCCAATAACCCCCGCACTCTACACCATACACTGTCCCCAATAACCCCCGCACTCTACACCATACACTGTCCAATAACCCCCGCACTCTACACCAAACACTGTCCCAATAACCCCCGCACTCTACACCATACACTGTCCCAATAACCCCCGCACTCTACACCATACACTGTCCCCAATAACCCCCGCACTCTACACCATACACTGTCCCCAATAACCCCCGCACTCTACACCATACACTGTCCAATAAACCCCGCACTCTACACCATACACTGTCCCAATAACCCCCGCACTCTACACCATACACTGTCCCAATAACCCCCGCACTCTACACCATACACTGTCCCCAATAACCCCCGCACTCTACACCAAACACTGTCCCAATAACCCCCGCACTCTACACCATACACTGTCCCCAATAACCCCCGCACTCTACACCATACACTGTCCAATAACCCCCGCACTCTACACCATACACTGTCCCCAATAACCCCCGCACTCTACACCATACACTGTCCCAATAACCCCCGCACTCTACACCAAACACTGTCCCCAATAACCCCCGCACTCTACACCATACACTGTCCCCAATAACCCCCGCACTCTACACCAAACACTGTCCAATAACCCCCGCACTCTACACCATACACTGTCCAATAACCCCCGCACTCTACACCATACACTGTCCAATAACCCCCGCACTCTACACCATACACTGTCCCCAATAACCCCCGCAGCTCTACACCATACACTGTCCCCAATAACCCCCGCACTCTACACCATACACTGTCCAATAACCCCCGCACTCCACACCATACACTGTCCCCAATAACCCCCGCACTCTACACCATACACTGTCCCCAATAACCCCCGCACTCTACACCATACACTGTCCCCAATAACCCCCGCACTCTACACCATACACTGTCCAATAACCCCCGCACTCTACACCAAACACTGTCCAATAACCCCCGCACTCTACACCATACACTGTCCCCAATAACCCCCGCACTCTACACCATACACTGTCCAATAACCCCCGCACTCTACACCATACACTGTCCAATAACCCCCGCACTCTACACCATACACTGTCCAATAACCCCCGCACTCTACACCATACACTGTCCAATAACCCCCGCACTCTACACCATACACTGTCCAATAACCCCCGCACTCTACACCATACACTGTCCAATAACCCCCGCACTCTACACCAAACACTGTCCAATAACCCCCGCACTCTACACCATACACTGTCCAATAACCCCCGCACTCTACACCATACACTGTCCAATAACCCCCGCACTCTACACCATACACTGTCCAATAACCCCGCACTCTACACCATACACTGTCCCCAATAACCCCCGCACTCTACACCATACACTGTCCAATAACCCCCGCACTCTACACCATACACTGTCCAATAACCCCCGCACTCTGCACCATACACTGTCCAATAACCCCCGCACTCTACACCATACACTGTCCAATAACCCCCGCACTCTACACCATACACTGTCCAATAACCCCCGCACTCTACACCATACACTGTCCCCAATAACCCCCGCACTCTACACCATACACTGTCCCCAATAACCCCCGCACTCTACACCATACACTGTCCAATAACCCCCGCACTCTACACCATACACTGTCCAATAACCCCCGCACTCTACACCATACACTGTCCCCAATAACCCCCGCACTCTACACCATACACTGTCCCAATAACCCCCGCACTCTACACCATACACTGTCCAATAACCCCCGCACTCTACACCATACACTGTCCCCAATAACCCCCGCACTCTACACCATACACTGTCCCCAATAACCCCCGCACTGTACACCATACACTGTCCAATAACCCCCACACTCTACACCATACACTGTCCAATAACCCCCGCACTCTACACCATACACTGTCCCCAATAACCCCCGCACTCTACACCATACACTGTCCAATAACCCCCGCACTCTACACCAAACACTGTCCAATAACCCCCGCACTCTACACCGTACACTGCCCAATAACCCCCGCACTCTACACCAAACACTGTCCCAATAAACCCCGCACTCTACACCATACACTGTCCCCAATAACCCCCGCACTCTACACCATACACTGTCCAATAACCCCCGCACTCTACACCATACACTGTCCCCAATAACCCCCGCACTCTACACCATACACTGTCCAATAACCCCCGCACTCTACACCATACACTGTCCCCAATAACCCCCGCACTCTACACCATACACTGTCCCCAATAACCCCCGCACTCTACACCATACACTGCCCAATAACCCCCGCACTCTACACCATACACTGTCCCAATAACCCCCGCACTCTACACCATACACTGTCCCAATAACCCCCGCACTCTACACCATACACTGTCCCCAATAACCCCCGCACTCTACACCATACACTGTCCCAATAACCCCCGCACTCTACACCATACACTGTCCAATAACCCCCGCACTCTACACCATACACTGTCCCCAATAACCCCCGCACTCTACACCATACACTGTCCCCAATAACCCCCGCACTCTACACCATACACTGTCCAATAACCCCCGCACTCTACACCATACACTGTCCCCAATAACCCCCGCACTCTACACCAAACACTGTCCCAAAAACCCCCGCACTCTACACCATACACTGTCCCCAATAACCCCCGCACTCTACACCATACACTGTCCCAATAACCCCCGCACTCTACACCATACACTGTCCCAATAACCCCCGCACTCTACACCATACACTGTCCAATAACCCCCGCACTCTACACCATACACTGTCCCCAATAACCCCCGCACTCTACACCATACACTGTCCCCAATAACCCCCGCACTCTACACCATACACTGTCCCCAATAACCCCCGCACTCTACACCATACACTGTCCAATAACCCCCGCACTCTACACCATACACTGTCCCCAATAACCCCCGCACTCTACACCATACACTGTCCCCAATAACCCCCGCACTCTACACCATACACTGTCCCCAATAACCCCCGCACTCTACACCAAACACTGTCCAATAACCCCCGCACTCTACACCATACACTGTCCCCAATAACCCCCGCACTCTACACCATACACTGTCCAATAACCCCCGCACTCTACACCATACACTGTCCCAATAACCCCCGCACTCTACACCAAACACTGTCCAATAACCCCCGCACTCTACACCATACACTGTCCAATAACCCCCGCACTCTACACCAAACACTGTCCAATAACCCCGCACTCTACACCATACACTGTCCAATAACCCCCGCACTCTACACCATACACTGTCCCCAATAACCCCCGCACTCTACACCATACACTGTCCCCAATAACCCCCGCACTCTACACCATACACTGTCCAATAACCCCCGCACTCTACACCATACACTGTCCAATAACCCCCGCACTCTACACCATACACTGTCCCCAATAACCCCCGCACTCTACACCATACACTGTCCCAATAACCCCCGCACTCTACACCATACACTGTCCAATAACCCCCGCACTCTACACCATACACTGTCCAATAACCCCCGCACTCTACACCATACACTGTCCAATAACCCCCGCACTCTACACCATACACTGTCCAATAACCCCCGCACTCTACACCAAACACTGTCCAATAACCCCCGCACTCTACACCAAACACTGTCCCAATAACCCCCGCACTCTACACCATACACTGTCCCCAATAACCCCCGCACTCTACACCATACACTGTCCCCAATAACCCCCGCACTCTACACCATACACTGTCCCCAATAACCCCCGCACTCTACACCAAACACTGTCCAATAACCCCCGCACTCTACACCATACACTGTCCCCAATAACCCCCGCACTCTACACCATACACTGTCCCAATAACCCCCGCACTCTACACCAAACACTGTCCAATAACCCCCGCACTCTACACCATACACTGTCCAATAACCCCCGCACTCTACACCATACACTGTCCCCAATAACCCCCGCACTCTACACCAAACACTGTCCAATAACCCCCGCACTCTACACCATACACTGTCCCCAATAACCCCCGCACTCTACACCATACACTGTCCAATAACCCCCGCACTCTACACCATACACTGTCCCAATAACCCCCGCACTCTACACCATACACTGTCCCCAATAACCCCCGCACTCTACACCATACACTGTCCCAATAACCCCCGCACTCTACACCATACACTGTCCCAATAACCCCCGCACTCTACACCATACACTGTCCAATAAACCCCGCACTCTACACCATACACTGTCCCCAATAACCCCCGCACTCTACACCATACACTGTCCCCAATAACCCCCGCACTCTACACCATACACTGTCCCAATAACCCCCGCACTCTACACCAAACACTGTCCCAATAACCCCCGCACTCTACACCATACACTGTCCCCAATAACCCCCGCACTCTACACCATACACTGTCCAATAACCCCCGCACTCTACACCATACACTGTCCCCAATAACCCCCGCACTCTACACCATACACTGTCCCCAATAACCCCCGCACTCTACACCAAACACTGTCCCCAATAACCCCCGCACTCTACACCATACACTGTCCCCAATAACCCCCGCACTCTACACCAAACACTGTCCAATAACCCCCGCACTCTACACCATACACTGTCCAATAACCCCCGCACTCTACACCATACACTGTCCCAATAACCCCCGCACTCTACACCATACACTGTCCCCAATAACCCCCGCACTCTACACCATACACTGTCCAATAACCCCCGCACTCTACACCATACACTGTCCCCAATAACCCCCGCACTCTACACCATACACTGTCCCCAATAACCCCCGCACTCTACACCATACACTGTCCCCAATAACCCCCGCACTCTACACCATACACTGTCCAATAACCCCCGCACTCTACACCATACACTGTCCAATAACCCCCGCACTCTACACCATACACTGTCCCCAATAACCCCCGCACTCTACACCATACACTGTCCAATAACCCCCGCACTCTACACCATACACTGTCCAATAACCCCCGCACTCTACACCATACACTGTCCAATAACCCCCGCACTCTACACCATACACTGTCCAATAACCCCCGCACTCTACACCATACACTGTCCAATAACCCCCGCACTCTACACCATACACTGTCCAATAACCCCCGCACTCTACACCAAACACTGTCCAATAACCCCCGCACTCTACACCATACACTGTCCCAATAACCCCCGCACTCTACACCATACACTGTCCAATAACCCCCGCACTCTACACCATACACTGTCCAATAACCCCCGCACTCTACACCATACACTGTCCCCAATAACCCCCGCACTCTACACCATACACTGTCCAATAACCCCCGCACTCTACACCATACACTGTCCAATAACCCCCGCACTCTACACCATACACTGTCCAATAACCCCCGCACTCTACACCATACACTGTCCAATAACCCCCGCACTCTACACCATACACTGTCCAATAACCCCCGCACTCTACACCATACACTGTCCCAATAACCCCCGCACTCTACACCATACACTGTCCCAATAACCCCCGCACTCTACACCATACACTGTCCAATAACCCCCGCACTCTACACCATACACTGTCCAATAACCCCCGCACTCTACACCATACACTGTCCCCAATAACCCCCGCACTCTACACCATACACTGTCCCCAATAACCCCCGCACTCTACACCATACACTGTCCAATAACCCCCGCACTCTACACCATACACTGTCCAATAACCCCCGCACTCTACACCATACACTGTCCAATAACCCCCGCACTCTACACCATACACTGTCCAATAACCCCCGCACTCTACACCAAACACTGTCCCAATAACCCCCGCACTCTACACCATACACTGTCCCAATAACCCCCGCACTCTACACCATACACTGTCCCCAATAACCCCCGCACTCTACACCATACACTGTCCCAATAACCCCCGCACTCTACACCATACACTGTCCAATAACCCCCGCACTCTACACCATACACTGTCCCAATAACCCCCGCACTCTACACCATACACTGTCCCAATAACCCCCGCACTCTACACCAAACACTGTCCAATAACCCCCGCACTCTACACCATACACTGTCCAATAACCCCCGCACTCTACACCATACACTGTCCCCAATAACCCCCGCACTCTACACCAAACACTGTCCAATAACCCCGCACTCTACACCATACACTGTCCCCAATAACCCCCGCACTCTACACCATACACTGTCCAATAACCCCCGCACTCTACACCATACACTGTCCCCAATAACCCCCGCACTCTACACCATACACTGTCCCCAATAACCCCCGCACTCTACACCATACACTGTCCCCAATAACCCCCGCACTCTACACCATACACTGTCCCCAATAACCCCCACACTCTACACCATACACTGTCCAATAACCCCCGCACTCTACACCATACACTGTCCCCAATAACCCCCGCACTCTACACCATACACTGTCCCCAATAACCCCCGCACTCTACACCATACACTGTCCCCAATAACCCCCGCACTCTACACCAAACACTGTCCCCAATAACCCCCGCACTCTACACCATACACTGTCCCCAATAACCCCCGCACTCTACACCATACACTGTCCAATAACCCCCGCACTCTACACCATACACTGTCCCAATAACCCCCGCACTCTACACCATACACTGTCCACAATAACCCCCGCACTCTACACCAAACCCTGTCCCCAATAACCCCCGCACTCTACACCATACACTGTCCCCAATAACCCCCGCACTCTACACCAAACACTGTCCAATAACCCCCGCACTCTACACCATACACTGTCCAATAACCCCCGCACTCTACACCATACACTGTCCAATAACCCCCGCACTCTACACCAAACACTGTCCAATAACCCCCGCACTCTACACCAAACACTGTCCCCAATAACCCCCGCGCTCTACACCATACACTGTCCAATAACCCCCGCACTCTACACCATACACTGTCCCCAATAACCCCCGCGCTCTACACCATACACTGTCCCCAATAACCCCCGCACTCTACACCATACACTGTCCAATAACCCCCGCACTCTACACCATACACTGTCCCAATAACCCCCGCACTCTACACCATACACTGTCCCCAATAACCCCCGCACTCTACACCATACACTGTCCAATAACCCCCGCACTCTACACCATACACTGTCCCCAATAACCCCCGCACTCTACACCATACACTGTCCCCAATAACCCCCGCACTCTACACCATACACTGTCCCCAATAACCCCCGCACTCTACACCATACACTGTCCCAATAACCCCCGCACTCTACACCAAACACTGTCCAATAACCCCCGCACTCTACACCATACACTGTCCCCAATAACCCCCGCACTCTACACCATACACTGTCCCAATAACCCCCGCACTCTACACCATACACTGTCCAATAACCCCCGCACTCTACACCATACACTGTCCAATAACCCCCGCACTCTACACCATACACTGTCCAATAACCCCCGCACTCTACACCATACACTGTCCAATAACCCCCGCACTCTACACCATACACTGTCCAATAACCCCCGCACTCTACACCATACACTGTCCAATAACCCCCGCACTCTACACCATACACTGTCCAATAACCCCCGCACTCTACACCATACACTGTCCCAATAACCCCCGCACTCTACACCAAACACTGTCCAATAACCCCCGCACTCTACACCATACACTGTCCAATAACCCCCGCACTCTACACCATACACTGTCCCAATAACCCCCGCACTCTACACCATACACTGTCCAATAACCCCCGCACTCTACACCATACACTGTCCCCAATAACCCCCGCACTCTACACCATACACTGTCCAATAACCCCCGCACTCTACACCATACACTGTCCAATAACCCCCGCACTCTACACCATACACTGTCCAATAACCCCCGCACTCTACACCATACACTGTCCAATAACCCCCGCACTCTACACCATACACTGTCCAATAACCCCCGCACTCTACACCATACACTGTCCCCAATAAACCCCGCACTCTACACCATACACTGTCCCCAATAACCCCCGCACTCTACACCATACACTGACCAATAACCCCCGCACTCTACACCATACACTGTCCAATAACCCCCGCACTCTACACCATACACTGTCCCCAATAACCCCCGCACTCTACACCATACACTGTCCAATAACCCCCGCACTCTACACCATACACTGTCCAATAACCCCCGCACTCTACACCATACACTGTCCCCAATAACCCCCGCACTCTACACCATACACTGTCCCAATAACCCCCGCACTCTACACCAAACACTGTCCAATAACCCCCGCACTCTACACCGTACACTGCCCAATAACCCCGCACTCTACACCAAACACTGTCCAATAACCCCCGCACTCTACACCATACACTGTCCCCAATAACCCCCGCACTCTACACCATACACTGTCCAATAACCCCCGCACTCTACACCATACACTGTCCCAATAACCCCCGCACTCTACACCATACACTGTCCAATAACCCCCGCACTCTACACCATACACTGTCCCCAATAACCCCCGCACTCTACACCATACACTGTCCCCAATAAACCCCCGCACTCTACACCATACACTGCCCAATAACCCCCGCACTCTACACCATACACTGTCCCAATAACCCCCGCACTCTACACCATACACTGTCCCAATAACCCCCGCACTCTACACCATACACTGTCCCCAATAAACCCCGCACTCTACACCATACACTGTCCCCAATAACCCCCGCACTCTACACCATACACTGTCCAATAACCCCGCACTCTACACCATACACTGTCCCCAATAACCCCCGCACTCTACACCATACACTGTCCCCAATAACCCCCGCACTCTACACCATACACTGTCCAATAACCCCCGCACTCTACACCATACACTGTCCCCAATAACCCCCGCACTCTACACCATACACTGTCCAATAACCCCCGCACTCTACACCATACACTGTCCCAATAACCCCCGCACTCTACACCATACACTGTCCAATAACCCCCGCACTCTACACCATACACTGTCCCAATAACCCCCGCACTCTACACCATACACTGTCCCAATAACCCCGCACTCTACACCATACACTGTCCAATAAACCCCCGCACTCTACACCATACACTGTCCCCAATAACCCCCGCACTCTACACATACACTGTCCAATAACCCCCGCACTCTACACCATACACTGTCCCCAATAACCCCCGCACTCTACACCATACACTGTCCCAATAACCCCGCACTCTACACCATACACTGTCCAATAACCCCCGCACTCTACACCAAACACTGTCCAATAACCCCCCGCACTCTACACCATACACTGTCCCAATAACCCCGCACTCTACACCATACACTGTCCCAATAACCCCGCACTCTACACCAAACACTGTCCCCAATAACCCCCGCACTCTACACCATACACTGTCCAATAACCCCCGCACTCTACACCATACACTGTCCAATAACCCCCGCACTCTACACCAAACACTGTCCAATTACCCCCCGCACTCTACACCATACACTGTCCAATAAACCCCCGCACTCTACACCAAACACTGTCCAATAACCCCCGCACTCTACACCATACACTGTCCCCAATAACCCCCCGCACTCTACACCATACACTGTCCAATAACCCCCGCACTCTACACCATACACTGTCCAATAACCCCCGCACTCTACACCATACACAGTCCCCAATAACCCCCGCACTTACACCATACACTGTCAATAACCCCCGCACTCTACACCATACACTGTCCATAACCCCCGCACTCTACACCATACACTGTCCCAATAACCCCCGCACTCTACACCAAACACTGTCCAATAACCCCCGCAATCTACACCATACACTGTCCCAATAACCCCCGCACTCTACACCATACACTGTCCCCAATAACCCCCGCACTCTACACCATACACTGTCCCAATAACCCCCGCACTCTACACCATACACTGTCCAATAACCCCCGCACTCTACACCATACACTGTCCCCAATAACCCCCGCACTCTACACCATACACTGTCCCAATAACCCCCGCACTCTACACCATACACTGTCCAATAACCCCCGCACTCTACACCATACACTGTCCAATAACCCCGCACTCTACACCATACACTGTCCCCAATAACCCCCGCACTCTACACCAAACACTGTCCCCAATAACCCCCGCACTCTACACCATACACTGTCCAATAACCCCCGCACTCTACACCATACACTGTCCCCAATAACCCCCGCACTCTACACCATACACTGTCCCAATAACCCCCGCACTCTACACCATACACTGTCCCCAATAACCCCCGCACTCTACACCATACACTGTCCCAATAACCCCCGCACTCTACACCATACACTGTCCCCAATAACCCCCGCACTCTACACCATACACTGTCCCAATAACCCCCGCACTCTACACCATACACTGTCCAATAACCCCCGCACTCTACACCATACACTGTCCCAATAACCCCGCACTCTACACCATACACTGTCCCAATAACCCCCGCACTCTACACCATACACTGTCCCAATAACCCCGCACTCTACACCATACACTGTCCCCAATAACCCCCGCACTCTACACCATACACTGTCCAATAACCCCCGCACTCTACACCAAACACTGTCCAATAACCCCGCACTCTACACCATACACTGTCCAATAACCCCCGCACTCTACACCATACACTGTCCCAATAACCCCCGCACTCTACACCATACACTGTCCAATAACCCCCGCACTCTACACCAAACACTGTCCAATAACCCCCGCACTCTACACCATACACTGTCCCCAATAACCCCGCACTCTACACCATCACTGTCCCAATAACCCCCGCACTCTACACCATACACTGTCCAATAACCCCCGCACTCTACACCATACACTGTCCCAATAACCCCCGCACTCTACACCATACACTGTCCCCAATAACCCCCGCACTCTACACCATACACTGTCCCCAATAACCCCCGCACTCTACACCATACACTGTCCAATAACCCCGCACTCTACACCATACACTGTCCAATAACCCCCGCACTCTACACCATACACTGTCCCCAATAACCCCCGCACTCTACACCATACACTGTCCAATAACCCCCGCACTCTACACCATACACTGTCCAATAACCCCCGCACTCTACACCAAACACTGTCCAATAACCCCCGCACTCTACACCATACACTGTCCAATAACCCCCGCACTCTACACCATACACTGTCCCAATAACCCCCGCACTCTACACCATACACTGTCCAATAACCCCCGCACTCTACACCATACACTGTCCAATAACCCCCGCACTCTACACCATACACTGTCCAATAACCCCCGCACTCTACACCATACACTGTCCCAATAACCCCCGCACTCTACACCATACACTGTCCAATAACCCCGCACTCTACACCATACACTGTCCAATAACCCCCGCACTCTACACCATACACTGTCCCCAATAACCCCCGCACTCTACACCATACACTGTCCCCAATAACCCCCGCACTCTACACCATACACTGTCCAATAACCCCCGCACTCTACACCATACACTGTCCAATAACCCCCGCACTCTACACCATACACTGTCCCCAATAACCCCCGCACTCTACACCATACACTGTCCCAATAACCCCCGCACTCTACACCATACACTGTCCAATAACCCCCGCACTCTACACCATACACTGTCCCAATAACCCCCGCACTCTACACCATACACTGTCCCCAATAACCCCCGCACTCTACACCATAACACTGTCCAATAACCCCCGCACTCTACACCATACACTGTCCAATAACCCCCGCACTCTACACCATACACTGTCCAATAACCCCCGCACTCTACACCATACACTGTCCCAATAACCCCCGCACTCTACACCATACACTGTCCAATAACCCCCGCACTCTACACCATACACTGTCCAATAACCCCCGCACTCTACACCATACACTGTCCAATAACCCCCGCACTCTACACCATACACTGTCCAATAACCCCCGCACTCTACACCATACACTGTCCCAATAACCCCCCGCACTCTACACCATACACTGTCCCCAATAACCCCCGCACTCTACACCATACACTGTCCAATAACCCCCGCACTCTACACCATACACTGTCCCCAATAACCCCCGCACTCTACACATACACTGTCCAATAACCCCCGCACTCTACACCATACACTGTCCAATAACCCCCGCACTCTACACATACACTGTCCAATAACCCCCGCACTCTACACCATACACTGTCCCCAATAACCCCCGCACTCTACACCATACACTGTCCAATAACCCCCGCACTCTACACCATACACTGTCCAATAACCCCCGACTCTACACCATACACTGTCCAATAACCCCCGCACTCTACACCATACACTGCCCAATAACCCCCGCACTCTACACCATACACTGTCCAATAACCCCGCACTCTACACCATACACTGTCCAATAACCCCCGCACTCTACACCATACACTGTCCCCAATAACCCCGCACTCTACACCATACACTGTCCCCAATAACCCCCGCACTCTACACCATACACTGTCCAATAACCCCCGCACTCTACACCATACACTGTCCCAATAACCCCCCGCACTCTACACCAAACACTGTCCCAATAACCCCCGCACTCTACACCATACACTGTCCAATAACCCCCGCACTCTACACCATACACTGTCCCAATAACCCCCGCACTCTACACCATACACTGTCCAATAACCCCCGCACTCTACACCATACACTGTCCCCAATAACCCCCGCACTCTACACCATACACTGTCCAATAACCCCCGCACTCTACACCATACACTGTCCAATAACCCCCGCACTCTACACCATACACTGTCCAATAACCCCCGCACTCTACACATACACTGTCCAATAACCCCCGCACTCTACACAAACACTGTCCAATAACCCCGCACTCTACACCATACACTGTCCCAATAACCCCCGCACTCTACACCATACACTGTCCCCAATAACCCCCGCACTCTACACCATACACTGTCCAATAACCCCCGCACTCTACACCATACACTGTCCCCAATAACCCCCGCACTCTACACCATACACTGTCCCCAATAACCCCCGCACTCTACACCATACACTGTCCCCAATAACCCCCGCACTCTACACCATACACTGTCCAATAACCCCCGCACTCTACACCATACACTGTCCCCAATAACCCCCGCACTCTACACCATACACTGTCCCCATAACCCCGCACTCTACACCATACACTGTCCCCAATAACCCCCGCACTCTACACCATACACTGTCCCAATAACCCCGCACTCTACACCATACACTGTCCAATAACCCCCGCACTCTACACCATACACTGTCCAATAACCCCCGCACTCTACACCATACACTGTCCCCAATAACCCCCGCACTCTACACCATACACTGTCCAATAACCCCCGCACTCTACACCATACACTGTCCCCAATAACCCCCGCACTCTACACCATACACTGTCCAATAACCCCCGCACTCTACACCATACACTGTCCCCAATAACCCCCGCACTCTACACCATACACTGTCCCCAATAACCCCCGCACTCTACACCATACACTGTCCAATAACCCCCGCACTCTACACCATACACTGTCCCCAATAACCCCCGCACTCTACACCATACACTGTCCAATAACCCCCGCACTCTACACCATACACTGTCCCCAATAACCCCCGCACTCTACACCATACACTGTCCAATAACCCCCGCACTCTACACCATACACTGTCCCCAATAACCCCCGCACTCTACACCATACACTGTCCCCAATAACCCCCGCACTCTACACCATACACTGTCCAATAACCCCCGCACTCTACACCAAACACTGTCCAATAACCCCCGCACTCTACACCATACACTGTCCCCAATAACCCCCGCACTCTACACCATACACTGTCCAATAACCCCCGCACTCTACACCATACACTGTCCCCAATAACCCCCGCACTCTACACCATACACTGTCCCAATAACCCCCGCACTCTACACCAAACACTGTCCAATAACCCCGCACTCTACACCATACACCTGTCCAATAACCCCCGCACTCTACACCATACACTGTCCAAGAACCCCCGCACTCTACACCATACACTGTCCCAATAACCCCCGCACTCTACTCCATACACTGTCCAATAACCCCCGCACTCTACACCATACACTGTCCATAACCCCCGCACTCTACACCATACACTGTCCCCAATAACCCCCGCACTCTACACCATACACTGTCCCCAATAACCCCCGCACTCTACACCATACACTGTCCAATAACCCCCGCACTCTACACCATACACTGTCCCCAATAACCCCCGCACTCTACACCATACACTGTCCAATAACCCCCGCACTCTACACCATACACTGTCCCCAATAACCCCCGCACTCTACACCATACACTGTCCCCAATAACCCCCGCACTCTACACCATACACTGTCCAATAACCCCCGCACTCTACACCATACACTGTCCCCAATAACCCCCGCACTCTACACCAACACTGTCCAATAACCCCCGCACTCTACACCATACACTGTCCCCAATAACCCCCGCACTCTACACCATACACTGTCCAATAACCCCCGCACTCTACACCATACACTGTCCCAATAACCCCCGCACTCTACACCATACACTGTCCAATAACCCCCGCACTCTACACCATACACTGTCCAATAACCCCCGCACTCTACACCATACACTGTCCAATAACCCCCGCACTCTACACCATACACTGTCCAATAACCCCCGCACTCTACACCATACACTGTCCCCAATAACCCCCGCACTCTACACCATACACTGTCCAATAACCCCCGCACTCTACACCATACACTGTCCCCAATAACCCCCGCACTCTACACCATACACTGTCCCCAATAACCCCCGCACTCTACACCATACACTGTCCCAATAACCCCCGCACTCTACACCAATACACTGTCCAATAACCCCGCACTCTACACCATACACTGTCCCAATAACCCCCGCACTCTACACCATACACTGTCCCCAATAACCCCCGCACTCTATCACCATACACTGTCCCCAATAACCCCCGCACTCTACACCATACACTGTCCAATAACCCCGCACTCTACACCATACACTGTCCATAACCCCCGCACTCTACACCATACACTGTCCAATAACCCCGCACTTCTACAACCATACACTGTCCAAATAACCCCCGCACTCTACACCATACACTGTCCAATAACCCCCGCACTCTACACCATACACTGTCCCCAATAACCCCCGCACTCTACACCATACACTGTCCAATTACCCCCGCACTCTACACCATACACTGTCCCCAATAACCCCCGCACTCTACACCATACACTGTCCCAATAACCCCCGCACTCTACACCATACACTGTCCAATAACCCCCGCACTCTACACCATACTCTGTCCAATAACCACCCGCACTCTACAACCATACACTGTCCCAATAACCCCCGCACTCTACACCATACACTGTCCCCAATAACCCCCCGCACCTCTACACCATACACTGTCCAATAACCCCCGCACTCTACACCATACACTGTCCAAACCCCGCACTCTACACCATACACTGTCCCCAATAACCCCCGCACTCTACACCATACACTGTCCCCAATAACCCCCGCACTCTACACCAAACACTGTCCCCAATACCCCCGCACTCTACACCATACACTGTCCCCAATAACCCCCGCACTCTACACCAATCACTGTCCCCAATAACCCCCGCACCTACACCATACACTGTCCAATAACCCCCGCACTCTACACCATACACTGTCCCAATAACCCCCGCACTCTACACCATACACTGTCCCCAATAACCCCCAGCATCTACACCATACACTGTCCCAATAACCCCCGCACTCTAAGCACCATACACTGTCCAATAACCCCCGCACTCTACAGCATACACTGTCCCAACTAACCCCCGCACTCTACACCATACACTGTCCAATAACCCCCGCAGCTCTACACCATACACTGTCCCCAATAACCCCCGCACTCTACACGATATCACTGTCCCAATAACCCCCGCACTCTTACACCTATACACTGTCCCAATAACCCCCGCACTCTACACCATACACTGTCCAAAAAACCCCGCACTCTACACCATACACTGTCCCAATAACCCCGCACTCTACACCATACACTGTCCCATAACCCCCGCACTCTACACCATACACTGTCCAATAACCCCGCACTCTACACCATACACTGTCCCCAATAACCCCCGCACTCTACACCATACACTGTCCCAATAACCCACGCCACTCTACACCATACACTGTCCCAATAACCCCCCGCACTCTACACCAAACACTGTCCAATAACCCCCGCACTCTACACCATACACTGTCCAATAACCCCCGCACTCTACACCATACACTGTCCAATAACCCCCGCACTCTACACCATACACTGTCCCAATAACCCCCGCACTCTACACCATACACTGTCCAATAACCCCCGCACTCTACACCATACACTGTCCAATAACCCCCGCACTCTACACCATACACTGTCCAATAACCCCCGCACTCTACACCATACACTGTCCAATAACCCCCGCACTCTACACCATACACTGTCCAATAACCCCCGCACTCTACACCATACACTGTCCAATAACCCCCGCACTCTACACCATACACTGTCCCCAAACCCCCGCACTCTACACCATACACTGTCCCCAATAACCCCCGCACTCTACACCATACACTGTCCAATAACCCCCGCACTCTACACCATACACTGTCCAATAACCCCCGCACTCTACACCATACACTGTCCAATAACCCCCGCACTCTACACCATACACTGTCCCCAATAACCCCCGCACTCTACACCATACACTGTCCAATAACCCCCGCACTCTACACCATACACTGTCCAATAACCCCCGCACTCTACACCATACACTGTCCAATAACCCCCGCACTCTACACCATACACTGTCCAATAACCCCCGCACTCTACACCATACACTGTCCAATAACCCCCGCACTCTACACCATACACTGTCCCCAATAACCCCGCACTCTACACCATACACTGTCCCCAATAACCCCCGCACTCTACACCATACACTGTCCCAATAACCCCCGCACTCTACACCATACACTGTCCCCAATAACCCCCGCACTCTACACCATACACTGTCCCCAATAACCCCCGCACTCTACACCATACACTGTCCAATAACCCCCGCACTCTACACCATACACTGTCCAATAACCCCCGCACTCTACACCATACACTGTCCCCAATAACCCCCGCACTCTACACCATACACTGTCCCCAATAACCCCCGCACTCTACACCATACACTGTCCAATAACCCCCGCACTCTACACCATACACTGTCCAATAACCCCCGCACTCTACACCATACACTGTCCCCAATAACCCCCGCACTCTACACCATACACTGTCCAATAACCCCCGCACTCTACACCATACACTGTCCAATAACCCCCGCACTCTACACCATACACTGTCCCAATAACCCCCGCACTCTACACCATACACTGTCCAATAACCCCCGCACTCTACACCATACACTGTCCCCAATAACCCCCGCACTCTACACCATACACTGTCCAATAACCCCCGCACTCTACACCATACACTGTCCCCAATAACCCCCGCACTCTACACCATACACTGTCCAATAACCCCCGCACTCTACACCATACACTGTCCCCAATAACCCCCGCACTCTACACCATACACTGTCCCCAATAACCCCCGCACTCTACACCATACACTGCCCAATAACCCCCGCACTCTACACCATACACTGTCCCCAATAACCCCCGCACTCTACACCATACACTGTCCCCAATAACCCCCGCACTCTACACCATACACTGTCCCCAATAACCCCCGCACTCTACACCATACACTGTCCCCAATAACCCCCGCACTCTACACCATACACTGTCCAATAACCCCCGCACTCTACACCATACACTGTCCCCATAACCCCCGCACTCTACACCATACACTGTCCCCAATAACCCCCGCACTCTACACCATACACTGTCCAATAACCCCCGCACTCTACACCATACACTGTCCCCAATAACCCCCGCACTCTACACCATACACTGTCCAATAACCCCCGCACTCTACACCATACACTGTCCCCAATAACCCCCGCACTCTACACCATACACTGTCCCCAATAACCCCCGCACTCTACACCAAACACTGTCCAATAACCCCCGCACTCTACACCATACACTGTCCCCAATAACCCCCGCACTCTACACCATACACTGTCCAATAACCCCCGCACTCTACACCATACACTGTCCAATAACCCCCGCACTCTACACCATACACTGTCCAATAACCCCCGCACTCTACACCATACACTGTCCAATAACCCCCGCACTCTACACCATACACTGTCCCCAATAACCCCCGCACTCTACACCATACACTGTCCCCAATAACCCCCGCACTCTACACCATACACTGTCCAATAACCCCCGCACTCTACACCATACACTGTCCCCATAACCCCCGCACTCTACACCATACACTGTCCCCAATAACCCCCGCACTCTACACCATACACTGTCCCCAATAACCCCCGCACTCTACACCATACACTGTCCCCAATAACCCCCGCACTCTACACCATACACTGTCCCCAATAACCCCCGCACTCTACACCATACACTGTCCAATAACCCCCGCACTCTACACCATACACTGTCCAATAACCCCCGCACTCTACACCATACACTGTCCCCAATAACCCCCGCACTCTACACCATACACTGTCCCCAATAACCCCCGCACTCTACACCATACACTGTCCAATAACCCCCGCACTCTACACCATACACTGTCCAATAACCCCCGCACTCTACACCATACACTGTCCAATAACCCCCGCACTCTACACCATACACTGTCCAATAACCCCCGCACTCTACACCATACACTGTCCCCAATAACCCCCGCACTCTACACCATACACTGTCCAATAACCCCCGCACTCTACACCATACACTGTCCAATAACCCCCGCACTCTACACCATACACTGTCCCCAATAACCCCCGCACTCTACACCATACACTGTCCCCAATAACCCCCGCACTCTACACCATACACTGTCCAATAACCCCCGCACTCTACACCATACACTGTCCAATAACCCCCGCACTCTACACCATACACTGTCCAATAACCCCCGCACTCTACACCATACACTGCCCAATAACCCCCGCACTCTACACCATACACTGTCCAATAACCCCCGCACTCTACACCATACACTGTCCAATAACCCCCGCACTCTACACCATACACTGTCCAATAACCCCCGCACTCTACACCATACACTGTCCCCAATAACCCCCGCACTCTACACCATACACTGTCCAATAACCCCCGCACTCTACACCATACACTGTCCAATAACCCCCGCACTCTACACCATACACTGTCCAATAACCCCCGCACTCTACACCATACACTGTCCAATAACCCCCGCACTCTACACCATACACTGTCCAATAACCCCCGCACTCTACACCATACACTGTCCAATAACCCCCGCACTCTACACCATACACTGTCCAATAACCCCCGCACTCTACACCATACACTGTCCAATAACCCCCGCACTCTACACCATACACTGTCCAATAACCCCCGCACTCTACACCATACACTGTCCAATAACCCCCGCACTCTACACCATACACTGTCCAATAACCCCCGCACTCTACACCATACACTGTCCAATAACCCCCGCACTCTACACCATACACTGTCCCCAATAACCCCCGCACTCTACACCATACACTGTCCAATAACCCCCGCACTCTACACCATACACTGTCCAATAACCCCCGCACTCTACACCATACACTGTCCAATAACCCCCGCACTCTACACCATACACTGTCCAATAACCCCCGCACTCTACACCATACACTGTCCAATAACCCCCGCACTCTACACCATACACTGTCCAATAACCCCCGCACTCTACACCATACACTGTCCAATAACCCCCGCACTCTACACCATACACTGTCCCCAATAACCCCCGCACTCTACACCATACACTGTCCCCAATAACCCCCGCACTCTACACCATACACTGTCCAATAACCCCCGCACTCTACACCATACACTGTCCCCATAACCCCCGCACTCTACACCATACACTGTCCCCAATAACCCCCGCACTCTACACCATACACTGTCCAATAACCCCCGCACTCTACACCATACACTGTCCAATAACCCCCGCACTCTACACCATACACTGTCCCAATAACCCCCGCACTCTACACCATACACTGTCCCCAATAACCCCCGCACTCTACACCATACACTGTCCAATAACCCCCGCACTCTACACCATACACTGTCCAATAACCCCCGCACTCTACACCATACACTGTCCCCAATAACCCCCGCACTCTACACCATACACTGTCCAATAACCCCCGCACTCTACACCATACACTGTCCAATAACCCCCGCACTCTACACCATACACTGTCCCAATAACCCCCGCACTCTACACCATACACTGTCCAATAACCCCCGCACTCTACACCATACACTGTCCCCAATAACCCCCGCACTCTACACCATACACTGTCCAATAACCCCCGCACTCTACACCATACACTGTCCCCAATAACCCCGCACTCTACACCATACACTGTCCAATAACCCCCGCACTCTACACCATACACTGTCCCCAATAACCCCCGCACTCTACACCATACACTGTCCCCAATAACCCCCGCACTCTACACCATACACTGTCCCAATAACCCCCGCACTCTACACCATACACTGTCCCAATAACCCCCGCACTCTACACCATACACTGTCCCCAATAACCCCCGCACTCTACACCATACACTGTCCCCAATAACCCCCGCACTCTACACCATACACTGTCCCCAATAACCCCCGCACTCTACACCATACACTGTCCAATAACCCCCGCACTCTACACCATACACTGTCCCCAATAACCCCCGCACTCTACACCATACACTGTCCCAATAACCCCCGCACTCTACACCATACACTGTCCAATAACCCCCGCACTCTACACCATACACTGTCCCCAATAACCCCCGCACTCTACACCATACACTGTCCAATAACCCCCGCACTCTACACCATAACACTGTCCCCAATAACCCCCGCACTCTACACCATACACTGTCCAATAACCCCCGCACTCTACACCATACACTGTCCCCAATAACCCCCGCACTCTACACCATACACTGTCCAATAACCCCCGCACTCTACACCATACACTGTCCAATAACCCCCGCACTCTACACCATACACTGTCCAATAACCCCCGCACTCTACACCATACACTGTCCAATAACCCCCGCACTCTACACCATACACTGTCCAATAACCCCCGCACTCTACACCATACACTGTCCCAATAACCCCCGCACTCTACACCATACACTGTCCCAATAACCCCCGCACTCTACACCATACACTGTCCAATAACCCCCGCACTCTACACCATACACTGTCCCAATAACCCCCGCACTCTACACCATACACTGTCCCCAATAACCCCCGCACTCTACACCATACACTGTCCCCAATAACCCCCGCACTCTACACCAAACACTGTCCCCAATAACCCCCGCACTCTACACCATACACTGTCCCCAATAACCCCCGCACTCTACACCATACACTGTCCCCAATAACCCCCGCACTCTACACCATACACTGTCCCCAATAACCCCCGCACTCTACACCATACACTGTCCCCAATAACCCCCGCACTCTACACCATACACTGTCCCCAATAACCCCCGCACTCTACACCATACACTGTCCCAATAACCCCCGCACTCTACACCATACACTGTCCAATAACCCCCGCACTCTACACCATACACTGTCCAATAACCCCCGCACTCTACACCATACACTGTCCCAATAACCCCCGCACTCTACACCATACACTGTCCCAATAACCCCCGCACTCTACACCATACACTGTCCCCAATAACCCCCGCACTCTACACCATACACTGCCCAATAACCCCCGCACTCTACACCATACACTGTCCCCAATAACCCCCGCACTCTACACCATACACTGTCCCCAATAACCCCCGCACTCTACACCATACACTGTCCCCAATAACCCCCGCACTCTACACCATACACTGTCCAATAACCCCCGCACTCTACACCAAACACTGTCCAATAACCCCCGCACTCTACACCATACACTGTCCCAATAACCCCCGCACTCTACACCATACACTGTCCAATAACCCCCGCACTCTACACCATACACTGTCCAATAACCCCCGCACTCTACACCAAACACTGTCCAATAACCCCCGCACTCTACACCATACACTGTCCAATAACCCCCGCACTCTACACCATACACTGTCCCAATAACCCCCGCACTCTACACCATACACTGTCCCCAATAACCCCCGCACTCTACACCATACACTGTCCAATAACCCCCGCACTCTACACCATACACTGTCCAATAACCCCCGCACTCTACACCATACACTGTCCCCAATAACCCCCGCACTCTACACCATACACTGTCCAAATAACCCCCGCACTCTACACCATACACTGTCCAATAACCCCCGCACTCTACACCATACACTGTCCAATAACCCCCGCACTCTACACCATACACTGTCCAATAACCCCCGCACTCTACACCATACACTGTCCCCAATAACCCCCGCACTCTACACCATACACTGTCCAATAACCCCCGCACTCTACACCATACACTGTCCCAATAACCCCCGCACTCTACACCATACACTGTCCAATAACCCCCGCACTCTACACCATACACTGTCCAATAACCCCCGCACTCTACACCATACACTGTCCAATAACCCCCGCACTCTACACCATAACACTGTCCCCAATAACCCCCGCACTCTACACCATACACTGTCCCCAATAACCCCCGCACTCTACACCATACACTGTCCAATAACCCCCGCACTCTACACCATACACTGTCCCCAATAACCCCCGCACTCTACACCATACACTGTCCCCAATAACCCCCGCACTCTACACCATACACTGTCCAATAACCCCCGCACTCTACACCAACACTGTCCAATAACCCCCGCACTCTACACCATACACTGTCCCAATAACCCCCGCACTCTACACCATACACTGTCCCCAATAACCCCCGCACTCTACACCATACACTGTCCAATAACCCCCGCACTCTACACCATACACTGTCCAATAACCCCCGCACTCTACACCATACACTGTCCCCAATAACCCCCGCACTCTACACCATACACTGTCCAATAACCCCCGCACTCTACACCATACACTGTCCAATAACCCCCGCACTCTACACCATACACTGTCCCCAATAACCCCCGCACTCTACACCATACACTGTCCAATAACCCCCGCACTCTACACCATACACTGTCCCCAATAACCCCCCACTCTACACCATACACTGTCCAATAACCCCCGCACTCTACACCATACACTGTCCCCAATAACCCCCACTCTACACCATACACTGTCCAATAACCCCCGCACTCTACACCATACACTGTCCCCAATAACCCCCGCACTCTACACCATACACTGTCCAATAACCCCCGCACTCTACACCATACACTGTCCAATAACCCCCGCACTCTACACCATACACTGTCCCCAATAACCCCCGCACTCTACACCATACACTGTCCAATAACCCCCGCACTCTACACCATACACTGTCCCCAATAACCCCCGCACTCTACACCATACACTGTCCCCAATAACCCCCGCACTCTACACCATACACTGTCCCAATAACCCCCGCACTCTACACCATACACTGTCCCCAATAACCCCCGCACTCTACACCATACACTGTCCCCAATAACCCCCGCACTCTACACCATACACTGTCCAATAACCCCCGCACTCTACACCATACACTGTCCCCAATAACCCCCGCACTCTACACCATACACTGTCCAATAACCCCCGCACTCTACACCATACACTGCCCAATAACCCCCGCACTCTACACCATACACTGTCCAATAACCCCCGCACTCTACACCATACACTGTCCCCAATAACCCCCGCACTCTACACCAAACACTGTCCAATAACCCCCGCACTCTACACCATACACTGTCCAATAACCCCCGCACTCTACACCATACACTGTCCAATAACCCCCGCACTCTACACCATACACTGTCCAATAACCCCCGCACTCTACACCATACACTGTCCCCAATAACCCCCGCACTCTACACCATACACTGTCCCCAATAACCCCCGCACTCTACACCATACACTGTCCAATAACCCCCGCACTCTACACCATACACTGTCCCCAATAACCCCCGCACTCTACACCATACACTGTCCAATAACCCCCGCACTCTACACCATACACTGTCCAAAAACCCCCGCACTCTACACCATACACTGTCCAATAACCCCCGCACTCTACACCATACACTGTCCAATAACCCCCGCACTCTACACCAAACACTGTCCCCAATAACCCCCGCACTCTACACCATACACTGTCCCAATAACCCCCGCACTCTACACCATACACTGTCCCCAATAACCCCCGCACTCTACACCATACACTGTCCCCAATAACCCCCGCACTCTACACCATACACTGTCCAATAACCCCCGCACTCTACACCATACACTGTCCCCAATAACCCCCGCACTCTACACCATACACTGTCCAATAACCCCCGCACTCTACACCATACACTGTCCCAATAACCCCCGCACTCTACACCATACACTGTCCCCAATAACCCCCGCACTCTACACCATACACTGTCCCCAATAACCCCCGCACTCTACACCATACACTGTCCCCAATAACCCCCGCACTCTACACCATACACTGTCCCCAATAACCCCCGCACTCTACACCATACACTGTCCAATAACCCCCGCACTCTACACCATACACTGTCCCCAATAACCCCCGCACTCTACACCATACACTGTCCCCAATAACCCCCGCACTCTACACCAAACACTGTCCCCAATAACCCCCGCACTCTACACCATACACTGTCCCCAATAACCCCCGCACTCTACACCATACACTGTCCAATAACCCCCGCACTCTACACCATACACTGTCCAATAACCCCCGCACTCTACACCATACACTGTCCAATAACCCCCGCACTCTACACCATACACTGTCCCCAATAACCCCCGCACTCTACACCATACACTGTCCCCAATAACCCCCGCACTCTACACCATACACTGTCCAATAACCCCCGCACTCTACACCATACACTGTCCCCAATAACCCCCGCACTCTACACCATACACTGTCCCCAATAACCCCCGCACTCTACACCATACACTGTCCCCAATAACCCCCGCACTCTACACCATACACTGTCCAATAACCCCCGCACTCTACACCAAACACTGTCCAATAACCCCCGCACTCTACACCATACACTGTCCCCAATAACCCCCGCACTCTACACCATACACTGTCCAATAACCCCCGCACTCTACACCATACACTGTCCAATAACCCCCGCACTCTACACCATACACTGTCCAATAACCCCCGCACTCTACACCATACACTGTCCAATAACCCCCGCACTCTACACCATACACTGTCCAATAACCCCCGCACTCTACACCATACACTGTCCAATAACCCCCGCACTCTACACCATACACTGTCCAATAACCCCCGCACTCTACACCATACACTGTCCAATAACCCCCGCACTCTACACCATACACTGTCCAATAACCCCCGCACTCTACACCAAACACTGTCCAATAACCCCCGCACTCTACACCATACACTGTCCAATAACCCCCGCACTCTACACCATACACTGTCCCCAATAACCCCCGCACTCTACACCATACACTGTCCCCAATAACCCCCGCACTCTACACCATACACTGTCCAATAACCCCCGCACTCTACACCATACACTGTCCAATAACCCCCGCACTCTACACCATACACTGTCCCCAATAACCCCCGCACTCTACACCATACACTGTCCAATAACCCCCGCACTCTACACCATACACTGTCCAATAACCCCCGCACTCTACACCATACACTGTCCCCAATAACCCCCGCACTCTACACCATACACTGTCCCCAATAACCCCCGCACTCTACACCATACACTGTCCAATAACCCCCGCACTCTACACCATACACTGTCCAATAACCCCCGCACTCTACACCATACACTGTCCAATAACCCCCGCACTCTACACCATACACTGTCCCCAATAACCCCCGCACTCTACACCATACACTGTCCAATAACCCCCGCACTCTACACCATACACTGTCCAATAACCCCCGCACTCTACACCAAACACTGTCCAATAACCCCCGCACTCTACACCATACACTGTCCCAATAACCCCCGCACTCTACACCATACACTGTCCAATAACCCCCGCACTCTACACCATACACTGTCCAATAACCCCCGCACTCTACACCATACACTGTCCAATAACCCCCGCACTCTACACCATACACTGTCCAATAACCCCCGCACTCTACACCATACACTGTCCAATAACCCCCGCACTCTACACCATACACTGTCCAATAACCCCCGCACTCTACACCATACACTGTCCCAATAACCCCCGCACTCTACACCATACACTGTCCAATAACCCCCGCACTCTACACCATACACTGTCCAATAACCCCCGCACTCTACACCATACACTGTCCAATAACCCCCGCACTCTACACCATACACTGTCCCCAATAACCCCCGCACTCTACACCATACACTGTCCAATAACCCCCGCACTCTACACCATACACTGTCCAATAACCCCCGCACTCTACACCATACACTGTCCAATAACCCCCGCACTCTACACCATACACTGTCCAATAACCCCCGCACTCTACACCATACACTGTCCCCAATAACCCCCGCACTCTACACCAAACACTGTCCCCAATAACCCCCGCACTCTACACCATACACTGCCCAATAACCCCCGCACTCTACACCATACACTGTCCAATAACCCCCGCACTCTACACCATACACTGTCCAATAACCCCCGCACTCTACACCATACACTGTCCCCAATAACCCCCGCACTCTACACCATACACTGTCCAATAACCCCCGCACTCTACACCATACACTGTCCAATAACCCCCGCACTCTACACCATACACTGTCCCCAATAACCCCCGCACTCTACACCATACACTGTCCAATAACCCCCGCACTCTACACCATACACTGTCCCCAATAACCCCCGCACTCTACACCATACACTGTCCAATAACCCCCGCACTCTACACCATACACTGTCCAATAACCCCCGCACTCTACACCATACACTGTCCAATAACCCCCGCACTCTACACCATACACTGTCCCCAATAACCCCCGCACTCTACACCATACACTGTCCAATAACCCCCGCACTCTACACCATACACTGTCCAATAACCCCCGCACTCTACACCATACACTGTCCAATAACCCCCGCACTCTACACCATACACTGTCCAATAACCCCCGCACTCTACACCATACACTGTCCAATAACCCCCGCACTCTACACCATACACTGTCCAATAACCCCCGCACTCTACACCATACACTGTCCAATAACCCCCGCACTCTACACCATACACTGTCCAATAACCCCCGCACTCTACACCATACACTGTCCAATAACCCCCGCACTCTACACCATACACTGTCCAATAACCCCCGCACTCTACACCATACACTGTCCCCAATAACCCCCGCACTCTACACCATACACTGTCCAATAACCCCCGCACTCTACACCATACACTGTCCCCAATAACCCCCGCACTCTACACCATACACTGTCCAATAACCCCCGCACTCTACACCATACACTGTCCAATAACCCCCGCACTCTACACCATACACTGTCCCCAATAACCCCCGCACTCTACACCATACACTGTCCAATAACCCCCGCACTCTACACCATACACTGTCCCCAATAACCCCCGCACTCTACACCATACACTGTCCAATAACCCCCGCACTCTACACCATACACTGTCCAATAACCCCCGCACTCTACACCATACACTGTCCAATAACCCCCGCACTCTACACCATACACTGTCCAAATAACCCCCGCACTCTACACCATACACTGTCCAATAACCCCCGCACTCTACACCATACACTGTCCAATAACCCCCGCACTCTACACCATACACTGTCCCCAATAACCCCCGCACTCTACACCATACACTGTCCAATAACCCCCGCACTCTACACCATACACTGTCCCCAATAACCCCCGCACTCTACACCATACACTGTCCAATAACCCCCGCACTCTACACCATACACTGTCCCCAATAACCCCCGCACTCTACACCATACACTGTCCCCAATAACCCCCGCACTCTACACCATACACTGTCCAATAACCCCCGCACTCTACACCATACACTGTCCCCATAACCCCCGCACTCTACACCATACACTGTCCAATAACCCCCGCACTCTACACCATACACTGTCCAATAACCCCCGCACTCTACACCATACACTGTCCAATAACCCCCGCACTCTACACCATACACTGTCCCCAATAACCCCCGCACTCTACACCATACACTGTCCAATAACCCCCGCACTCTACACCATACACTGTCCAATAACCCCCGCACTCTACACCATACACTGTCCAATAACCCCCGCACTCTACACCATACACTGTCCAATAACCCCCGCACTCTACACCATACACTGTCCAATAACCCCCGCACTCTACACCATACACTGTCCAATAACCCCCGCACTCTACACCATACACTGTCCAATAACCCCCGCACTCTACACCATACACTGTCCCCAATAACCCCCGCACTCTACACCATACACTGTCCAATAACCCCCGCACTCTACACCATACACTGTCCAATAACCCCCGCACTCTACACCATACACTGTCCAATAACCCCCGCACTCTACACCATACACTGTCCCCAATAACCCCCGCACTCTACACCATACACTGTCCCCAATAACCCCCGCACTCTACACCATACACTGTCCAATAACCCCCGCACTCTACACCAAACACTGTCCAATAACCCCCGCACTCTACACCATACACTGTCCAATATAACCCCCGCACTCTACACCATACACTGTCCAATAACCCCCGCACTCTACACCATACACTGTCCAATAACCCCCGCACTCTACACCATACACTGTCCCCAATAACCCCCGCACTCTACACCATACACTGTCCCCAATAACCCCCGCACTCTACACCATACACTGTCCAATAACCCCCGCACTCTACACCATACACTGTCCAATAACCCCCGCACTCTACACCATACACTGTCCAATAACCCCCGCACTCTACACCATACACTGTCCAATAACCCCCGCACTCTACACCATACACTGTCCCCAATAACCCCCGCACTCTACACCATACACTGTCCCCAATAACCCCCGCACTCTACACCATACACTGTCCCAATAACCCCCGCACTCTACACCATACACTGTCCAATAACCCCCGCACTCTACACCATACACTGTCCAATAACCCCCGCACTCTACACCATACACTGTCCCCAATAACCCCCGCACTCTACACCATACACTGTCCAATAACCCCCGCACTCTACACCATACACTGTCCAATAACCCCCGCACTCTACACCATACACTGTCCAATAACCCCCGCACTCTACACCATACACTGTCCAATAACCCCCGCACTCTACACCATACACTGTCCCCAATAACCCCCGCACTCTACACCATACACTGTCCCAAACCCCCGCACTCTACACCATACACTGTCCCAATAACCCCCGCACTCTACACCATACACTGTCCAATAACCCCCGCACTCTACACCATACACTGTCCCAATAACCCCCGCACTCTACACACCATACACTGTCCCAATAACCCCCGCACTCTACACCATACACTGTCCAATACCCCCGCACTCTACACCATACACTGTCCAATAACCCCCGCACTCTACACCATACACTGTCCCCAATAACCCCCGCACTCTACACCATACACTGTCCAATAACCCCCGCACTCTACACCATACACTGTCCAATAACCCCGCACTCTACACCATACACTGTCCCAATAACCCCGCACTCTACACCATACACTGTCCAATAACCCCCGCACTCTACACCATACACTGTCCAATAACCCCCGCACTCTACACCATACACTGTCCAATAACCCCCGCACTCTACACCATACACTGTCCCAATAACCCCCGCACTCTACACCATACACTGTCCAATAACCCCCGCACTCTACACCATACACTGTCCCCATAACCCCCGCACTCTACACCATACACTGTCCAATAACCCCCCCCGCACTCTACACCATACACTGTCCAATAACCCCCGCACTCTACACCATACACTGTCCCCATAACCCCCGCACTCTACACCATACACTGTCCAATAACCCCCGCACTCTACACCATACACTGTCCCCAATAACCCCCGCACTCTACAAAACCCCGCACTCTACACATACACTGTCCCCATAACCCCCCACCACCCCCGCACTCTACACCATACACTGTCCAATAACCCCCGCACTCTACACCATACACTGTCCAATAACCCCCGCACTCTACACCATACACTGTCCAATAACCCCCGCACTCTACACCATACACTGTCCAATAACCCCCGCACTCTACACCATACACTGTCCAATAACCCCCGCACTCTACACCATACACTGTCCAATAACCCCCGCACTCTACACCAAACACTGTCCAATAACCCCCGCACTCTACACCATACACTGTCCCCAATAACCCCCGCACTCTACACCATACACTGTCCAATAACCCCCGCACTCTACACCATACACTGTCCAATAACCCCCGCACTCTACACCATACACTGTCCAATAACCCCCGCACTCTACACCATACACTGTCCAATAACCCCCGCACTCTACACCATACACTGTCCCCAATAACCCCCGCACTCTACACCATACACTGTCCAATAACCCCCGCACTCTACACCATACACTGTCCAATAACCCCCGCACTCTACACCATACACTGTCCAATAACCCCCGCACTCTACACCATACACTGTCCAATAACCCCCGCACTCTACACCATACACTGTCCAATAACCCCCGCACTCTACACCATACACTGTCCCCAATAACCCCCGCACTCTACACCATACACTGTCCCCAATAACCCCCGCACTCTACACCATACACTGTCCAATAACCCCCGCACTCTACACCATACACTGTCCCCAATAACCCCCGCACTCTACACCATACACTGTCCAATAACCCCCGCACTCTACACCATACACTGTCCAATAACCCCCGCACTCTACACCATACACTGTCCCCAATAACCCCCGCACTCTACACCATACACTGTCCCCATAACCCCCGCACTCTACACCATACACTGTCCAATAACCCCCGCACTCTACACCATACACTGTCCAATAACCCCCGCACTCTACACCATACACTGTCCAATAACCCCCGCACTCTACACCATACACTGTCCCCAATAACCCCCGCACTCTACACCATACACTGTCCAATAACCCCCGCACTCTACACCATACACTGTCCAATAACCCCCGCACTCTACACCATACACTGTCCAATAACCCCCGCACTCTACACCATACACTGTCCAATAACCCCCGCACTCTACACCATACACTGTCCCCAATAACCCCCGCACTCTACACCATACACTGTCCCCAATAACCCCCGCACTCTACACCATACACTGTCCAATAACCCCCGCACTCTACACCATACACTGTCCAATAACCCCCGCACTCTACACCATACACTGTCCCCAATAACCCCCGCACTCTACACCATACACTGTCCAATAACCCCCGCACTCTACACCATACACTGTCCAATAACCCCCGCACTCTACACCATACACTGTCCCAATAACCCCCGCACTCTACACCATACACTGTCCCCAATAACCCCCGCACTCTACACCATACACTGTCCAATAACCCCCGCACTCTACACCATACACTGTCCAATAACCCCCGCACTCTACACCATACACTGTCCAATAACCCCCGCACTCTACACCATACACTGTCCAATAACCCCCGCACTCTACACCATACACTGTCCAATAACCCCCGCACTCTACACCATACACTGTCCCCAATAACCCCCGCACTCTACACCATACACTGTCCAATAACCCCCGCACTCTACACCATACACTGTCCAATAACCCCCGCACTCTACACCATACACTGTCCCAATAACCCCCGCACTCTACACCATACACTGTCCAATAACCCCCGCACTCTACACCATACACTGTCCAATAACCCCCGCACTCTACACCATACACTGTCCCCAATAACCCCCGCACTCTACACCATACACTGTCCAATAACCCCCGCACTCTACACCATACACTGTCCAATAACCCCCGCACTCTACACCATACACTGTCCCCAATAACCCCCGCACTCTACACCATACACTGTCCCCAATAACCCCCGCACTCTACACCATACACTGTCCCCATAACCCCCGCACTCTACACCATACACTGTCCCAATAACCCCCGCACTCTACACCATACACTGTCCCAATAACCCCCGCACTCTACACCATACACTGTCCCCAATAACCCCCGCACTCTACACCATACACTGTCCAATAACCCCCGCACTCTACACCATACACTGTCCAATAACCCCCGCACTCTACACCATACACTGTCCAATAACCCCCGCACTCTACACCATACACTGTCCAATAACCCCCGCACTCTACACCATACACTGTCCCAATAACCCCCGCACTCTACACCATACACTGTCCAATAACCCCCGCACTCTACACCATACACTGTCCAATAACCCCCGCACTCTACACCATACACTGTCCAATAACCCCCGCACTCTACACCATACACTGTCCAATAACCCCCGCACTCTACACCATACACTGTCCCCAATAACCCCCGCACTCTACACCATACACTGTCCAATAACCCCCGCACTCTACACCATACACTGTCCAATAACCCCCGCACTCTACACCATACACTGTCCCCAATAACCCCCGCACTCTACACCATACACTGTCCCCAATAACCCCCGCACTCTACACCATACACTGTCCCAATAACCCCCGCACTCTACACCATACACTGTCCAATAACCCCCGCACTCTACACCATACACTGTCCCAATAACCCCCGCACTCTACACCATACACTGTCCAAATAACCCCCGCACTCTACACCATACACTGTCCAATAACCCCCGCACTCTACACCATACACTGTCCAATAACCCCCGCACTCTACACCATACACTGTCCCAATAACCCCCGCACTCTACACCATACACTGTCCAATAACCCCCGCACTCTACACCATACACTGTCCAATAACCCCCGCACTCTACACCATACACTGTCCAATAACCCCCGCACTCTACACCATACACTGTCCCCAATAACCCCCGCACTCTACACCATACACTGTCCCCAATAACCCCCGCACTCTACACCATACACTGTCCCAATAACCCCCGCACTCTACACCATACACTGTCCCCAATAACCCCCGCACTCTACACCATACACTGTCCAATAACCCCCGCACTCTACACCATACACTGTCCAATAACCCCCGCACTCTACACCATACACTGTCCAATAACCCCCGCACTCTACACCATACACTGTCCCCAATAACCCCCGCACTCTACACCATACACTGTCCCAATAACCCCCGCACTCTACACCATACACTGTCCAATAACCCCCGCACTCTACACCATACACTGTCCAATAACCCCCGCACTCTACACCATACACTGTCCAATAACCCCCGCACTCTACACCATACACTGTCCCCAATAACCCCCGCACTCTACACCATACACTGTCCAATAACCCCCGCACTCTACACCATACACTGTCCCAATAACCCCCGCACTCTACACCATACACTGTCCCCAATAACCCCCGCACTCTACACCATACACTGTCCCCAATAACCCCCGCACTCTACACCATACACTGTCCAATAACCCCCGCACTCTACACCATACACTGTCCCCAATAACCCCCGCACTCTACACCATACACTGTCCAATAACCCCCGCACTCTACACCATACACTGTCCAATAACCCCCGCACTCTACACCATACACTGTCCAATAACCCCCGCACTCTACACCATACACTGTCCAATAACCCCCGCACTCTACACCATACACTGTCCAATAACCCCCGCACTCTACACCATACACTGTCCCCAATAACCCCCGCACTCTACACCATACACTGTCCAATAACCCCCGCACTCTACACCATACACTGTCCCAATAACCCCCGCACTCTACACCATACACTGTCCAATAACCCCCGCACTCTACACCATACACTGTCCAATAACCCCCGCACTCTACACCATACACTGTCCAATAACCCCCGCACTCTACACCATACACTGTCCAATAACCCCCGCACTCTACACCATACACTGTCCCCAATAACCCCCGCACTCTACACCATACACTGTCCCCAATAACCCCCGCACTCTACACCATACACTGTCCCAATAACCCCCGCACTCTACACCATACACTGTCCAATAACCCCCGCACTCTACACCATACACTGTCCAATAACCCCCGCACTCTACACCATACACTGTCCCCAATAACCCCCGCACTCTACACCATACACTGTCCCAATAACCCCCGCACTCTACACCATACACTGTCCAATAACCCCCGCACTCTACACCATACACTGTCCAATAACCCCCGCACTCTACACCATACACTGTCCAATAACCCCCGCACTCTACACCATACACTGTCCCAATAACCCCCGCACTCTACACCATACACTGTCCAATAACCCCCGCACTCTACACCATACACTGTCCAATAACCCCCGCACTCTACACCATACACTGTCCAAATAACCCCCGCACTCTACACCATACACTGTCCAATAACCCCCGCACTCTACACCATACACTGTCCCCAATAACCCCCGCACTCTACACCATACACTGTCCAATAACCCCCGCACTCTACACCATACACCCCAATAACCCCCGCACTCTACACCATACACTGTCCCCAATAACCCCCGCACTCTACACCATACACTGTCCAATAACCCCCGCACTCTACACCATACACTGTCCAATAACCCCCGCACTCTACACCATACACTGTCCAATAACCCCCGCACTCTACACCATACACTGTCCCCAATAAACCCCGCACTCTACACCATACACTGTCCCCAATAACCCCCGCACTCTACACCATACACTGTCCAATAACCCCCGCACTCTACACCATACACTGTCCCAATAACCCCCGCACTCTACACCATACACTGTCCAATAACCCCCGCACTCTACACCATACACTGTCCAATAACCCCCGCACTCTACACCATACACTGTCCAATAACCCCCGCACTCTACACCATACACTGTCCCCAATAACCCCGCACTCTACACCATACACTGTCCCCAATAACCCCCGCACTCTACACCATACACTGTCCAATAACCCCCGCACTCTACACCATACACTGTCCAATAACCCCCGCACTCTACACCATACACTGTCCAATAACCCCCGCACTCTACACCATACACTGTCCAATAACCCCCGCACTCTACACCATACACTGTCCAATAACCCCCGCACTCTACACCATACACTGTCCAATAACCCCCGCACTCTACACCATACACTGTCCAATAACCCCCGCACTCTACACCATACACTGTCCAATAACCCCCGCACTCTACACCATACACTGTCCCCATAACCCCCGCACTCTACACCATACACTGTCCAATAACCCCCGCACTCTACACCATACACTGTCCAATAACCCCCGCACTCTACACCATACACTGTCCAATAACCCCCGCACTCTACACCATACACTGTCCCCAATAACCCCCGCACTCTACACCATACACTGTCCCCAATAACCCCCGCACTCTACACCATACACTGTCCAATAACCCCCGCACTCTACACCATACACTGTCCCAATAACCCCCGCACTCTACACCATACACTGTCCCCAATAACCCCCGCACTCTACACCATACACTGTCCCCATAACCCCCGCACTCTACACCATACACTGTCCAATAACCCCCGCACTCTACACCATACACTGTCCCAATAACCCCCGCACTCTACACCATACACTGTCCCCAATAACCCCCGCACTCTACACCATACACTGTCCCCAATAACCCCCGCACTCTACACCATACACTGTCCCCAATAACCCCCGCACTCTACACCATACACTGTCCAATAACCCCCGCACTCTACACCATACACTGTCCCCAATAACCCCCGCACTCTACACCATACACTGTCCAATAACCCCCGCACTCTACACCATACACTGTCCAATAACCCCCGCACTCTACACCATACACTGTCCAATAACCCCCGCACTCTACACCATACACTGTCCAATAACCCCCGCACTCTACACCATACACTGTCCAATAACCCCCGCACTCTACACCATACACTGTCCCAATAACCCCCGCACTCTACACCATACACTGTCCAATAACCCCCGCACTCTACACCATACACTGTCCAATAACCCCGCGCACTCTACACCATACACTGTCCCCAATAACCCCCGCACTCTACACCATACACTGTCCAATAACCCCCGCACTCTACACCATACACTGTCCAATAACCCCCGCACTCTACACCATACACTGTCCAATAACCCCCGCACTCTACACCATACACTGTCCCCAATAACCCCCGCACTCTACACCATACACTGTCCAATAACCCCGCACTCTACACCATACACTGTCCAATAACCCCCGCACTCTACACCATACACTGTCCCCAATAACCCCCGCACTCTACACCATACACTGTCCCCAATAACCCCCGCACTCTACACCATACACTGTCCCAATAACCCCCGCACTCTACACCATACACTGTCCAATAACCCCCGCACTCTACACCATACACTGTCCAATAACCCCCGCACTCTACACCATACACTGTCCAATAACCCCCGCACTCTACACCATACACTGTCCAATAACCCCCGCACTCTACACCATACACTGTCCAATAACCCCCGCACTCTACACCATACACTGTCCAATAACCCCCGCACTCTACACCATACACTGTCCAATAACCCCCGCACTCTACACCATACACTGTCCAATAACCCCCGCACTCTACACCATACACTGTCCAATAACCCCCGCACTCTACACCATACACTGTCCAATAACCCCCGCACTCTACACCATACACTGTCCAATAACCCCCGCACTCTACACCATACACTGTCCAATAACCCCCGCACTCTACACCATACACTGTCCAATAACCCCCGCACTCTACACCATACACTGTCCCCAATAACCCCGCACTCTACACCATACACTGTCCAATAACCCCCGCACTCTACACCATACACTGTCCCCAATAACCCCCGCACTCTACACCATACACTGTCCAATAACCCCCGCACTCTACACCATACACTGTCCAATAACCCCCGCACTCTACACCATACACTGTCCCCAATAACCCCCGCACTCTACACCATACACTGTCCCCAATAACCCCCGCACTCTACACCATACACTGTCCAATAACCCCCGCACTCTACACCATACACTGTCCAATAACCCCCGCACTCTACACCATACACTGTCCCCAATAACCCCCGCACTCTACACCATACACTGTCCCAATAACCCCCGCACTCTACACCATACACTGTCCCCAATAACCCCCGCACTCTACACCATACACTGTCCAATAACCCCCGCACTCTACACCATACACTGTCCCAATAACCCCGCACTCTACACCATACACTGTCCCAATAACCCCGCACTCTACACCATACACTGTCCCCAATAACCCCCGCACTCTACACCATACACTGTCCAATAACCCCCGCACTCTACACCATACACTGTCCCCAATAACCCCCGCACTCTACACCATACACTGTCCCAATAACCCCCGCACTCTACACCATACACTGTCCAATAACCCCCGCACTCTACACCATACACTGTCCAATAACCCCGCACTCTACACCATACACTGTCCAATAACCCCCGCACTCTACACCATACACTGTCCAATAACCCCCGCACTCTACACCATACACTGTCCAATAACCCCGCACTCTACACCATACACTGTCCAATAACCCCCGCACTCTACACCATACACTGTCCCCAATAACCCCCGCACTCTACACCACATACACTGTCCCCAATAACCCCCGCACTCTACACACCATACACTGTCCCCAATAACCCCCGCACTCTACACCATACACTGTCCAAATAAACCCCGCACTCTACACCATACACTGTCCCCAATAACCCCCGCACTCTACACCATACACTGTCCAATAACCCCCGCACTCTACACCATACACTGTCCAATAACCCCCGCACTCTACACCATACACTGTCCAATAACCCCCGCACTCTACACCATACACTGTCCCCAATAACCCCCGCACTCTACACCATACACTGTCCCCAATAACCCCCGCACTCTACACCATACACTGTCCCCAATAACCCCGCACTCTACACCATACACTGTCCAATAACCCCCGCACTCTACACCATACACTGTCCAATAACCCCCGCACTCTACACCATACACTGTCCCATAACCCCCGCACTCTACACCATACACTGTCCAATAACCCCCGCACTCTACACCATACACTGTCCCCAATAACCCCCGCACTCTACACCATACACTGTCCCAATAACCCCCGCACTCTACACCATACACTGTCCAAATAACCCCCGCACTCTACACCATACACTGTCCAATAACCCCCGCACTCTACACCATACACTGTCCCAATAACCCCCGCACTCTACACCATACACTGTCCCAATAACCCCCGCACTCTACACCATACACTGTCCCCAATAACCCCCGCACTCTACACCATAACACTGTCCCAATAACCCCCGCACTCTACACCATACACTGTCCCCAATAACCCCCGCACTCTACACCATACACTGTCCAATAACCCCCGCACTCTACACCATACACTGTCCAATAACCCCCCCCGCACTCTACACCATACACTGTCCAATAACCCCCGCACTCTACACCATACACTGTCCAATAACCCCCGCACTCTACACCATACACTGTCCAATAACCCCCGCACTCTACACCATACACTGTCCAATAACCCCCGCACTCTACACCATACACTGTCCAATAACCCCCGCACTCTACACCATACACTGTCCCCAATAACCCCCCACTCTACTCTACACCATACACTGTCCCCAATAACCCCCGCACTCTACACCATACACTGTCCAATAACCCCCGCACTCTACACCATACACTGTCCCCAATAACCCCCGCACTCTACACCATACACTGTCCCAATAACCCCCGCACTCTACACCATACACTGTCCAATAACCCCCGCACTCTACACCATACACTGTCCAATAACCCCCGCACTCTACACCATACACTGTCCAATAACCCCCGCACTCTACACCATACACTGTCCAATAACCCCCGCACTCTACACCATACACTGTCCCCAATAACCCCGCACTCTACACCATACACTGTCCAATAACCCCCGCACTCTACACCATACACTGTCCAATAACCCCCGCACTCTACACCATACACTGTCCAATAACCCCCGCACTCTACACCATACACTGTCCAATAACCCCCGCACTCTACACCATACACTGTCCAATAACCCCCGCACTCTACACCATACACTGTCCCCAATAACCCCCGCACTCTACACCATAACACTGTCCAATAACCCCCGCACTCTACACCATACACTGTCCCAATAACCCCCGCACTCTACACCATACACTGTCCCAATAACCCCCGCACTCTACACCATACACTGTCCAATAACCCCCGCACTCTACACCATACACTGTCCAATAACCCCCGCACTCTACACCATACACTGTCCAATAACCCCCGCACTCTACACCAAACACTGTCCAATAACCCCCGCACTCTACACCATACACTGTCCCCATAACCCCCGCACTCTACACCATACACTGTCCAATAACCCCCGCACTCTACACCATACACTGTCCAATAACCCCCGCACTCTACACCAAACACTGTCCAATAATCCCCGCACTCTACACCATACACTGTCCCAATAACCCCCGCACTCTACACCATACACTGTCCCCAATAACCCCCCCCGCACTCTACACCATACACTGTCCAATAACCCCCGCACTCTACACCATACACTGTCCAATAACCCCCGCACTCTACACCATACACTGTCCAATAACCCCCGCACTCTACACCATACACTGTCCC
>JASTWF010000749.1:0-208000 GCA_030390025.1 Squalus acanthias | reverse complement strand
CCAGTAATGCTAGAGTAGAGTCACCACCAGTAATGTTAGAGTAGGGTCACCACCAGTAATGCTAGAGTAGAGTCACCACCAGTAATGTTAGAGTACTGTCACCACCAGTAATGTTAGAGTAGAGTCACCACCAATAATGTTAGTTTAGAGTCACCACCAGTAATGTTAGAATTGAGACACCACCAGTAATGTTAGAGTAGGGTCACCACCAGTAATGTTAGAGTCGGGTCACCACCAGTAATGTTAGAGTAGAGTCACCACCAGTAATGTTAGAGTCGGGTCATCACCAGTAATGTTAGAGTAGAGTCACCACCAGTAATGTTAGAGTAGAGTCACCACCAGTAATGTTAGAGTAGGGTCACCACCAGTAATGTGAGAGTAGAGTCACCACCAGTAATGTTAGAGTAAAGTCACCACCAGTAATGTTAGAGAAGGGTCACCACCAGTAATGTTAGAGTAGACTCACCACCAGTAATGATGGAGTTGAGACACCACCATTATTGTTAGAGTAGTGTCACCACCAGTAATGTTAGAGTAGAGTGATCACCGGTATTGTTAGAGTAGAGTCACCACCAGTAATGTTAGAGACGGGTCACCACCTGTAATGTTACAGTAGCATCGCCATCATTAATGTTAGAGTAGACTCACCACCAGTAATGTTAGAGTTGAGACACCACCAGTATTGTTAGAGTAGTGTCACCACCAGTAATGTTAGAGTAGAGTCAACACCAGTAATGTTAGAGTAGAGTCACCACCAGTAATGTTAGAGTCGGGTCACCACCTGTAATGTTACAGTAGCATCGCCAACATTAATGTTAGAGTTGAAAAACCACCAGTAATGCTACAGTAGGATCACCATCAGTAATGCTAGACTAGGTTCACCACCAGTAATGTTCGACCAGGGTCACCATCAGTAATGTTAGAGTAGAGTCACCACCAGTAATGTTAGAGTAGAGTCACCACCAGTAATGTTAGAGTTGAGACACCACCAGTATTTTTCGAGTAGTGTCACCACCAGTAATGTTAGAGTAGAGTCACCACCAGTAATGTTAGAGTAGGGTCATCACCAGTAATGTTACAGTAGAATCACCATCAGTTATGTTAGAGTAGAGTCACCACCTGTAATGTTAGAATTAAGACACCACCAGTAATATCAGTGTAGGGTCACCACCAGTAATGTTACAATTGAGACACCACCAGTAATGTCAGAATTGAGACACCACCAGTAATGTTAGAGTAGAGTCACCACCAGTAATGTTAGAGTAGAGTCACCATCAGTAATGTTAGAGTTGAGACACCACCAGTAATGTCAGAGTAGAGTCACCATCAGTAATGTTAGAGTAGGGTCACCACCTGTAATGTTAGAGTAGAGTCACCACCAGTAATGTTAGAGTAGAATCACCACCAGTAATGCTGGAGAAGGGTCATCACCAGTAATGTTAGAGTAGAGTCACCATCAGTTATGTTAGAGTCGAATCACCATCAGTAATGTTAGAGTAGAGTCACCACCTGTAATGTTAGAATTGAGTCACCACCAGTAATGTTAGAGTTGAGACACCACCAGTAATGTTAGAGTAGAGTCACCACCAGTAATGTTAGAATTGAGACACCACCAGTAATGTTAGAGTAGAATCACCATCAGTAATGTTAGTGTAGAGTCACCACCTGTAATGCTAGAATTGAGACACCACCCGTAATGTTAGAGTAGGGTCACCACCAGTAATGTTAGAGTCGGGTCACCACCAGTAATGTTAGAGCAGAGTCACCACCAGCAATGTTAGAGTCGGGTCACCACCAGTAATGATAGAGTAGAGTCACCACCAGTAATGTTAGAGTAGAGTCACCAACAGTAATGTTAGAGTAGAGTCACCACCAGTAATGTTAGAGTAGGGTCACCACCAGTAATGTTAGAGTAGAGTCACCACCAGTAATGTTAGAGTAAAGTCACCACCAGTAATGTTAGAGTAGGGTCACCACCAGTAATGTTAAAGTAGACTCACCACCAGTAATGATGGAGTTGAGACACCACCATTATTGTTAGAGTAGTGTCACCACCAGTAATGTTAGAGTGGAGTCACCACCAGTAATGTTAGAGTAGGGTCATCACCGGTAATGTTAGAGTAGAGTCACCACCAGTAATGTTAGAGTCGGGTCACCACCTGTGATGTTACAGTAGCATCGCCATCATTAATGTTTGAGTAGACTCACCACCAGTAATGTTAGAGTAGAGTCACCACCAGTAATGTTAGAGTCGGGTCACCACCTGTAATGTTACAGTAGCATCGCCATCATTAATGTTAGAGTTGAAAAACCACCAGTAATGCTACAGTAGGATCACCATCAGTAATGCTAGACTAGGTTCACCACCAGTAATGTTCGACCAGGGTCACCATCAGTAATGTTAGAGTAGAGTCACCACCAGTAATGTTAGAGTAGAGTCACCACCAGTAATGTTAGAGTTGAGACACCACCAGTATTGTTCCAGTAGTGTCACCACCAGTAATGTTAGAGTAGAATCACCATCAGTAATGTTAGTGTAGAGTCACCACCTGTAATGCTAGAATTGAGACACCACCAGTAATGTTAGAGTAGGGTCACCACCAGTAATGTTAGAGTCGGGTCACCACCAGTAATGTTAGAGTAGAGTCACCACCAGTAATGTTAGAGTAGAGTCACCACCAGTAATGTTAGAGTAGGGTCACCACCAGTAATGTTAGAGTAGAGTCACCACCAGTAATGTTAGAGTAGATTCACCACCAGTAATGATGGAGTTGAGACACCACCATTATTGTTAGAGTAGTGTCACCACCAGTAATGTTAGAGTAGAGTCACCACCAGTAATGTTAGAGTAGGGTCATCACCAGTAATGTTAGAGTAGGGTCACCACCAGCAATGTTAGAGTAGAGTCACTTCCAGTAATGATAGAGTCGGGTCACCACCAGTAATGTTAGAGTAGAGTCACCACCAGTAATGTTAGAGTCGGGTCACCACCAGGAATGTTAGAGTAGAGTCACCACCAGTAATCTTAGAGTAGAGTCACCACCAGTAATGTTAGAGTAGAGTCACCACCAGTAATGTTAGAGTATGGTCACCACCAGTAATGTTAGAGTAGAGTCACGACCAGTAATGTTAGACTAAAGTCACCACCAGTAATGTTAGAGTAGGGTCACCACCATTAATGTTTGAGTAGACTCACCACCAGTAATGATGGAGTTGAGACACCACCATTATTGTTAGAGTAGTGTCACCACCAGTAATGTTAATGTAGAGTCACAACCATTAATGTTAGAGTAGGGTCATCACCGATAATGTTAGAGTAGAGTCACCACCAGTAATGTTAGAGTCGGGTCAACACCTGTAATGTTACAGTAGCATCGCCTTCATTAATGTTAGAGTAGACTCACCAGCAGTAATGCTACAGTAGGATCACCATCAGTAATGCTAGACTAGGTTCACCACCAGTAATGTTTGAGTAGACTCACCACCAGTAATGATGGAGTTGAGACACCACCATTATTGTTAGAGTTGAGTCACCTCCAGTGTTGTTAGAGTAGTGTCACCACCAGTAATGTTAGAGAAGAGTCAACACCAGTAATGTTAGAGTAGAGTCACCACCAGTAATGTTAGAGTCGGGTCACCACCTGTAATGTTACAGTAGCATCGCCATCATTAATGTTAGAGTTGAAAAACTACCAGTAATGCTACAGTAGGATCACCATCAGTAATGCTAGACTAGGTTCACCACCAGTAATGTTCGACCAGGGTCACCATCAGTAATGTTAGAGCAGAGTCACCACCAGTAACGTTAGAGTAGAGTCACCACGAGTAATGTTAGAGTTGAGACACCACCAGTATTGTTCGAGTAGTGTCACCACCAGTAATGTTAGAGTAGAGTCACCACCAGTAATGTTAGAGTAGGGTCATCACCAGTAATGTTTCAGTACAATCACCATCAGTTGTGTTAGAGTAGAGTCACCACCTGTAATGTTAGAATTAAGACACCACCAGTAATGTCAGTGTAGGGTCACCACCAGTAATGTTAGAATTGAGAGACCACCAGTAATGTTAGAGTAGAGTCAACACCAGTAATGTTAGAGTAGAGTCATCACCAGTAATGTTAGAGTAGAGTCACCACCAGTAATGTTAGAGTTGAGACACCACCAGTAATGTTAGAGTAGAGTCACCACCAGTAATGTTAGAATTGGGACACCACCAGTAATGTTAGAGTAGAGTCACCACCAGTAATGTTAGAGTAGAGTCACCACCAGTAATGTTAGAGTTGAGAAAACACCAGTAATGTTAGAGTAGAGTCACCACCTGTAATGATAGAGTAGGGTCATCACCAGTAATGTTAGAGAAGGGTCACCACCAGTAATGTTAGAGTAGAGTCACCACCAGTAATGTTAGAGTTGAGACACCACCAGTAATGTCAGAGTAGAGTCACCATCAGTAATGTTAGAGCAGGGTCACCACCTGTAATGTTAGAGTAGAGTCACCACCAGTAATGTTAGAGTAGAATCACCACCAGTAATGTTAGAGTTGAGACACCACCATTAATGTCAGAGTAGAGTCACCATCAGTAATGTTGGAGTAGGGTCACCACCAGTAATGTTAGAGTAGAATCACCACCAGTAATGATAGAGAAGGGTCATCACCAGTAATGTTAGAGTAGAGTCACGATCAGTTATGTTAGAGTAGAATCACCATCAGTAATTGTAGAGTTGAGACACCACCAGTAATGTTAGAGTAGAGTCATCACAGGAATGTTAGAGTAGAGTCATCACCAGTAATGTTAGAGTTGAGACACCACCAGTAATGTAAGAGTAGAGTCACCACCAGTAATGTTAGAATTGAGACACCACCAGTAATGTTAGAGTAGAGTCACCACCAGTAATGTTAGAATAGTGTCACCACCAGTAATGTTACAGTTGAGACACCACCAGTAATGTTAGAGTGGAGTCACCACCTGTAATGATAGAGTAGGGTCATCACCAGTAATGTTAGAGAAGGGTCACCACCAGTAATGTTAGAGTAGAGTCACCACCAGTAATGTTAGAGTTGAGACACCACCATTAATGTCAGAGTAGAGTCACCATCAGTAATGTTAGAGTAGGGTCACCACCTGTAATGTTAGAGTAGAGTCACCACCAGTAATGTTAGAGTAGAATCACCACCAGTAATGCTAGAGTAGAGTCACCACCAGTAATGTTAGAGTAGTGTCACCACCAGTAATGTTAGAGTAGAGTCACCACCAATAATGTTAGTTTAGAGTCACCACCAGTAATGTTAGAATTGAGACACCACCAGTAATGTTAGAGTAGAATCACCATCAGTAATGTTAGTGTAGAGTCACCACCTGTAATGCTAGAATTGAGACACCACCAGTAATGTTAGAGTAGGGTCACCACCAGTAATGTTAGAGTCGGGTCACCACCAGTAATGTTAGAGTAGAGTCACCACCAGTAATGTTAGAGTAGAGTCACCACCAGTAATGTTAGAGTAGAGTCACCACCAGTAATGTTAGAGTAGGGTCACCACCAGTAATGTTAGAGTAGAGTCACCACCAGTAATGTTAGAGTAAAGTCATCACCAGTAATGTTAGAGTAGGGTCACCACCAGTAATGTTAGAGTAGACTCACCACCAGTAATGATGGAGTTGAGACACCACCATTATTGTTAGAGTAGTGTCACCACCAGTAATGTTAGAGTAGAGTCATCACCGGTATTGTTAGAGTAGAGTCACCACCAGTAATGTTAGAGACGGGTCACCACCTGTAATGTTACAGTAGCATCGCCATCATTAATGTTAGAGTTGAAAAACCACCAGTAATGCTACAGTAGGATCACCATCAGTAATGCTAGACTAGGTTCACCACCAGTAATGTTCGACCAGGGTCACCATCAGTAATGTTAGAGTAGAGTCACCACCAGTAATGTTAGAGTAGAGTCACCACCAGTAATGTTAGAGTTGAGACACCACCAGTATTTTTCGAGTAGTGTCACCACCAGTAATGTTAGAGTAGAGTCACCACCAGTAATGTTAGAGTAGGGTCATCACCAGTAATGTTACAGTAGAATCACCACCAGTAATATCAGTGTAGGCTCACCACCAGTAATGTTACAATTGAGACACCACCAGTAATGTTAGAATTGAGACACCACCAGTAATGTTAGAGTAGAGTCACCACCAGTAATGTTAGAGTAGAGTCACCATCAGTAATGTTAGAGTTGAGACACCACCAGTAATGTCAGAGTAGAGTCACCATCAGTAATGTTAGAGTAGGGTCACCACCTGTAATGTTAGAGTAGAGTCACCACCAGTAATGTTAGAGTAGAATCACCACCAGTAATGCTAGAGAAGGGTCATCACCAGTAATGTTAGAGTAGAGTCACCATCAGTTATGTTAGAGTCGAATCACCATCAGTAATGTTAGAGTAGAGTCACCACCTGTAATGTTAGAATTGAGTCACCACCAGTAATGTTAGAGTTGAGACACCACCAGTAATGTTAGAGTAGAGTCACCACCAGTAATGTTAGAATTGAGACACCACCAGTAATGTTAGAGTAGAATCACCATCAGTAATGTTAGTGTAGAGTCACCACCTGTAATGCTAGAATTGAGACACCACCAGTAATGTTAGAGTAGGGTCACCACCAGTAATGTTAGAGTCGGGTCACCACCAGTAATGTTAGAGTAGAGTCACCACCAGCAATGTTAGAGTCGGGTCACCACCAGTAATGTTAGAGTAGAGTCACCACCAGTAATGCTAGACTAGGTTCACCACCAGTAATGTTCGACCAGGGTCACCATCAGTAATGTTAGAGTAGAGTCACCACCAGTAATGTTAGAGTAGACTCACCACCAGTAATGTTGGAGTTGAGACACCACCAGTATTGTTCCAGCAGTGTCACCACCAGTAATGTTAGAGTAGAATCACCATCAGTAATGTTAGTGTAGAGTCACCACCTGTAATGCTAGAATTGAGACACCACCAGTAATGTTAGAGTAGGGTCACCACCAGTAATGTTAGAGTCGGGTCACCACCAGTAATGATAGAGTAGAGTCACCACCAGTAATGTTAGAGTCGGGTCACCACCAGTAATGTTAGAGTAGAGTCACCACCAGTAATGTTAGAGTAGAGTCACCACCAGTAATGTTAGAGTAGAGTCACCACCAGTAATGTTAGAGTAGGGTCACCACCAGTAATGTTAGAGTAGAGTCACCACCAGTAATGTTAGAGTAAAGTCACCACCAGTAATGTTAGAGTAGGGTCACCACCAGTAATGTTAGAGTAGACTCACCACCAGTAATGATGGAGTTGAGACACCACCATTATTGTTAGAGTAGTGTCACCACCAGTAATATTAGAGTAGAGTCACCACCAGTAATGTTAGAGTAGGGTCATCACCGGTAATGTTAGAGTAGATTCACCACCAGTAATGTTAGAGTAGGGTCATCACCAGTAATGTTAGAGTAGGGTCACCACCAGTAATGTTAGAGTCGGGTCACCACCTGTAATGTTACAGTAGCATCGCCATCATTAATGTTAGAGTAGACTCACCACCAGTAATGTTAGAGTTGAGACACCACCAGTATTGTTAGAGTAGTGTCACCACCAGTAATGTTAGAGTAGAGTCAACACCAGTAATGTTAGAGTAGAGTCACCACCAGTAATGTTAGAGTCAGGTCACCACCTGTAATGTTACAGTAGCATCGCCATCATTAATGTTAGAGTTGAAAAACCACCAGTAATGCTACAGTAGGAGCACCATCAGTAATGCTAGACTAGGTTCACCACCAGTAATGTTCGACCAGGGTCACCATCAGTAATGTTAGAGTAGAGTCACCACCAGTAATGTTAGAGTAGAGTCACCACCAGTAATGTTAGAGTTGAGACACCACCAGTATTGTTCGAGTAGTGTCACCACCAGTAATGTTAGAGTAGAGTCACCACCAGTAATGTTAGAGTAGGGTCATCACCAGTAATGTTACAGTAGAATCACCATCAGTTATGTTAGAGTAGAGTCACCACCTGTAATGTTAGAATTAAGACACCACCAGTAATGTCAGTGTAGGGTCACCACCAGTAATGTTACAATTGAGACACCACCAGTAATGTTAGAGTAGAGTCACCACCAGTAATGTTAGAGTAGAGTCATCACCAGTAATGTTAGAGTAGAGTCACCACCAGCAATGTTAGAGTCGGGTCACCACCAGTAATGTTAGAGTAGAGTCACCACCAGTAATGTTAGAGTAGGGTCATCACCAGTAATGTTACAGTAGAATCACCATCAGTTATGTTAGAGTAGAGTCACCACCTGTAATGTTAGAATTAAGACACCACCAGTAATGTCAGTGTAGGGTCACCACCAGTAATGTTACAATTGAGACACCACCAGTAATGTTAGAGTAGAGTCACCACCAGTAATGTTAGAGTAGAGTCATCACCAGTAATGTTAGAGTAGAGTCACCACCAGCAATGTTAGAGTCGGGTCACCACCAGTAATGTTAGAGTAGAGTCACCACCAGTAATGCTAGACTAGGTTCACCACCAGTAATGTTCGACCAGGGTCACCATCAGTAATGTTAGAGTAGAGTCACCACCAGTAATGTTAGAGTAGACTCACCACCAGTAATGTTGGAGTTGAGACACCACCAGTATTGTTCCAGCAGTGTCACCACCAGTAATGTTAGAGTAGAATCACCATCAGTAATGTTAGTGTAGAGTCACCACCTGTAATGCTAGAATTGAGACACCACCAGTAATGTTAGAGTAGGGTCACCACCAGTAATGTTAGAGTCGGGTCACCACCAGTAATGATAGAGTAGAGTCACCACCAGTAATGTTAGAGTCGGGTCACCACCAGTAATGTTAGAGTAGAGTCACCACCAGTAATGTTTGGGTAGAGTCACCACCAGTAATGTTAGAGTAGAGTCACCACCAGTAATGTTAGAGTAGGGTCACCACCAGTAATGTTAGAGTAGAGTCACCACCAGTAATGTTAGAGTAAAGTCACCACCAGTAATGTTAGAGTAGGGTCACCACCAGTAATGTTAGAGTAGACTCACCACCAGTAATGATGGAGTTGAGACACCACCATTATTGTTAGAGTAGTGTCACCACCAGTAATATTAGAGTAGAGTCACCACCAGTAATGTTAGAGTAGGGTCATCACCGGTAATGTTAGAGTAGATTCACCACCAGTAATGTTAGAGTAGGGTCATCACCAGTAATGTTAGAGTAGGGTCACCACCAGTAATGTTAGAGTCGGGTCACCACCTGTAATGTTACAGTAGCATCGCCATCATTAATGTTAGAGTAGACTCACCACCAGTAATGTTAGAGTTGAGACACCACCAGTATTGTTAGAGTAGTGTCACCACCAGTAATGTTAGAGTAGAGTCAACACCAGTAATGTTAGAGTAGAGTCACCACCAGTAATGTTAGAGTCAGGTCACCACCTGTAATGTTACAGTAGCATCGCCATCATTAATGTTAGAGTTGAAAAACCACCAGTAATGCTACAGTAGGATCACCATCAGTAATGCTAGACTAGGTTCACCACTAGTAATGTTCGACCAGGGTCACCATCAGTAATGTTAGAGTAGAGTCACCACCAGTAATGTTAGAGTAGAGTCACCACCAGTAATGTTAGAGTTGAGACACCACCAGTATTGTTCGAGTAGTGTCACCACCAGTAATGTTAGAGTAGAGTCACCACCAGTAATGTTAGAGTAGGGTCATCACCAGTAATGTTACAGTAGAATCACCATCAGTTATGTTAGAGTAGAGTCACCACCTGTAATGTTAGAATTAAGACACCACCAGTAATGTCAGTGTAGGGTCACCACCAGTAATGTTACAATTGAGACACCACCAGTAATGTTAGAGTAGAGTCACCACCAGTAATGTTAGAGTAGAGTCATCACCAGTAATGTTAGAGTAGAGTCACCACCAGTAATGTTAGAGTAGAGTCACCACCAGTAATGTTAGAGTAGAGTCACCACCAGTAATGTTAGAGTAGGGTCACCACCAGTAATGTTAGAGTAGAGTCACCACCAGTAATGTTCGAGTAAAGTCATCACCAGTAATGTTAGAGTAGGGTCACCACCAGTAATGTTAGAGTAGACTCACCACCAGTAATGATGGAGTTGAGACACCACCATTATTGTTAGAGTAGTGTCACCACCAGTAATGTTAGAGTAGAGTCATCACCGGTATTGTTAGAGTAGAGTCACCACCAGTCATGTTAGAGACGGGTCACCACCTGTAATGTTACAGTAGCATCGCCATCATTAATGTTAGAGTTGAAAAACCACCAGTAATGCTACAGTAGGATCACCATCAGTAATGCTAGACTAGGTTCACCACCAGTAATGTTCGACCAGGGTCACCATCAGTAATGTTAGAGTAGAGTCACCACCAGTAATGTTAGAGTTGAGACACCACCAGTATTTTTCGAGTAGTGTCACCACCAGTAATGTTAGAGTAGAGTCACCACCAGTAATATTAGAGTAGGGTCATCACCAGTAATGTTACAGTAGAATCACCACCAGTAATATCAGTGTAGGGTCACCACCAGTAATGTTACAATTGAGACACCACCAGTAATGTTAGAATTGAGACACCACCAGTAATGTTAGAGTAGAGTCACCACCAGTAATGTTAGAGTAGAGTCACCATCAGTAATGTTAGAGTTGAGACACCACCAGTAATGTCAGAGTAGAGTCACCATCAGTAATGTTAGAGTAGGGTCACCACCTGTAATGTTAGAGTAGAGTCACCACCAGTAATGTTAGAGTAGAATCACCACCAGTAATGCTAGAGAAGGGTCATCACCAGTAATGTTAGAGTAGAGTCACCATCAGTTATGTTAGAGACGAATCACCATCAGTAATGTTAGAGTAGAGTCACCACCTGTAATGTTAGAATTGAGTCACCACCAGTAATGTTAGAGTTGAGACACCACCAGTAATGTTAGAGTAGAGTCACCACCAGTAATGTTAGAATTGAGACACCACCAGTAATGTTAGAGTAGAATCACCATCAGTAATGTTAGTGTAGAGTCACCACCTGTAATGCTAGAATTGAGACACCACCAGTAATGTTAGAGTAGGGACACCACCAGTAATGTTAGAGTCGGGTCACCACCAGTAATGTTAGAGTAGAGTCACCACCAGCAATGTTAGAGTCGGGTCACCACCAGTAATGTTAGAGTAGAGTCACCACCAGTAATGCTAGACTAGGTTCACCACCAGTAATGTTCGACCAGGGTCACCATCAGTAATGTTAGAGTAGAGTCACCACCAGTAATGTTAGAGTAGACTCACCACCAGTAATGTTGGAGTTGAGACACCACCAGTATTGTTCCAGCAGTGTCACCACCAGTAATGTTAGAGTAGAATCACCATCAGTAATGTTAGTGTAGAGTCACCACCTGTAATGCTAGAATTGAGACACCACCAGTAATGTTAGAGTAGGGTCACCACCAGTAATGTTAGAGTCGGGTCACCACCAGTAATGATAGAGTAGAGTCACCACCAGTAATGTTAGAGTAGAGTCACCACCAGTAATGTTAGAGTAAAGTCACCACCAGTAATGTTAGAGTAGGGTCACCACCAGTAATGTTAGAGTAGAGTCACCACCAGTAATGTTAGAGTAGGGTCACCACCAGTAATGTTAGAGTAGGGTCATCACCAGTAATGCTAGAGTAGAGTCACCACCAGTAATGTTAGAGTAGGGTCACCACCAGTAATGTTAGAGTAGAATCACCATCAGTTATGTTAGAGTAGAGTCACTACGTGTAATGTTAGAATTGAGACACCACCAGTAATGTTAGTGTAGGGTCACCACCAGTAATGTTAGAATTGAGACGCCAGCAGTAATGTTAGAGTAGTGTCACCACCAGTAATGTTATAGTAGAGTCACCACCAGTAATGTTAGAGTTGAGACACCACCAGTAAGGTTAGAGTAGATTCAACACCAGTAATGTTAGAGTTGAGACACCACCAGCAATGTTAGAGTTGAGACACCACCAGAAATGTTAGAGTAGGGTCACCACCTTTAATGTTAGGGTTGAGACACCACCAGTAATGTTAGAGTAGGGTCACCACCTGTAATGTTAAAGTTGAGACACCACCAGTAATGTTAGATTCGGGTCACCACCTGTAATGTTAGAGTTGAGACACCACCAGGAATGTTACAGTAGGTTCACCTCCAGTAATGTTAGAGTAGTGTCTCCACCAGTAATGATAGAGTGGGGTCACCACTAGTAATGATAGACTAGAATCACCACCAGTAATGTTACAGTCGGATCACCACTAATAATGTAGGAGTTCGATCACTACCAGCAATGGTAGCCTAGATTCATGACATATACAGTGAGTGTCGGATCAAATTCAGTAGTGTTAGCGTAGGGTCATCACCTGTAATGCTACAGTAGTATCAACACCATTAATGTCATCCTTCTGTCAACACCAGTAATGTAAGATTAGAATTATCGTCAGTCATGGAGCCGATTCATCATCATTCATCATCACAGTACAAAACAAATCTTTATACAATGGATGAGTGACGTGTTCACCAAATTAACATGTGACTTCAAGAACCTAATGCAGAGTCCGGGAGGGATGTTGTCTTTAGTTTTCACCAGAGATTCGCAGAGCACATTCCCTCTGGGATTACTTTCCGTTCATTGATTTTAATGAACGGAGTTTCATGGACTAAGTTGGACAATTTCCCCAGCGGCGGCCGGTGCGCACTGAAGGTGAAAATCGCCCCTTGTTTGTTAAGTGACTGTAACTAACGCCAATTATTGTGGAACATGATTTTCTCACAGGGGCAGCGGCGGTCCTATAAAGGGGGAGCATTTACGGATCGCCGATTGACTGTAGTCGGAACCGTAAAGCCGCTCAATCTTCACACATATCTGCAAAACAATGGCACGGCCAGCAATTCTACAGATAAGGGACATTTACTATCATGTTCTCGCAGCCTTTGGCGTTCCCGGTAAGTCAATGTATCCTGTTGCCTAATAGCTGTTGACTATCTCAATGTTAATGCAACATATTCCGAGAATGTCCTCATTGCAGATTCATTCATTCACCGGGATCAGTCGCTGAATATCAGCGGGAATCCTACCAGACCGCGCGGCCGCTGTTCCGATGGGCAGATCCTTTGTACCGGGCGCTCAACCTTCCTCCCTATACTGTGTGAGGGCGAGGCTAATTCACCGGGCTCTCCAACCGTGCATAGATCACTAAAGAACGTGTTGCTCAGTGTCTATAATATTCACCTCATTTGTGCCGTTGTTCCCTGTCTATATTAATTTGATAATTCCTAGGACTGTAGCCAGCTCCACCCAACAGAGGACTTCGAAAGATATTTTGAGAAATAATTTCCACTCAGGAAGATGCTCCCCTCCCCTCGGCAGCATTTGGACATAGATTGAACGTTTTTGTCTCAGCTGAATGTTTCATTTGAATTATATCTTTTCATTAATTGCTGTGAAATTATTTTTAATATTTGACAAAGCCTGAGTGAAGTATGCTGGAAGGATGATGGAATTTCAGTCCCTCTATATTGAATGTCCAATGAATAATTTATGTTAAACAAAATACGTTAACACTCGCCTATATTCATGATAACAATCCGTGTGCATAACCCTAAGTAGGGACACATCTGAACATTTCCCCACAATATGCTGTGAGATTTATCTGAGTGACCCCGTTACTGAACTCTTGTCCCTCTTTCTCACAGCGAACCTACTGACAATCGTGATTCTCTCCAGAGGAAACTGCGGCCTTTCCAGATGTATCTCAGTCTACATGGTGGCCATGGCAACAGCAGATCTACTGGTCATGATCATCAATATATTAGTGAATCGCATTTTACGTTATCACTTTCCACATTCATTCCTGACGTTAACTGCCGTTTGTAAGTTAATTATATGTGTGCAATGTGTCGCCCTGTATTTGTCGGTGTGGTTTACAGTCTCGTTCACATTTGACCGATTTGTAGCTATATGTTGTGAGAAGTTTAAAACCAAGTATTGCACAGTGAGAACTGCGTCCGCGGTTATAACAACGGTCTCTGTCCTAAACTTTTTACAGAGCCTCCTCTTTTGGTTTGCATATGAACCTGAGCGAATAGTGAACAATGTTCACTGGGGTTGCCGCGTTCGAGTGGACTTTTTTTCATCGCCTACAGGTGTGGCGTTCTCTTGGTTTCAAAGCATTTGTTTTTCTTGGCTTGCTTTTGTTTTGATATTACTGTTTAATTGTTTGACAGTCAGACGTATTTTAGTGGCCAGTAGAGCCCGCAGAGGACTCCGGGGTCACAGCAGTGAGAATCAGAGCGATCCAGAGATGGAGAACCGAAAGAAATCCATTATTTTACTGTTCACTGTATCGAGCAGTTTTATAATGTTGTGGCTGACAACTACCGTTAATTTTGTAACTACCAGAGTGACAAGCACCGTGCATTACAGAGGCGATTATGCAGCCCCTGCCTATATTGCCACTGAAACCGGATATATGCTCATGTATTTGAGCTCCTGCACAAACACGTGTATTTATGCAGCTACCCAAACTAAATTCAGGGAAGAGCTGAAGAATGTGGTGAAATCTCCTTGCACATTTATTGTCAAAACAATGAAAAAGTTAAACAAATATCCCGGTCCAATCTGGAGATAAATTAAAGCCCGTGTTCCATTTTGGAATAGCCAGCTTTCTGTTAGGGGGAAAGCGGTTTGTCATTGTGAAAATGAACAGGAATCAGAAAACATTTCTCCCACTTTGTGCCGTGTGTTTGATGTCTGCTGCTTTCCCCGGGTGAACATAATCGATTCCCGTAAAACAGCGCACTTCCCGCTCAAGATTCAAAGAGAACAGTCATGACTGAGCTTCAGCAGTGGAGTAGAACATGTGGCGTCAGCGTTAACTGTTTCACAACGCAGGTACTGGAATGAGACGCCGCAGTTTAATTAACAGTTAAAGTTTTCTTTAGTGTATAAACAATGTGTTACAATGGTGGTTATCTGTAATTCTGTTATCTTGGTGTGAATGTTGCAGGCGCTGGTCTCCCCATCAGACTCCGCCGCCCATTGTCTCCTGGACCAATAGAACAGGGGCCTGTCTCCTGATCAGTGTCTGATGATGGAGACAGTAGGAACTTGACGCGTCAATGTGACATTAGACATCTTTGTTCACAAATATTTACTGAAAATCTCAACTGGTCATCACAATGTTGGAATGTTATAAGAGGGGCACAATCCATTCGATCCAAACAGGCCTTGTCGGCGTCTTCACTCCATCCCCGTAATTAATTCGATTCACTTTACCCGCCCGGTTTCAACATCACTTCAACCTATTTTTATTCATCCATCTAGATAATTTAATCTTCAATACTGACATATTTCTGCCTCTGTTATTTCCAGTCTCACAACTCTCCGTGTAAAGTGGTTCCTACTACCTTTAGATCTAAATCTCTAACATATATTACATTATATTTGGCCGTTAGCTCTTGATCCCTCAACTAATGGAAGCAGTCTGCTTCTATCTATACTGTCAAGTCCCTTCTTAACTTAAATCACCTGGGTACACTAGCCAAAATATAGCAATCTGCTATCAAATCACAATCTAGTGAAAGGTGTAGTTAAGATGGATAATTGATAACTTTTTCTTGGAAATGGCTGTGTCCTTGTTTATACTGAACAATGAGAAGAATGTATTTTATAGCCTGGTCACTATCCGAAACATCAGGTCCATGCAGGGGGAGATTCTATTCAAACACCTCCACACTCCTGATCGTTCCATATGATAGCCAGAAAGGAAAGGGATGGCTTGTATTAGATGTCTCTCGCGGCATAATCGTTGGAATCGCTGTGTGTGCAGAAGTGACATGTCGAGCATAAAGCAGCCAGCATGTGATATGCTTGATGAAGAATGGATCCCAAGACATGGTCAGTCACATTGATAACACCACTACATGAAATGTTTAATCTGGCCATGGAGAGTGAGAACATATGCAAAAAATAAGGTGCAGAGACCTGTGCCATAGAATAGGTCGAGATAGATGTATGATGCTGATGAAAATTGTTTCGTGTTGACCTTAAATACTCTCACGCCAACAAAGGGGGAATTGTAAGGAAATGGTCAATCAGATCATCCGAAATTCTTCTCATGCTATACTGTTTTGGGTTGTTTTTCTATTGTAGCAATGTTAACATTTGGCCTTTTCCTGTTATGCAGGGAAGTATAAATCTACTTAAAGTACCACTGGGTTGTTTTGCCAGCGCTGACGCTGCAGCAATGGCCAGTTTCAGGATGAAGTCATATGCGATTTAATTAAACTCATGACATTGAAAAAAGATTCTTCAATTTCAGGGAACTTGAATCATTTGGTAACAGTGTGGGAAGACAGCTCGGCAACGAAAAACATCCGGGCATCCATCATCATTTTCAATTAGTACAATAGATACAGAAACAAAATTAGACTTACTACTAAATGTTTCAATTGGTACTATTGCATGCATTATCTGCTTAATAAATCTATGGCACCTCACTCCAATGATCAAAAGCCTTGTTGAAAACCTTACGCTAACCCCTTTGTACTTTAATTGTGATTGGGTTCCATTTACTAACTGTGATTAAGACTCCGCTTTACCCGTCACTCTTTAACATTCCATTTGACCCAGACGTTCTCCAAAAGCCAAAGTACATTTGGTTGCAGGTCCCCGTGGAGCCCGGGCTCTGCCAATCCGGATGGCATCCAACTTCTGGGGAAATTGCTCATTAGGTGCGGACAGTTCTGTGCAAGAGGCACATTCTCATTTATCTCGATTCAGACGACCCACAATATTTAAGGCAGGAGTCAGGCAGCAGGCAGAAGTTTTAATTCCATCATTCAGCGATGTTCTGCACCCAACTACAATCGTGAGAAGGCGACCTGCAATCAACCACATCATCCAAACTCGACAAGTAAATTAGAAAGCAAAGGCATGAATAATTAACCATTACATAACCGTGTCACATTCAATTTGATGTGGTTGTGATTCCCCGTCCCCTGTTTCTAATTAAAAAGTTGTTATACTCCCTTTGAGTTTCTCTATTCTAATAAAACAGTTATTGTTTTTCCCTGACATTCCTTGCCCTCTATTTGTTATTAAACAGTAACTCTGTACCCCTGTCAAGTAACTCTCTATATATGGGTACTATGTTCTTGCGCCCCAATTTCTGATTAAACAGTTACTGTGTTTCCCTGACATTCCCATCTCCGCTATTTCTAAACAATCAGTTACTGTCTCCCCAGTCCCCCACTTTAAAGTCAACAATTACTGTTTACCCCTATGTCGCCTTTTCTTCTATTTCTAAAGTGAGAAGTCGCACAACACCAGGTTATAGTCCAACAGGTTTATTTGAAATCACAAGCTTTCGGAGCGGCTGCTCCTTGGTCAGGTGAAGTGAAGAAATACAAATGGGCACAGCATATATAGACAGAGAACAATGCCTGTGCAGAGAACAATTCCAGACGACTGCAGTTAATCTATCTAACTGCCTTTTCTCACACCTCGTCAGAGAGACAATCACGGCAATCAAATGATCCAAAGACATTACATCAAAGACGATAGCAAAATACAACAAAGACGATGAGGTGGGGTCACAGGGGGTCTAATGTGTCAGATGCTGCAGTCTGTATGGAAAACCAAAAACTTTAAATTTTTTACTTTTTTTACTGGAAATCACATCTGTGAACAAGCCAACGACGGCTCGAGTTTGGATGACTATACGTCAGGTGGGGTTTCATGTAGCGTGACATGAACCCAAGATCCCGGTTGAGGCCGTCCTCATGGGTGCGGTACAGGGCTATCAGTTTCTGCTCGATGATTTTGCGTTGTCGTCTGTCTCGAAGGCCGCCTTGGAGAACGCTTACCCGAAGATCCATGGCTGAATGACCTTGAGTGTTGAAGTGTTCCCCGACTGGGAGGTAACACTCCTGCCTGGCGATTGTTGCGCGGTGTCCGTTCATATGTTATCGCAGTGTCTGCATGGTCTCGCCGATGTACCATGCTCCAGGGTATCCTTTCCTCCAACGTATGAGGTAGACAACGTTGGCCGAGTCACATGAGTATGCACCATGTACCTGGTGGGTAGTGTCCTCACGTGTGATGATGGTATCTGTTTAGATGATCTGGCATGTCTTGCAGAGGTTGCCGTGGCAGGGTTGTGTGGCGTCGTGTTCGCTATACTCCTGAAAGCTGGGTAATTTGCTGCGAACGATGGTACTTTTGAGGTTAGGTGGCTGTCTGAAGGCGAGTAGTGGAGGCGTGGGGATGGCCTTAGCGAGGTGTTCGTCGTCATCGATGACATGTTGAAGGCTGCGAAGAACATGGCGTAGTTTCTCCGCTCCGGGGAAGTGCTGGACGAAGTAGGGTACTCTTTTGGTTGTGCCCCGTGTTTGGCTTCTGAGGAGGTCTATGCGATTTTTCTCTGTGGCCCATCCGAACTGTCGATCGACGAGTCGAGCGTCATATCCCGTTCTTACTAGGGCGTCTTTCAGCATCTGTAGGTGTCCATCGTGTTCCTCCTCGTCTAAGCAGATCCTATGTATTCGCAGGGCTTGTCCATAGGGGATGGTTATTTAACGTGGTTAGGGTGGAAGCTGGAGATGTGGAGCATCGTGAGGTTGTCCGTCGGCTTGCGGTAGAGTGATGTGCTGAGATGTCCGTCTTTGATGGAGATTCGTGTGTCCATGAATGAAACCGATTCTGAGGAGTAGTCCATGGTGAGTTTGATGGTGGGATGGAACTTGCTGATGTTATCGTGTAATCTTTTCAGTGATCCTTTGCCGTGGGTCCAAAGGAAGAAAATGTCGTCGATGTATCTGGTGTACAGCCTTGGTTGGAGGTCCTGTGCAGCGAATAAGTCTTGCTCGAACTTGTGCATGAAGATTTTGGCGTATTGGGGTGCGAATTTGGTCCCCATGGCTGATCCGTGCGTTTGGGTAAAAAACTGGTTGTCGAAGGTGAAGACATTGTGGTCAAGGATGAAGCGGATGAGTTGTAGGATGGCGTCTGGAGATTGGCTGTTGTTGGTGTTGAGTACTGAGGATGTCGCAGTGATGCTGTCATCGTGGGCAGACTGCAGCATCTGACACATTTGACCCCTTGTGACCCCACCTCATTGTCTTTGTTGTATTTTGCTATCGTCTTTGATTTAATGTCTTTGGATCTTTTGATTGCCGTGATTGTCTCTCTTCCGAGGTGTGATAAATGGCAGTTAGAAAGATTAACTGTAGTCTTCTGGAATTGTTCTCTGCACAGGCATTGTTCTCTGTCTATATATGCTGTGCCCATTTTTATTTCTTCACTTCACCTGACGAAGGAGCAGCCGCTCCGAAAGCTTGTGTTTTCAAATAACCCTGTTGGACTATAACCTGGTGTTGTGCGACTTCTCACTTTTGTCCACCCCAGTCCAACACCGGCATCTCCGCATCATGACTTCTATTGCTAGTTAGACAGTGTGTTGATTTCCCTGAATCTCCTTGTCCTCTATTTCTAATTGAATAGTCGCTTGTCCCAATGTCCTCTACTTCTAAATGCTGGTCCCTATTTCTAATATCAGTTGCCATATTCCACTGTCATCTATTTATAATTAATCGATCACTGTGTTCCCCTATATTACCTTTATTCTATTTCTAATTAAATGTTAATTTATGGACTTAATTTTCCTGTTCTCCATTTCTAATTAAACATTTACAGTGTTCCCCTAAATTCCCCTTTATTCAAATTCTAATGTTGCTGCCCGTATTCCATGATGTGCACTGTCCTCTAGTCTTGATTTTAAAGATTAGGAAGGAAGATTGTTCCACAGATAGACAGTCGCTCACTGAAATAATCCAGAGATTAGTTTTGAATTTACCCCCTTCAATCTCAGGCCGTGTCCTCTGGTTCTACTGTTCTGGACAAGCTAAAACAGCTCGTCATGGTCCACCTTATCGAGTGAATTAAGAGCAGGGTCTCGCACACATTCAGGTCCCGGATATTCCTGTAACCTTTGTATGTTTGTCACTGCATTGGTAATACGAAAATAATAATTAAACAGCTGGTGCTGGGGTCAACTACAATTCAACAGTTTCAGTGGTTTACATTATATTTTAATTCAGAATCTAACAGCCGATATCGTCGGCCTGTATATCATCCAAAGCAGATTTGTCCTGCTACTACAATGTCAATAGGAAGTCTCACTTACAAACATTCTACTTCACTGCAAAGTCGCTAAAAAATAAACGCTGTGAGTGGCCCGCAGGGTCCCATTGGATTTAATGAGGTCCGAACCGCAAGTAAAGTCCGCATCTACCTAGTGCCTCCGTACCTTTGAAGACTCGCGCTCCTGGTCCTGCAGGCTGATGCCTGCCTAAAGGCCCACATATTCCAAGGGCGCATGCGGTACGTAACCGTCCCTGCGATCATGTGGGACGGTCCAACCAATTAAAAAGGGTGATTTCCATTATGCTTATTAGGATTCCTTTTACGTACGGAATCCCCATAAGTATGATAGGAATCCCAGCACGTTCACAACCCTCAAATATATGAATAAATGATCTCATGACCAGAATAAATTAATATACAATATAATTAAACATTTAAAAGAAATATTACTTGCATTGAAAAATAAATGTAAACATTTTTCAAGGGGCCAAAATAACATAAGGTTAAATGATTTAAAAAATATTTTAATATGTATTTAAACACTTATCCTGGTAAAAGAAGGCATTACACGTGCTTTTTCCTGTTTCTGCTTCATGGGTATTCATTATGCAGTAGTTGCGCAAAGAGCCCAATTTTGCGCCAGCGAATTTGCATTTCCTGCAGATGCGTATGTTCTGTGAAGCAAAACCTTGACAGATCGCGAGTTTCGGGTTTTCGCGCATGCGCATCACATGCGGAAACCAGGAACTTTTTGGGCACTGACAACCACGTCCGTGGTCAAAAGCCCCGGAAAATCCGCGCCAATGTTTGTTGAGTAACGTGCTCGTGGCCCAGTCAAAAGGCTAAAGGAATGAGGGCATTTATCTCAAGCGGGCTGGAATACAAAGTGCAGCTAGTTATGCTTGAGTTGTTTCATGCTTTTGTTAGACCCCAGCTGGTGTGCTTCATTCGGTGTATTGCACTTCACCCCAGGAAGGATATGTTGGTCTTGCAGTGGGTGCAGCGAAAAGATCACCTTAAATATTCAAAACCAACAGAAGCAAGAACGGGGGATGAACCCGAACTCTGCGGTTTACAAGAACGACGGCTTATCATTTGATCACTGCAACGCCTCAACGCTTTATCAATGACTTCGGACACCGCACTCCGGAAACCACACTCCAGATATCACACTCCAGATGCCACACTCCAGATTTTCAACATTGTTCAATGTTATTATATGAATTGACCTCCCCCCCACACGGAGCTGGGGTTCTGACTTCTTGTCGGAACTTTACTACCTTCCTTTGTGATGTTATTCGCCTCAACATACTCCGTGTGGTTGCGAGTTCCACATTCTAAACACTATCTGGGTAAAGAAGTGAATCCTGAATACCTTTTCGATTTATTAGTGACTATCTATATTTATCACCCCTAGTTTCGGATAACCCCACAGTCAGAAGCATGTTCTCTACGTCTACAATTCATAATTTTAGAACCTCTATTAGGTCCCACCTCAGCCTTCTCTTTTCAAATGAAAAGAGTCCCTGCCTGGTCAGTCCTTCCAGAAAGTTGTAACCTCTCAGTCAAATAGGTTTTCCCTGGTGTTGGTTCTCTCACCACCTGCTGCAAGCCCAGTCTGTTTGCACCTTCTCCAATGCCTCAATATCCATTTTTGTAAGATGGAGACCAATCTGTGTACAGTACGCCAAGTGTGTCCTAACCAAGTTTCTATACAAGTTAAATGAAAATATTCTTTCGGAGTATGTGACCACCTTATTCCTCCTACCAAAATACAGCACTTCACATTCTTGGGATCACCACCAGCAATGTTAGTATTGAGATCATCACCAGCAATGTTAGTATTGAGATCATCACCAGCTATGTTAGTATTGGGATCACCACCAGCAATGTTAGTATTGCGATCATCACCAGCAATGTTAGTATTGAGATCATCACCAGCAATGTTAGTATTGAGATCAACACCAGCAATGTTAGTAATGGGATCATCACCAGCATTGTTAGTATTGAGATCACCACCAGCAATGTCAGTATTGGGATCACCACCAGCATTGTTAGTATTGAGATCACCACCAGTATTGTTAGTATTGAGATCACCACCAGCAATGTTAGTATTGGGATCATCACCAGCAATGTTAGTATTGGGATCATCACCAGCAATGTTAGTATTGAGATCATCACCAGCAATGTTAGTATTGGGATCATCACCAGCAATGTTAGTATTGAGATCATCACCAGCAATGTTAGTATTGGGATCACCACCAGCAATGTTAGTATTGAGATCATCACCAGCAATGTTAGTATTGAGATCACCACCAGCAATGTTAGTATTGGGATCATCACCAGCAATGTTAGTATTGGGATCATCACCAGCAATGTTAGTATTGAGATCATCACCAGCAATGTTAGTATTGAGATCAACACCAGCAATGTTAGTAATGGGATCATCACCAGCATTGTTAGTATTGAGATCACCACCAGCAATGTTAGTATTGGGATCATCACCAGCATTGTTAGTATTGAGATCACCACCAGCAATGTCAGTATTGGGATCACCACCAGCATTGTTAGTATTGAGATCACCACCAGCATTGTTAGTATTGAGATCACCACCAGCAATGTTAGTATTGGGATCATCACCAGCAATGTTAGTATTGGGATCATCACCAGCAATGTTAGTATTGAGATCATCACCAGCAATGTTAGTATTGGGATCATCACCAGCAATGTTTGTATTGGGATCATCACCAGCAATGTTAGTATTGGGTTCATCACCAGCAATGTTAGTATTGAGATCATCACCAGCAATGTTAGTATTGGGATCACCACCTGCAATGTTAGTATTGGGATCACCACCAGCAATGTTAGTATTGAGATCATCAGCAGCAATGTTAGTATTGGGATCACCACCAGCAATGTTAGTATTGAGATCATCACCAGCAATGTTAGTATTGTGATCATTACCAGCAATGTTAGTATTGGGTTCATCACCAGCAATGTTATTATTGAGATCATCACCAGCAATGTTAGTATTGGGATCATCACCAGCAATGTTAGTATTGAGATCATCACCAGCAATGTTAGTATTGAGATCACCACAATCAATGTTAGTATTGGGATCATCACCAGCAATGTTAGTATAGGGTTCATCACCAGCAGTGTTAGTATTGAGATCATCACCAGCAATGTTAGTATTGGGATCATCACCAGCAATGTTAGTATTGAGATCATCACCAGCAATGTTAGTATTGAGATCATCACCAGCAATGTTAGTATTGGGATCATCACCAGCAATGTTAGTTTTGGGATCATCACCAGCAATGTTAGTTTTGAGATCATCACCAGCAATGTTAGTATTGAGATCATCACCAGCAATGTTATTATTGAGATCACCACCAGCAATGTTAGTATTGGGATCACCACCAGCAATGTTAGTATTGGGATCATCACCAGCAATGTTAGTATTGGGATCACCACCAGCATTGTTAGTATTGGGATCACCACCAGCAATGATAGTATTGAGATCACCACCAGCAATGTTAGTATTGAGATCACCACCAGCAATGCTATTATTGGGATCACCACCAGCAATATTAGTATTGGGATCAACACCAGCAATGTTAATATTAGGATCACCACCAGCAAAATTAGTATTGCGATCACCACCTGCAATGTTGGTATTGGGAACACCACCAGCAATGTTAGTATTGGGATCACCACCAGCAATGTTAGTATTGGGATCACCACCAGCAATGTTAGTATTGGGATCATCACCAGCAATGCTAGTATTGGGATCATCACCAGCAATGTTAGTATTGAGATCATCACCAGAAATGTTAGTAGTGTGATCACCACTAGCAATGTTAGTATAGGGATCATCACCATCAATGTTAGTATTGGGATCACCACCAGCAATGTTAGTATTAGGATCATCACCAGCAATGTTAGTATTGCGATCACCACCAGAAATGTTTGTAGTGGGATCACCACCAGCAATGTTAGTATTGGGATCAGCACCAGCAATGTTAGTATTGGGATCACCACCTGCAATGTTTGTAGTGGGATCACCACCAGCAATGTTAGTATTGGGATCAACACCAGCAATGTTAGTATTAGGATTACCACCAGCAATGTTTGTAGTGGGATCACCACCAGCAATGATAGTATTGAGATCACCACCAGCAATGTTAGTATTGAGATCACCACCAGCAATGTTAGTATTGGGATCACCACCTGCAATGTTAGTATTGGGATCATCACCAGCAATGTTAGTATTGGGATCACCACCAGCAATGTTAGTATTGAGATCATCACCAGCAATGTTTGTAGTGGGATCACCACCAGCAATGTTAGTATTGAGATCACCACCAGCAATGTTAGTATTGAGATCACCACCAGCAATGTTAGTATTGGGATCACCACCTGCAATGTTAGTATTGGGATCATCACCAGCAATGTTAGTATTGGGATCACCACCAGCAATGTTAGTATTGAGATCATCACCAGCAATGTTAGTATTGTGATCATTACCAGCAATGTTAGTATTGGGTTCATCACCAGCAATGTTATTATTGAGATCATCACCAGCAATGTTAGTATTGGGATCATCACCAGCAATGTTAGTATTGAGATCATCACCAGCAATGTTAGTATTGAGATCACCACCAGCAATGTTAGTATTGGGATCATCACCAGCAATGTTAGTATTGTGATCATTACCAGCAATGTTAGTATTGGGTTCATCACCAGCAATGTTATTATTGAGATCATCACCAGCAATGTTAGTATTGGGATCATCACCAGCAATGTTAGTATAGGGTTCATCACCAGCAGTGTTAGTATTGAGATCATCACCAGCAATGTTAGTATTGGGATCATCACCAGCAATGTTAGTATTGAGATCATCACCAGCAATGTTAGTATTGAGATCATCACCTGCAATGTTAGTATTGGGATCATCACCAGCAATGTTAGTATTGGGATCATCACCAGCAATGTTAGTTTTGAGATCATCACCAGCAATGTTAGTATTGAGATCATCACCAGCAATGTTATTATTGAGATCACCACCAGCAATGTTAGTATTGGGATCACCACCAGCAATTTTAGTATTGGGATCACCACCAACAATGTTAGTATTGAGATCACCACCAGCAATGTTAGTATTGGGATCACCACCAACAATGTTAGTATTGAGATCACCACCAGCAATGTTAGTATTGGGATCATCACCAGCAATGTTAGTATTGGGATCACCACCAGCAATGTTAGTATTGAGATCACCACCAGCAATGCTATTATTGGGATCACCACCAGCAATATTAGTATTGGGATCAACACCAGCAATGTTAATATTAGGATCACCACCAGCAATGTTAGTATTGCGATCACCACCTGCAATTTTGGTATTGGGAACACCACCAGCAATGTTAGTATTGGGATCACCACCAGCAATGTTAGTATTGGGATCAACACCAGCAATGTTAGTATTGGGATCATCACCAGCAATGCTAGTATTGGGATCATCACCAGCAATGTTAGTATTGAGATCATCACCAGCAATGTTAGTAGTGTGATCACCACTAGCAATGTTAGTATAGGGATCATCACCATCAATGTTAGTATTGGGATCACCACCAGCAATGTTAATATTAGGATCATCACCAGCAATGTTAGTATTGCGATCACCACCAGAAATGTTTGTAGTGGGATCACCACCAGCAATGTTAGCATTGGGATCAGCACCTGCAATGTTAGTATTGGGATCACCACCTGCAATGTTTGTAGTGGGATCACCACCAGCAATGTTAGTATTGGGATCACCACCAGCAATGTTAGTATTAGGATTACCACCAGCAATGTTTGTAGTGGGATCACCACCAGCAATGTTAGTATTGAGATCACCACCAGCAATGTTAGTATTGGGATCACCACCTGCAATGTTAGTATTGGGATCATCACCAGCAATGTTAGTATTGGGATCACCACCAGCAATGTTAGTATTGGGATCACCACCAGCAATGTTAGTATTGTGATCACCACCAGCAATGTTAGTATTGGGATCACCACCAGCAATGTTAGTATTGTGATCACCAACAGCAATGTTAGTATTGGGATCACCACCAGCAATGTTAGTATTGGGATCACCACCAGCAATGTTAATCTTGGGATCACCACCTGCAATGTTAGTATTGAGATCACCACCAGCAATGTTAGTATTGAGATCACCACCAGCAATGTCAGTATTGGGATCACCACCAGCAATGTTAGTATTGGGATCACCACCAGCAATTTTAGTATTGATATCACCACCAGCAATGTCAGAATTGGGATCACCACCAGCAATGTTAGTCATGGGATCACCACCAGCAATGGTAGTATTGTGATCACCACCAGCAATGTTAGTATTGAGATCACCACCAGCAATGTTAGTCTTGGGATCACCACCAGCAATGTTAGTCTTGGGATCACCACCAGCAATGTTAGTATTGAGATCATCACCAGCAATGTTAGTATTGGGGTCACCACCAGCAATGTTAGTATTGAGATCACCACCAGCAATGTTAGTATTGGGATCACCACCAGCAATGTTAGTATTGAGATCACCACCAGCAGTATTAGTATTGGGATCACCACCAGCAATGTTAGTATTGGGATCACCACCACCAATGTTAGTATTGAGATCACCACCAGCAATGTTAGTATTGGGATCACCACCTGCAATGTTAGTATTGGGATCACCACCAGCAATGTTAGTCTTGGGATCACCACTAGCAATGTTAGTATTGGGATCAACACCAGCAATGTTAGTATTCGGATCACCACCAGCAATCTCAGTAGTGGGAACTCCACCGGCAATCTGACCTTACGGTTACGGGTGCGGTTGCATATTGGTTCTGTTACTGGAGTAATATTCCCGAGGACTCGACTGATGCTCTTGCTAGATTTGAGTTCAAATCCTCCCAAATAATCGAAAGTAAAAAGCTAGTGTCCGGAATGGTGACCATGAAAGCTACCAGATTGTTGTAAAATCCCAACTGGATCGCTGATGCCCTTAAGTTTAGGACATCTGCCGTTTTTTCCTGGTCTGGCTGATATATTTGACTCCAGACCCACAGCAACGTGGTTGATTCATTCAGACATGGTTTAGCGAACCATTCGGTTGCATCAAACTGCTACATTTGAATGGCTGAGCAGCCTCGAACGGCCTACTCCTGCTTCTATTTCTCATGTTTTTTAAATCCAATCCGGCCAATTATCGCCATATCAGCCTACTCTCAATCATCATCAGATGATGGAATATGTCGATAGTGCCATCAAGCTGCACTTAGTCACCAATAACCGGCTCACCGATGCTCAGTTTGTGTTCCACCAGGACCACTCGGCTCCAGACCTCATTACATCCTTTGTCCAAACATGGATAAAATATATAAATTCCAGAGGTGAGGTGATAATGACTGCTCTTGACATCGAGGAAGCATTAGACCGAGTGTGGCAGTAAGACATCCAAACAAATTTGAATTCCATGGGCTCATTGTGACAACTCTCCACTGGCTATATTCATGCCTTCAGAGAGTGGTTGTTGGAGACCAATAATCTCAGCCCCATGACAAAGCTGCATAAGTTCCTCATGTCAGTGTCCTCGGGCCCAAGCATCTTCAGATGCTTCTTCAATGACCTTCCCTCTGGTATAATGTCAGACTGAGCATATTTTTGGAGAAGATTTCACAGTGTTGTATTCGCTATTCCGCAGGTAAAGAAGCAGTCCGTGCCCACATACAGCATGCCCAGGACAACATCCAAGCTTGGGCTGATAATTGGCAAGTGTCATTCACGCCAAATAAGTGCCAGGCAATGACTACCTCCAAAAGAGAAAAACAGTTCATTTTGACATTCAATGGCATTACCATCGTTGAATCCCCCACAATCAACATTCCAGGGGTCACAAGTGATCAGAAATTGAACTGGACCAGCTAGATAAAAACTGTGTTTACAAGAGCAGGTCAGAGGCTGGGTATACTGCGGCGAATAGCTCACCGCCTGACTCCCCAATATCTATCCAACAACCACAAGAGAGAAACAGGAGTGTGATGAAATACTCTGCACTTGCCTGCATGGATGCAGCTCCAACAATACTGAAGAAACTCGACACAATCCAGGAAAACAGTCTGCTTAATCAGCACTCCATCCACAACCTCAACCAGTCACTCTCTCCACCACCGGCGCACCGAGGCTGCAGTATGTACCATCTGCAAGATGCACTACAGCAACTCGCCAAGGCTTATTCGACAGCACCTCCCCAACTCGCGACATCTTGCATTTAGGAACAGGGCAGCAGGCGCATTGGAACACCATCATCTCCAATTTTCACTGCAATTAACACACCATCCTGACGTGGAAATATATAGTCGTTTCGACATCGTCGCTGGTTCAAAATCCTGGAACTGCCTATCAAACAGCACTGTGGAGTACCTGCACCTAACGGACTACAGAGCTTCAAGAAGACGAGTCACCACCACATTCTCAAGGAAACCTAGTGATGGGCAATAAAGGCTGGCCTTGCCAGTGGTGGCCACATCCGAAGTGAAAAAATAAAATGAAAAATAACTATTTAATTTTCCCTGGGTGTTGCTGCTGATCTCTAGTTAATGAACATGTTGTTTCCTTGAATACCAGGTGACAACTGAGCTGGGAGACATCAGCAAATTCATTCCCAGAGCCGCCTCGTAGCCAGAACCTGTCACTACATCGTCGCTTTGGATACAGTAAAATTTAATGCGAAAGCATAACATTTTAACCCCCTAGATTAGATCAAAATATAAATGTTACTATATTGTTTTCCCTTTTAAAACCTTCCCCATTGTTGTAATTTTCAGAGACTGTGGTAATACCGTGCAGAGAACTCCGGAGCTGAAAATGAAACCAGCAAATCACACAATTTTTGCAGGAAACACATATTTTGTGGTTACCAGGAAATTGGAAAACTCCGCATTGTGGAGCCCCCAAATCCAACTGTTTTTCAAGTGGTGATAAGACACCTATAGACCCGATGGACACTTCTGGGCCACGAGCCACACAATATTCCAGGCAGCATCTGCATCACCTGTTTGACAATAAGTTCTACTCTGAGATGGACAACGCAGTTGTGTCTCTAGCCTGTGTCTCTCTGACTCTCTCTCTCAGTCCCTCTCTCCTTCTGTCGGTCTCTCGCCCTTTCTGTTTGTCTGTCTCACTCCTGTCGACCTTTAAATTTCACCCCTCTCTATGACTAACTCTCTGTCGCTCTGTCTCTCTCTCTAACTCTCTCTGTCTGTCTCACTCTGCCCCTCCCTCCTTCTGTCTGTCTCTCCTCATCTCTGTCTGTTTCTCTCTCCTGTCACTCTCTGACTCTCTGTTTCTCTCTCTCTCTATCGATGACTCTCTTTCTCTGTTTACCTTTCCCTCAATCAGCTCTTTCCAATTAGCTTTACATTGTTGTATATTCTCCCAGTTACATGTTCTTTCTATCCTGCTAACTTTTTCTCATTTTTCTATCCCAGTTCTCCCTCTGTTTCTGGACTTCTGTCCCTTACCTCCAAATCAGTATTCGCACCTTCTGATTCTGCCACTTTTCAGCAATAGTATCTCTCCCTCATTCTATTTCTCTCTCCTTTCTATTTTTATTTAAATTCTCATTCTTTCTTCCATTCGCTTTGTCTGTAGTTCTCTCTTTCTCAGTCTATCTGTCTCTATCAGTCGCTCTCTGCTCTCTTTGTCTCTCTGTTTTCGTCTGTCTCTGTGGCCCTCCCAGTCTCTCTCTATCCTTCTCTCTTTCTCTCATTCTCTTCCATATCTCCTTCTTAATCTCTATATGTGTCCCTCTCTCCTTGTCTGTCTATCTGTTTGTTTCTCTCTCTGTACAATATGAACGAGAACAGTAATTAATACTGAACAAAGTTACCATGTGAGACCCGGCCCACAGCTTAATCTTCGAACTAGGTGTCCGAGTGTTTATGGCGTGAGACTGAAGATCCAAAGAATTCGAACCCCACTCCTAATAGTTCTAATCATCGATTAGTCTGATGTTTGAATGCGTCTCTGCTGTTTGAGTGTTTGATGAGCCCGTATTTAAATAGTCAGAAAATGTAAATCTAGTGAATCTTCCATATTGTTACCTGAATGTCATAGAAACATAGAAACATAGAATCTAGGAGCAGGAGTAGGCCATTCGGCCCGTCGAGCCTGCTCCGCCATTCAATACGATCATGGCTGATCATCCAAATCCAGTACCCTGTCCCTGCTTTAATCCCCACAGTACACATATCCCACCCTGTCTGTTCAGATTCAATCCCACAGTCCATTATTTACTCTTATTGCTGATAATCATGAAATGGCTTTCCCAATAAATCAACAAGCCAACAAAAATTAATGAAATGGGACCTGAGCCATTTCCTGGCTGAATGTCCTGTGTAGATACAAGGACAATCAGCCCGAGACCGTCCCTGGCTATTGAGCTGGAAGATCCAACCGCTCATTTAAAGAGTTTGTGTTCAACCCAATGAACATGGAATCGAAATTTCTCACTTTTAAATTGAAACGCATTGGATTGGAAAACATGAATGTTTTGGGAAACATGAATGGATGGGGAATCTTCAATGGATCGGCCACAGCGAAAGGACTGTGAACCGCTTATAGATCGGCAAACAACAATCGATTAAAAATCGTCAATGATGTGGGGGATTCTCAATAGATTGGAAGCAATCGATGAATCAAGCAATATCAATCATTTAGAAACTACGATGAAGGAGGAAATGTTTGAGGAAATTAATTTAATTTCGTAATACCTAACATCTGGAACATGCTTTATCTATTTGGCTGTCTCCCTGCAATGGAAAAGAGAACTCAAACTGTGATGAATACAGATCGCTACTCCTGGGAAAAGGCTCAGGCAGAGTAGATAAATGTTCAAAGTTTACTCAGCTAGTTTGACCTTCCAGCTTAGATGGACACGGTGCGAATGATAAGCCGAGCAAAAATTATTTGATTAATGATTGGAGTCTAAAAGCAGGTACAGACAGGGATCGACCACAGGCTCCTGGGTTCACGGAACGGACGCCCTTCCACTTGAACTGGGAAAGTGAATGGAGAGTTACCTTCAATGCTTTGGGAAAGTGAATGGACAGAAACCATCAATGCTTTGGGAAATCTCCCACAGAGCGGTCGGCAGCGGGGAAGGAGGGGCGGACCTGGTTGGAGCGGCAGAGGCCTGAGGTGAGTCATTAAAGGGAGGCCCGAGGCTCAGGTAGGCCTCAGACCAGCGTCGACAGCGGGGGAGGAGGAGCCTTTCTTTCTTTCTCTCTCCCACAGAGCGGTCGGCAGCGGGGAAGGAGGGGCGGACCTGGTTGGAGCGGCAGAGGCCTGAGGTGAGTCATTAAACTCACCTACGTGGCCTTTTTCCCCAGCGGGGAAAGAGCTTCGCGGGATTTTTCAAAGGCAGGGGGCGGGGCCAATTCATTGGTACCCGTATATAGGTGGAGCGGTTGCTAAACCCGAGACACTACACTAGTAGTGACTCCCACCCTCCCACCTCCTCTAACCTTTAGGGGTAGAGGGAATTTAAAAGGTAGGTTCGATTTTATATTTTGTTTTCAGGGACTTAACTCCTGGACCTAAGATAAATAAGTTTAAATTTTAGTAATAAAGTAACATAAGGGTTAAGTCATGACAGGAAGTCTCGGACCCGTTTCATGCTCCTCCTGTGCCATGTGGGAAACCAGGGACACTTCCAGTGTCCCTGACAACTATGTGTGTGGGAAGTGTGTCCAGCTGCAGCTCCTGACAGCCCGCATGGCAGTGCTGGAGCTGCGGGTGGACTCACTCTGGAGCATGCACGATGCCGAGAACTCGGTGAATCGCTCATTTAGTGAGTTGTCCACACCGCAGGTAAAGGCTAGGACAGACAGTGAATGGGTGACCAAGAAGCAGGGCAATATCAGGAAGGTAGTGCAGGAGTCCCCTGTGGTCATCTCCCTCCAAAACAGGTATGCCGCTTTGGATACTGTTGGGGGAGATGGCTTACCAGGGGAAGGCACTAGCAGCCAGGTTCATGGCACCATGGCTGGCTCTGCTGCACAGCAGGGCGGGAAAAAGAGTGGTAGGGCTATAGTGATAGGGGACTCAATTGTAAGGGGAATAGACAGGAGTTTCTGTGGCCGCAACCGAGATTCCAGGATGGTATGTTGCCTCCCTGGTGCAAGGGTCAAGGATGTCTCGGAGCGGCTGCAGAACATTCTGAAGAGAGAGGGTGAACAGCCAGCTGTCGTGGTGCATGTAGGTACCAACGATATAGGTAAAAAGCGGGAAGAGGTCCTACAAGCAGAATTTAGGGAGCTAGGAGCTAAATTAAAAAGTAGGACCTCTAAGGTAGTAATCTCTGGATTGCTACTAGGGCCACGTGCTAATCAGAATAGAGAGAACAGGATAGTGAGATTGAATACGTGGCTTGAGCAGTGGTGCAGGAGGGAGGGATTCAAATTCCTGAGGCATTGGAACCAGTTCTGGGGGAAGTGGGACCTGTACAAAAGGGACGGTCTGCACTTGGGCAGGACTGGAACCGATGTCCTCGGGGTAATATTTGCTAAAGCAGTTCGGGAGGATTTAAACTAATATGGCAGGGGAATGGGAACCTATGTAGCGAAACAGGGGGAAGTAATATGCAGTCAGAAACAAATGTTAGAAGGGTGAGAAACAATAGGGGAAGGCCGAGTAAACAAAGGCAAGAAACACAAAGGGCCATACTAAATCATAAGTCTAAAAGGACAAAGGATGTTAATAAAACAAGCCTAAAGGCTCTGTGTCTTAATGCAAGGAGTATCCGTAATAAGGTGGATGAATTGACTGTGCAAATAGATGTTAACGGATACGATGTGATTGGGATTACAGAGACGTGGCTCCAGAACAATCAAGGCTGGGAACTGAACATCCAGGGGTAATCAACATTCAGAAAGGATAGAATAAAAGGAAAAGGGGGTGGGGTAGCATTGCTGGTTAAAGAGGAGATTAATGCAATAGCTAGGAAGGACATCAGCTTGGAGGATGTGGAATCAATATGGGTTGAGCTGCAGAACACCAAAGGGCAGAAAACGTTAGTGGGAGTTGTGTACAGACCTCCAAACAGCAGTAGTGAGGTGGGGGAGGGTATGAAACAGGAAATCAGAGGTGCGTGCAAAAAAGGCACGGCAGTTATCATGGGTGACTTTAATATGCATATAGATTGGGCTACTCAAACTGGAAGCAATACGGTGGAGGAGGATTTCCTGGAGTGTTTAAGGGATGGTTTCCTAAACCAATATGTTGAGGAACCAACTCGAGGGGAGGCCATCCTGGACTGGGTGTTGTGTAATGAGGAGGGACTAATCAGCAATCTTGTGGTACGAGGCCCCCTGGGGAAGAGTGACCATAGTATGGTGGAGTTCTACATTAGGATGGAGAAGGAAACAGTTAAGTCAGAGACCATGGTCCAGAACTTAAATAAGGGCAACTTTGAGGGTATGAGGCGGGAATTGGCGAGGTTAAATTGGCAAGCGATATTTAAGGGGCTATCAGTGGAAGGGCAATGGCAGACATTTAGAGATCGCATGGATGAACTACAACAATTGTACATCCCGGTCTGGCATAAAAATAAAAAAGGGAAGGTGGCTCAACCATGGCTAACAAGGGAAATCAGGGATAGTATTAAAACCAAGGAAGTTGCATACAAATTGGCCAGAAGTAGCAGCAAACCCGGGGACTGGGAGAACTTCAAAACTCAGCAGAGGAGGACGAAGGGTTTGATTAGGGCAGGGAAAATAAAATATGAAAGGAAGCTTGCAGAGAACATTAAAATGGACTGCAAAAGCTTCTATAAATATGTAAAAAGAAAGAGGTTAGTAAAAACAAACGTAGGTCCCCTGCAGTCGGAAACAGGGGAAGTCGTAATGGGGAACAAGGAAATGGCAGATCAATTGAACAAGTACTTTGGTTCGGTGTTTACTGTGGAGGACACACACAACCTGCCGGAAATAAAAGGGGTCAGAGGATCTGGCAAGAGGGAGGAGCTGAGGGAAATCCTTATTAGTCGGGAAAAGGTATTGGGGAAATTGATGGGACTGAAGGCTGAAAAATCCCCGGGGCCTGATGGTCTGCATCCCAGAGTACTTAAGGAGGTGGCCTTGGAAATAGTGGATGCATTGACGATCATTTTCCAACATTCCTTAGACTCTGGATCAGTTCCGATGGAGTGGAGGGTGGCCAATGTAACCCCTCTTTTTAAAAAAGGAGGGAGGGAGAAAGCAGGGAATTATAGACCGGTCAGCCTGACATCGGTCGTGGGTAAAATGATGGAAGCAATTATTAAAGATGTCATAACAGACCATTTGGAAAGTGGCGACATGATAGGTCCAAGTCAGCATGGATTTGTGAAAGGGAAATCATGCTTGACAAATCTTCTGGAATTTTTTGAGGATGTTTCCAATAGGGTGGACAGGGGGGAACCAGTAGATGTGGTGTATTTGGACTTTCAGAAGGCCTTCGACAAGGTCCCACACAAGAGATTGGTGAGCAAAGTTAAAGCACATGGGATTGGGGGTAATGTGTTGACGTGGATTGAGAACTGGTTGGCACACAGGAAACAAAGAGTAGGAGTAAATGGGTACTTTTCAGAATGGCAGGCAGTGACCAGCGGGGTACCGCAGGGTTCGGTGCTGGGACCCCAGCTGTTTACATTATATATTAATGATTTGGACGAAGGGATTAAATGCAATATCTCCAAATTTGCGGATGACACTAAATTGGGAGGCAGTGTGAACAATGAGGAGGATGCTAGGAGGCTACAGAGTGACTTGGACAGGTTGGGTGAATGGGCAAATGTATGGCAGATGAAGTACAATGTGGATAAATGTGAGGTTATCCACTTTGGTGGTAAAAATAGAGAGGCGGACTATTACCTGAATGGTGGCAGATTAGGGAAAGGGGACGTGCAACGAGACCTGGGCGTCATGGTACATCAGTCACTGAAGGTGGGAATGCAAGTGCAGCAGGCAGTCAAGAAAGCAAACGGAATGATGGCCTTCATAGCAAGGGGATTTGAGTACAGGAGTAGGGAGGTGATGCTACAGTTGTACAGGGCCTTGGTGAGGCCACACCTGGAGTATTGTGCGCAGTTTTGGTCTCCTAACTTAAGGAAGGACATTCTTGCTATTGAGGGAGTGCAGCGAAGGTTCACTAGATTGATTCCTGGGATGGCCGGACTGACATATCAAGAAAGATTGGGTCAACTGAACTTGTATCCTCTGGAGTTCAGAAGAATGAGGGGGGATCTTATAGAGACATTTAAAATCCTGACTGGTTTAGACAAATTAGATGCGGGCAGAATGTTCCCAATGGTAGGGAAAACTAGAACCAGGGGTCACAGTCTAAGGATTAAGGGGAAGCCATTTAGGACTGAGCTGAGGAGGAACTTCTTCACCCAGAGAGTGGTGAATCTATGGAATTCTCTTCCACAGAAGGTTGTTGAGGCCAGTTCGCTAAATATATTCAAAAGGGAGTTAGATATAACACTCGCAACTAAGGGGATCAAGGGGTATGGCGAGAAAGCAGGAATGGGGTACTGAGGTAGCATGTTCAGCCATGAACGCATTGAATGGCGGTTCTGGCTCGAAGGACCGAATGGTCTACTCCTGTACCTATTTTCTATGTTTCTATGTTTCTATGAAAGGACAGATACCATCAATGCTTTGGGAAATTGAATGGACTGATGCCATCAATGGACTGGGAAACTGAATGGATAGATTCCATCAATGGATTGTGAAGGTGAATAGACAGATACCTTCAATGGATTGGGAAAGTGAATGGACAGATACCTTCAATGGATTGGGAAATTGAATGGACAGATACCATCAATGGACTGGGAAAGTGAATGAACAGATACCATCAATGGATTGGGAAAGTAAATGGACAGATATCATCAATGGGTTGGGAAAGTGAATAGACAGATACTATCAATGGATTGGGAAAGTGAATGTACAGATATCTTCAATGGATTGGGAAAGTGAATGGACAGATACCATCAATGGATTGGGAAAGTGAATGGACAGATACCATCAATAGCTTGGGAAAGTGAATGGAAAAATACCTTCAATGGATTGGGAAAGTGAATGGACAGATACCTTCAATGGATTGGGAAATTTAATGGACAGATGCCAACAATTGATTGGGAAAGTGAATGGACAGATACCATCAATAGGTTGGGAATGTGAATAGAAATATATCATCAATGGATTGGGAAAGTGAATGGACAGATATCATCAATGGACTGGGAAATTAAATTGACAGATACCATCAATGGATTGGGAAAGTGAATGAACAGATACTATCAAAAGGGTTGGGAATGTGAATGGACAGATAGCATCAATGGATTGGGAAAGTGAATGGACAGATATCATCAATGGGTGGTAAAGTGAATCGACAGATACCATCAATAGGTTCGGTTTAGTGGACTAGGGAACGGGAATTGATTGGGACGGATGGACGGTGTGCAAATATCCGTGGATTGGTGGACATCTGATGGATGTTCATCCACAGACCTGCAGAAATGTCGAGACTCCAATAGGCGGGCTTAGTCCTCACTGTCCATAAATCAGCCATTAAGAAAATTAACCGAGTGAAGCTACAAACTGTGGTTGTACCGGGGGCGGCGCTTTGTCTTAGGAGATGGAAGCCTTACCCCCTGATCACCATCCATGCTGAATGTTTGGATGTCACGTTCCAGGATGTAACAATTAATTGGGAAGTCTCTGCGCTGGGAAATGTAAATGTATCTGTCCCTCTCTATCTCTGTCTGTCTCCAGTCTTTCTCATTTGTGTTAGCTCCGGTTTCCTCGGTCCCCTTTATCTACCCTTGTATATGTGGGAGTATAGATTACAGACCGGGAACTGAGAGGCGCGGGGTCTCCGAGTGAGGGTCGCCGTATCTCTCAACCTCTCACACCCAGAAATCTGAGACTCTGAGAGGTAAAGAAGGGGTATGGTCCGGGTATTTCAGCCGCCGTCCGATTTCAAACCAGTGAATCAAAGAACGACGAGTCTTGTAGGATTTCTTAATGTGTATCGTGTGCAAGTTTATATAGAGAGATTGTCACAGGAGCTGAGACAGTAAGAAATAACATGGCTGAGCAAGTCACTCAGAAAACACCGACTGAAATATTCAAAGCTAGCAATGGCACGGACGGGGGTCGAACCCGCGCTTTTCGGTTTACAAGACCGACATCTTACCGCTGGGCCACCGCGCCGCTTCCACAAGAGCAAGGCACGTGATATTCCAGATGTCAGACTCAAGATGTCAAATAATGTCCAATGATAATTTCGGAATTGACCTTTCACCACGGGAACCGGGGTACTGACAGATAGTCCGACCTCCAAATGACATGATATTGGCTTCGGTTTAACATTTCATTCGAAAAAGCGGCGCCTCCGACAGTGCGGCGGGCAGTGCGGCGCCGGGAGGGAGCCAACAGCCGCCTCTCTGCAATAAGTGACAATGCCGGAGTGTTGGAACAGGCCCGGCCAGCTCAGTCGGTGGAGCGTTAGATTCTCAATCACAGGCTCCTGGATTCCAGCCACACTTTGCGCTGAGTTTTATTTTGCTTTTACGGCCGAATTCCAGCTCTGAATTCCCGCGGCAGTGGCACCGCGCTGAAAACGAGTCTTTACCCAGTACCTTGTGCTTAATAATTTAATTATAGAGTCATAGCGTCATAACGGCACAGAAGGAAGTCATTCGGCCCATCGAGACCGCGCCAGCTCTCTGTAGAGCAATCCAGTCAGTCCCATTCCCCCGCTCTATCTCCGTAGCCCTGCAAGTTTATTTCCCACAAGTGCCGATCCAGTCTCTCATTGAAAACATTGAGTGTGTCCGCTTCCACCGCTTCCGTCGGCAGCGAATACCAGGTCATCACCACTCGCTGTGTAAAAAGGTTTTTCCTGTATCTCTTGCCCAAAACAATAAATCTGTGTCCCCTACTCCCTGTACCATCAACTAGTGGGAACTGCCTTTCCCCATCTCGCCTATTCAAACCCGTTCCGCGTGGGGGAAGGTCAAAATTAAAGCACATGGGATTGAGGGTAATATATTGGCATGGATTGAAAATTGGTTAACAGACAGGAAACAGCGAGTAGGAATAACTGGTTCTTTTACGGGGTGGCAGGCGGTGACTGGTGAGGTACCGGAGGAGTCAGTGCGTGGGCCCCAGCTAATCACAATATATATCAACGATTTGGATGAGGGAACCTAATGTAATATTTCCAAGTTGCTGACGACACGAAACTTGGTGGGATTGTGAGTTGTGAGGAGAATTGAAAGAGGCTTCAAGGCGATTTAGACAAGTTGAGTGAGTGGGCAAATACATGGCAGATGCAGTATAACGTGGATAAATGTGAAGTTATCCACTTTGGTAGGAAAAACAGAAAGGCAGAGTATTATTTAAATGGTGATAGATTGGGAAATGTTGATGTACAAAGGGACCTGGGTGTCCTGGGACAGCAGTCACTGAAAGCAAACATGCAGGTGCAGCAAGCAGTAAGGAGGGCAAATGGTATGTTTGTCTTCATTGCAAGAGGATTCGAGTGCAGGAGCAAGGATGTCTTACTACAGTTATACAGGGTCTTGGTGAGCCCACACCTAGAGTACTGTGTGCAGTTTTGATCACCTTACCTAAGAAAGGATATACTTGCCATAGAGGGAGTACAGCGAACGTTCACCAGACTGATTCCTGGAATGGAAGGACTGTCGTATGAGGAGAGATTGGGTCGACTAGGCCTGCATTCACTTTAGAAGAATGAGAGGGGATCTTATTGAAACGTATAACATTCTGACAGGGCTAGTCAGACTGGATGCAGGGAGGATGTTTCCCCTGGCTGGGGAGCTCTAGAACGAGGGGTCACAGTCTCAGGATACGGGCTAGGACATTCAGGACTGAGATGACGGGAATTTTTTTCACTCAGTGGGTGGTGAACCTGTAGAATTCTCTAACACAGATGGCTGTGGAGGCCAAGTCACTGAATATATTTAAGAAGGAGATATATAGATTTCTAGACACGAAAGGCATCAAGGGGTATGGGGAGAGAACAAGAATATGGTAATGAAATAGAGGATCAGCCATGATCATATTGAATGGCGGAGCAGGCTCGAAGGGCCGAATGGCCTACTCCTGCTCCTATTTTTCTATGTTTTCTATGTTTCTAACAGAATGAGTTAGGGATTCAGATATACAAACATTTCTGACGGGCCTCAGGTTTTCTCAGAGGTTACAAACTCCCCTGATTCATTGCCCTTTGCGAGGCAGGTGTGACGTTCCAGTCAAAACTCTGTCCGAACAAAACTGGCGACAGTCACTGATATAGAATGGCCACGTCCTGGGGACCGAGAGCAGCCTGTGCAGGGCGAGGAAGAACCAGAGGCGACATGAGAAAACATTTTTACACAGCGAGTTCAGGTCATTGAGGGAAAGCCCCACGAGTATGAGGCCACCTGCAGATCATTAAGGAAAAGACTGCGGACCAGATTAAGGAGGTGGAGTAGTTTGGTTTACGGGTGAGTATGTGAGCGGGAAGTGTGGTGCGGGGCTGGCTGCGCTCGCATTATCGGAGGGTCAGATCCTGCGCACTATTCAATATAGCTGTAGCAATCGATCTGCAGAATACGCGGGGCTGGCAGCGTTGTTGACGGTGCTTGAAGAAGGGGCTCGGCAGAAGGAGTTGGGTATTGTGCTCGATTCAGATGATATGTTTCGGGAATGTGCGCAGCTCCTGCAATGAAGGGCGGATCACAATTTTATGGCCACAGATGATGGTGCGATGGGATTCGGTCCCAATGACAAGCTATACAGGATCGGGCCCGTCAGTACACGCGGGTGTCGCTTGTGAAAAAGAAGGCCCACAGGAACAAAGTTTGATTGTACAGGATTGATTTACGGGGCAATTGTCTGCTACCGCACGGGGTGGGGAGTATCTTTCGGTTGCTGTCGATGTATTCTCACGGCGGGCAGAGGCTTTACCTGCCCGCATCAGACGGCTGAAACTACCGCGACTATACTTTTTTTTATGACGCCTTTACTCATAAAGTCACTGAGTCATTCGGCACCGGGGAGCCCATTCGGCCCATCGACTCCGTGCCGGCTCTCTGTAGAGCAATCGAGTCAGTCCCATTCCCCCGCTCTATACCCAAGTTTATTTCCCTCACGTGCCTATCCAGTCTCCCCTTGAAAATATTGAGTGCCTCCGCTTCCACCACTTCCGTTGGCAGTGAGTTCCAGATCCCTACCACTCGCTGCGTAAAAAATGTTTTTCCTCACATTCTGCCTGTATCTCTTGCCGAACACCATAAATCTGTGTCCCTTAGTCTTTGTAACATCAATTAGTTTCAACAGCCTTTCCCCGTCTAGACTATCCAAACCCGTCATAATCGCGTACACCTCTATCAAATCACCCTTCAACCTCCTTTGCTCTAATGAAAACAAATCCAGCTTCTCCAACCTGTCTTTGTAACTAAGATTCCCCATCCCTGGAACCATTCTGGTAAATCTCTTCTCCACCTTCTCAAGAGCCTTCACGTCCTTCCTAAAGTGTGTTGACCAGAACCGGACGCAATACTCCAGTTGTGGCCTAACCAGCGTTTTATAAAGGTTCAGCATAACTTCTCTACTTTTGTACTCAATACCTCTATTTATGAAGCCCAAGATCCCATATTTTTTGTTAACCACTCGCTCAATGTGTCTTGCCACCTTCAGGGACTTATGCACATTAACTCCCAGGTCCCCCTGTCCCTGCACACTCTTTAAAACTGTGTCATTAAGTATATATTGCCTCTCCCTGTTCCTTCTGCCAAAATGCATCACCTCACACTTCTCTGTATTAAATTCCATCTGCCACTTGTCTGCCCATTCTGCTAGCCTTTCTATGTCTTGTTGCAGTCGATTGGTATCATCACTGTTTGCCACACCCCCAAGTTTGGTGTCATCGGGAAATTTAGAAATTCTACTCTGAATTCCAATATCCAGGTCATTTATATATATATATATCTAAAAAAGAACTGGCCCCAGCACTGACCCTTGAGGAACACCACTGTCTACAATCCTCCAGTCTGAAAAACAGCCATTTACCACAACTCGCTATTTTCTGTCCTTAAGCCAATTCCTTATCCAAGCTGCCACTGACCCATCTATTCCTTGTGCCTCCATTTTGTTAAAGCCTTCTATGTGGTACTTTGTCAAAGGCCTTCCTAAAATCCATGTAGACAACATTCTTTGCATTCTATTCAACGAGCCTCCCTGTTATTTCATGAAAAAAAACAATTAGATAAGTGAAACACGCACCGCGGGAGATCCCTCGAATTGTTGATTGTGACAATGGACCCTCATTTGTGGAGACTGCGGGAAAAGGTGTCTTGGGGATACTTGAGATTGATCAGAATTACTCATATTTTCTTTGCTTTTTCATATTAACTAGAACCTTACTCTAAAGTGTGTCTCACTAGTTGCCCAGTGTCATGGAGAGAGGCGCCGGATCACATCAGTTATTTAATGTAACAGACACTAACGCAGATAAACACAGCCCGAGATACAGAGATTATCGGGAATCACCGGGCAATAGACAAGAGATATTGACAAGGGCAAAGCGCTTTGCTATCGGAAAATTACCTGAACCCCACTGGTTAATTAATGGTTTGATGGTTGACTTCCTTATACACCTTGGAATTTAGGAGAACCTAGTTGGAGCGGAGAAAACAACCGCCTCTCTGCGATAATGACAATGCTGCAAAGTTAAAACAGGGCTGGCTCGATCAGTCGGTTGAGCGTTAGATTCTTAAACTCAGAGATGTGTATACGAGCCCAAGGTTAGGCGAATATTTTTATTGCGTTTTCTGTGAGTCAGGATGGTCTCTGGAGGCATGGGTTCGAATCCAACTTCTGACATGCAGATCCTTTCCCTTCTCCCTGCAATTGTACTTTGTGGAATGAGCTGCAACTGCTTCATCGGCTCGGTGGGTCTGTTTTTATCAGAAAACTAAGCCTGGCATTGTTCTCCTTCGAGTACAGAGAGCGAATAGAGTTATTCAAAATAATGAGGGCTTTGATTTGGCAAGTAGGGAGAAATGTTTCCTCGGGCGAGTGGATCGACAACCAGAGGTCATAGATTTAAATAAATTGGCAAAAAAAATCTAGAGGAGACATTAGGAGAATTCTTCTCTGTTACGATCTGGAACGCGTTACCTGAGGATGGTGGAATCAGATTCCATAGAAATTTCAACCGGCAATTGGACATGTATTTGAAGAGAACTAATTAGCAGGGTTATGGTGTAAAAGCTGGGGTGTGGGACTAAATTCGACGGTTCATTCAAAGAGCTGGCATAGGCAGGACGGGCCGAACGGCCTCATTCTGTGCGGTCAGATTCTATGATCCTAAGATTCAATGATTCTGTGACTCCGTTCTCTTCACACTACAAATAGTCTGCAATAACTGGTCCTCATTCTCTGGAATTTGCTCCCAAACCCTTCCGTCTCCTCCTTTAAGACGCTCCTTAAAACCGTTAGCTTTGAGGAGACTTTTAGACACACGCTTTAATAGCTCCTTCTTTGGATTGGGCTTCCATATTTTAGATCACACCTCTATGAAGCGCATTTGGAGATCCCCTAGAAGTGTTTATCAAGCTGTGTGTGACACTTTACTGAATAAGTGTGTTTGTGTCTGTTTGTTACAGTAAATAAATGAGGGCATCTGGCGCTTCTCTCCCTGACACTGGGCAACCAGTGAGACAGACTTTACAGCAAGGTTCTGTTTATTATGAAAAAGCAAAGAAATTATACTTCCAGAATTAAAAGAAGCTCTGATCCTGACGTGATTTGAACACGCAGCTTTACTGATGTTGATTCAGACACTCTTCAGTTCCGCCCGAGGCCTCCATTTGGACAACTGTAGGAGATGTTTCTAAATATCAATGTTTCTCAAACACCGTTTCATTCTCCCGCAGAATCACCACATCACAGGAAAATAAACCAAGAATCTGCTCAAAATACAAAGCATGTCGAGCAGCTTCCGAAAAACGATTAAACTTTTGGCGTGAAGACAATAGTTAGAACTGCAAACAAGGCCGTGTGAAAATATAAACTGTGGGTGTGTATATTGAATCATAGAAACTCACAGCACAGGAGGAGGACATTCGGCCCGTCGTAACTGTACTGGCTCAGAAAGAGCAGCTGTGCTCAGTCCCAAACTCCGGATTTTTGTTATGTAACCCTGGAGGTTCCTCATCCTCAAGTTCCTGTCCAACTCCCTTTAAAATTATTGATGGAATCAGCTTCCACCACCTTTTCAGGTAGAGCGTTACAGATCCCGACAACTTACAAAACACATTTGGAATGAAGACAGATGCCCCCCCCAATAAATGAATAAATGTTACAGATATATGTAAATACATTTGCAAGCAGCAGAATCATGAAATGCATTTACTTGTAAAACAATTTAAAAATCAATTTGCATCGAAAGCGGAGAGACTCAATGATATTGAGAATGATCCTAATGACTCCTGGCACCGTTCCCCGGGAATCTAGTTGTTGGTCATCGGCGCTTTGACCGTTCCAGCTCCTGTCCAATTACCATTGATGGGATTATCGGCGCTTTTACCGCTCCAGCTCCTGTCCAATCACCATTAATGGGATTATCGGCGCTCTTCCCGCTCCAGCTCCTGTCCAATCACCATTAATGGGATTATCGGCGCTCTTCCCGCTCCAGCTCCTGTCCAATCACCATTAATGGGATTATCGGCGCTTTTACTGCTCCAGTTCCTGTCCAATTATCATTGATGGAATTATCGGCGCTTTGACCGTTCCAGCTCCTGTCCAATTATCATTGATGGGTTTAACTCTTACAGCAGTTGTTGATTCAGAACCTTTTAAAATTAATTACACGTGAAAAATCTTTTAATCCCCATTAATTAAACTGTAATGTTCTTTTGCAAAATGAAAGAAATGCTAACATCGTTACTGAGGGACAGCCCAAGCTTCAATAATTTATTTTGCTCTTTGCATGTGATGAACATTTATCCTTATCGCCTTTCAATACTATATTTTGGATCCTGGTTTGAAATGTTCTGTGCTGATGACTCCATGAATCTGGGGCAGAAAGTTATACAGCACAGAAAGAGGCCCTTCGGCCCATCATGTCTGCGCCAGCCATCAAGTCCTGTCTATTCTAATCCCATTTTCCAGCTCTCGGTCCAAAGTGGATGAACAGACACTTCCTCACATTGAAATCCATTAATCACAGTTTTGTCCACTCACATAATCCATCAATGTCCTTTTACAATTCACTGCTCCCATCTACACTGCTTACTGTGCTCCCAACTTAGTGCCATCAGCAAACTTGGATATCTGGTTCTCTATTCCTTCATCTAAGTCATTTATCAATATAGTGAAAATCTGAGGCTGCAGTCCAGATCCCAGGGGGACACCACTCGTCACATTCTGCCAATTGGAGTACATGCCCATTATCCCTACTCTGTGTCTCCTATCTCCTAACCAATTCCCTACCCGTGTCAATACGTTGCCTCAAATTTCATGCGCTCTGATCTTTGCTAACAGACTCGTGTGAGGAACCTTATCAAATGCCTGCTGGATGTCGTTATATTAAATCGAGTCAGTCCCTCGCTATGATTGATTTTTCGTTTTCCCCATGTCTCTGGTAGTTTATCCTTTCCCTCTAATTTGAAGACCGATACAATGTGACTGTTTAGCATGTCTGCCATTTCCTTATTTTCAATTACAATGTCGCCTGCGTCTGTCTTGAAGGGGTCCACATTATCCTGAGCCTCTCTGTGAGACAGTGAATAATTATGTTAATCTCCATCAATAAACCCATTATTTCTGTTGCAACTGAACGAAATGTTAATATGTTTGATGAGTGACAGTCAAAATGTAATGGTTTTTCAGCTCTGCATGTCCTGAACGTTTACCATGTCGTTTAGCGCAGAGTATTTTAAAAATTGGTTAAAATATTCAGTGCGTATGACACCAAGAATCTGCTGCAGCCGTTGAGGGATTGTCTCTCCTTTCACACGAGTAGAAACGTTCATGAGGAGCAAGTTCCCACAAATTGTTTCCGCCCGGGGTTTCCCCATTGAGGCCCAAAGAAATTTTCCCTCACTCCGGTATCTGTAAATGCTGCTAGAAGGCTGAGTTACCCGGTTATGATCGCCCCGCCTATTCGGGAGCCTGTGCTGGGTGTACGGGGAGATTTGGCCCGGGCCGTGGCAGCTTGCATTCCAGGGATGGGCAGTAAGCCGCTGATTGAGGCTGGCAGCGTGTGATTGGAGAGTGCGGGGCCGGAATGTTGCTGCTTGTCCCGGCCTCACTCACTCTGGAGCTGAGGAAGAGAGAATCATTGATGGGTTTCTTCCCGGGTCTGAAACGCGGCTTAGAACTGCTGTTGTTGACCGAGGCAGCGCTACAGGATTCTTTAATCATCTCTCATAATTGAACTGATATCAGCCGGAATGTGCGGCTTTGAGAGGAACTTTCTGCACCGTCATGGCTGGTGACGGGAGCGATTGAGAGAGCATCGGATCATAGGGACAGGAGGAGGCCATGCAGCCCCTCGAGACTGTTCCGCCATTCCAAGAGATCATGGCTGATCTTCGACCTAGCTCCACATATCCTCCTTTCATATCGCTTCATACCTTTATTTAACAAAAACTATCAATCTCAGGTTTAAACGTAATAATTGATCTAGCATCAATTGTCTTTTGCGGAAGAGTTTTCCAAAATTCTGTGATTCCTAATTTCAACCTGAAATGTATGTCTCTAATTTTTAGACTATGCCCCTACTCCTAGATCCCCAGTCGGCGGAAATAGTTTCTCTTTATCTACCCTTTCTGTTCCCCTTAATATCTTGAAAACTGCGATCAGACCACCCATTAACCTTCTAAACGCTAGTGAATACATGCATAATATGTTTAATCTCTCCTTGTAACTGAACCCTTGAAGTCCGGGTATAATTCTGGTAAACCTATGCTGCACTCCCTCCAAGGCCAATATATCCTTCCTACGGTGTGGTGCCCAGAACTGCTTACAGTACTCCAGGTGTGGTCTAACCAGGGTTTTCTATAGTTGCAGTGACACTACATACAGAGATACAGAGCAATTGTAGAGTTTGAATGTGTACAGAACCGAACAGAGAAACAGCAAATGTAACATAGCTGTGAGCTATTGGCCTAGAAATTCGCGTGGCCGGTTTGCCGCGGGGGTAAGGATCGCGCGGGCTCTTACCCACCGTGTTTTGGGCCCGCAGGAACTTCGGGTCCTGGGCCTCTCCCTAGTGCCGGCGCGCAGTGCTTGCGTGTCCCAGGGGCACAGTTAGTGCGATGCGACCCCTGGGATCACGTGGGCCATGGAGAGCCAATGGCAGCAGACCATCTTTCATTCATAGATTTGACAGGAGTCCTGTCAAATCTGTGAATTGAAATCGGCCCCAAAAGAACAGCTAAACCTCAAATAAATTTAAAAAAAACATCACATTTATAAAATAACTATAGTTAAATAAATTAAGCACTTTAAACAAAAATTTTAACTTTTGAAAAAATTAAAATACTTTTTAAAAGTTATTAAAATAAACTTACCTTGCCTTAAAGTATCTAAAAAAGATAAACCTGTTGAAAAAAAATTAAAATTATACTTAATTAACTACTTACCTTGTTCAAAAGGGGTCTTTCGCCTCCTTTTTACTGGCGCAGAATCTTCAATACTTACCCTCGCGTTGAAACCTGAAAAAACATCGCGCAGCCTCTGACGCGAACGCGGTTCACCTATGAACCGCCCCCTTCACCATTACGGAAGTTCCGGTTGCCCGCGCATGCGCAGTGCATGCAGGAAACCGGCACTTCGGGAATGAATACGGGTGAGTACAGAGCGCGTACTCACCCGGGAACGGCCGAATTTTTGGGCCATTGCATTTTAATATCTAAATATAAATGTGAATTATTCTATTTTCCTAATATTTAATTGAACAAGTTCTCAAAATACTTCTGCCCGGTTCCGAATCAGAGACATTTCGTGTGTTAAGCAAACATGATAACCACTGCACTACAGAAATACGGCAGCAAGAATGATTTTAGGAACATCACCATCCGTGCTGCCCTTCATGAATCAGTTTTGCAGAAATGGAATTTCGGTGCTCTATTGAGGAAGGCTGTAGAGAATGGCAGAAATTGATCTGTTAGTAGAATCATAGAATGACACAGCACAGAAGGAGGCCTATTCGCTAATCCTGCCTGTGCCGACTCTTTGAAAGAGCTCCAATTAATCCCACTCCCCTGCTCTTTCCCCACAGCCGTGCACATGTTTCCCTTTCAAGTAATTATCCAATTCCATTTTGAAAACTGAGAGTTTGGAATAACAATATTGGCAGAGGTGCTGGAGCCTCTGCAGTGTCGATGCACTGTGTGTGGTGACTGACGAAGTTCCCTGATCCAGTGACATTAAAACTGGATACCGGGATTCTTATACAGTTTCTTAAGAAAAACAATTTAATGAATTGATTTCAAATAGAATTTTTTAAAGATTTTATTCCGATCAAACGAGTCCTTATTTTGCTGAGTCGGTCTATACAATCCAATCACACGAGCTGTATAATCTGGTACAGAGGCAGTTATACAAAGAGGAGAAAGTTTTGCTACAGTTGTACAAAGTCCTGGTTAGACCACCTCTGGAGGACTCTGTACAGTTCTGGTCATGGCACCTCAGAAAGGTTTGACATTGGCCTCGGAAGCAGTGCAGCACAGATCCACCAGAATGTTTCCAGGGTCCAATGGTTAGATTATGAAGGGAGATTACATAAACTAGGCTTGTATTCCTTGGAATCTAGAAGGTTAAGCGCTGATTTCATTGAGGCTTTTAGAATTATGAAAGGAATTGATAGGGTTAAAATAGAGAAACTTTTTTTCACTTGATCATTGTGAACACGACCCTTACTTAGAAAAATGATCGATAACTTTCAATGACGGTGGAGTAATGTTCTATTCTGCAAATTCTGTCATCACTCTACCCGCTGACAGGCATTGAAAGGGTCTGGTAGCTCAGGTGTTGGGAAAACTCCATGTGTCATTATACAAGTCGGTTGCTTTACATGTGGTGCGTGTCCTCTCACCTTGAAATACAAGTCTCTTAAATGTCCAATACAAAGTGAATTGCAAACTTGAAGGACAAGCATAGGAATACAAGTCACTGGTGAACACAAACCACATGGTGCTCATTTTCAAATTCAGAGCAGTCAGCTTTTATATAAAGTGAAATAAATGCGCAATGATAAGATTTGGAAATAGATGTTACTTATATTTGTGTCTTTTGTTGTTCTATTTATTAAACTTTCTGGCGTCTGACTCCCGTTGAGTCTCTTCTTCATCTATTGAATGAGAAAGGAGGAGTTTGACGTTGACCAGACCCGCACTGCGCCTGATATTTGTGAGTTCATCCTTATATTTAGTGTTTTCTCCCCTGTGATCGGCGTCAGCTTTAGCTCACTATATTACACTAATATGGGACTATTAAGAGGGGTGACCCAAACTGTTCAAAGCCTTCGGTTTTAAGGAGGGTCTGAAAGGAGGTGAGGGAGGGCTACATGTGGAGGGGTTTAGGCAGGGAGTTCCAGAGCATGACGCCTGCACAAATATTGCATCATGTTCGCATGTGCCTGCTGTCAGACCGCAGTGTTTTACAACGTTTTACATTGAAAAAATACAGTTATTAGATGGAGCTAAACTATCAATACAATGGCCCAGCGTGTTTTAAATTGTTTTCCCTAATACCAGCTGTACAATAGCAACACATTCAATGTAGCCTCACACGGTGCGATGGCGTGTTCCAGTTCCATATATGTAGATGCAGAATCAATTTCCATCAGTTTATTTGAACCCAAGAACTTAATATATTTCTAACAGGTTGGATGGAGGAACATGATCCAACGATATGTTTTTATCATTTGATTTGAAATGCGTACTCATAAAAGTATTTGGGTGGGAATTTACTGGATAACAGCACAGCTAGCAATGTGTGCGGAATATTTTCCTGCAGTCAAAGCAAATAGTGACAACCTGGAACTGTGCGTCAAAGAACCATAAAGGGAAAAAAAATGTTAAACTCTTCGTTCCTGGGTAGGCTCGAACCACCAACCTTTCGGTTAACAGCCGAACGCGCTAACCGATTGCGCCACAGAGACGGCCGGGCATGTTGTTGTAAGATTCCCTGACCCAATGTTTCGGCGAGATAAAGTTTCAGATTTCTGCGACCGGAACAGCAATTGCCCACTGTCAGTTTAACATTTCCAAATTAAAGAATGGGACATTCATTGTGAACACACAGAGACTGTCTGGTCCCGCACACAGCAGACACACCCATGTCACCGCGAACCAGCTCTCCTGCAACCGGTGCCGTCTCCATTCCAGCCTTTCGGTGCCTTGTTTGTTCCGAATTATTCTGATTGTCCTGAACCCGATCTTAGGTGTGAATTCCTGATCTGCAGTGACGAGAATCCTTTAAATGTCTCAGAACAGTTAATGTCACCGATAACATCAGAGAAAATCTCCCAGCGTCTGAAACCAGGGAACGGTGTCTTGACCTCCTCTGGTCAATCTAGCGGTTCGCCCTTCATTCTCCACTGATTCCGTTTCCCAAATCGTATCTAAAGATTCACAAAACTGGCGAATGTATTTTATTTTTTGGATCCTTTCGATTTTCCTGCTCCTAATTTGCAATATTTTCCAAACTTCGTCTCTTTGCATCATGTCCAGGGAGGAGGGAATTCAGTTATGTGCAGAGACCAACGAAGCAGGGATTGTTCTCCTTAGAGCGAAGAAGGTTAAGCGGAGATTTAATAAAGGTGTTCCAAATTATTGGGGGGGGGGGGCGGGGTAATAGAGCAGAGAGGGTGAAACTGTTACCCCTGACAAGAGGGTCGGTAACCAGAGGACACTGATTTCAGATAATTGGTAAAGTGGTGTGGGGAGATTTTTCTTTAATCAGCGAGTTGTTACGATCTGGGTGACAGTGCGTGCACTGCTTGAGGGCGGGGAAAGCAGATTCAATTGCAACTTTAAAAAGAGAAGTTATAATGAAAAGCATTGCAGGGCTATGCGGAAAGAGCAGGGGAGTGGTGATAATTGGATCTCTCTCTCAAAGAGACGGCACAGGCCCGGTGGGCCCAATGGCCTCCGACTGTGCTGTTTGATTCTATGATTCTGTATCCGGTCCTTGACAGCAGCCTCTACCCGCGGTTTCCCACCTCTCCCATGTTCCTATCGTTGTCTCAATGGCAGCAACCGTGACCTCATACTCTGGAACGCTCACACCATCCAGGACACTGGAAGTGCAATTAGGAAAAAGCTATTCTAGAGCTCGATGGGGTTTCGTCAATAATCGAGAAATTATGCAAAATTTAAACGAGGTCAACCACAGTCTAAAACTTGTATATAGCAAGGATAAAATAAAAGGCAAATATGATAATGGAAAGTAGGCAGGTGGGTGGAGTTAAGATACAGATCAGCCGTGATCTAATTAATTGGCGGAACAGGCTCGAGGGGCTGATTGGCCTCCTCCTATGTGTCTAACAAAAACAACTAGCATTGATATAGCGCCTGCAACGTATTAAAATGTCCCAAAGCGCATCACATGAGGAGATATTAGGGCAGATGACCGAAAGCTTGTTTTAAGGAGCGTCTTAAAGAAGGAAAGAAAGGAGAGAGAAAGGTGGAGAGGATTAAGGAGGGAATTCCGGAGCTTAAGTCCTTCTCAAAATGAAGGCACAGCCACCAATGTTGGAGTGATTAAAAACGGGGATGCACAAGAGGCCAGAATTAGAGGATTGCAGAAATCTCTGTGTGCTGAAGGGCTGGGTGAGATTACAGCGATAGGGAGAGGCGAGGCCATGGAAGGATTTGAAAACGAGAATGACATTTATAATATCTTGGCATTGCTTATCCGGGAGCAAATGTAGGTCAGCGAGCACAGTCGCGATGGTTGAACGGGACTTGAAACGAGTTAGGGCGAAATTCAAATCCACGTGAACTTCACAGAATTGATTAATAATCCGTCCCTGAGTCACTCGCCCCGCTGCCCAACAGAACACATACACCACCTGCATGTGCCCAATATTCCTGAAGCTTAAATGTTAAGTGTCAGTGCCACAAAAGCTTAAATAATCTTCCTCCCGCACAAGCCTTCAACCAGAGCATTGATAAAGACCCACTACACCTGGACTGAGATTCGATTAATCAAGAGAAATGAACTTGGATTATAATTACCATTAATATAAAAGTGGGTTGAATATTGTCATGGCATTTAGAACACAATTTGGAGAATGTTGGTTTGGAAACTGAGAAAATGTTGAGTGTCGGTCATTGAAGATTTGGGATCATTTTATTCAACAACCGAGGGTCAGAACTTTCATAACTTTCAATGAAAAAAGTAGTATAATGCCAAACAATCCTCACAACAATACAGCAACAGATGGTCGGTTCAGACTAGCTTTGACTCACTTCCAGCACTCTCATCTCCGCGTCAGAAGATCATTGAGTGAAATTGGTCTAAGCCAGCAGCGAACCGGCTGTAAACATTTGAACAGATGAAGCCCGGAACCAGTTAAAAAGTAGCTCAAGTAGATGAATGTGAGAAGTCGCACAACACCAGGTTATAGTCCAACAGTTTAATTAGAAATCACAAGCTTTTGCAGCGCTGCTCCTTCGTCACTTCACCTGACGAAGGGGCAGCCGCTCCGAAAGCTTGTGATTTCAAATAAAACTGTTGGACTATAACCTGGTGTTGTGCGACTTCTCACATTTGTCCACCCCCCCAGTCCAACACCGGCATGTCCACATCATGGCAAGTAGATGAAGTTTGCACGAGGGAATATCTGTGCTGTAATACACAGTATTTACAGCAGGGCAACAGGCCATTCAGCCCAACAGGTCCATGACCGTGTTTTAGTCTCCTCATGAGCCTCTTCCCACCCTACTTCATTAACTTCTTCAACATATCCAGCAGGTCAGGCAACATCTGTGGAGAGAGAATAAGAGTTAACGTTTCAGCTCGAGGATAATCAGAATACTTCGGAGCAAACAAGTCACGGAAAGGCTGGAAGGGAGACCGCATCGGTTGCAGGAGAGCTGGCTCGTGGTGACATGACTTTATTTAAAAGGTTACTGATGTAAATCTGAAAACCAGCACCCTGGGATTGAAGGTTCACTAGTGATGAATTTGCAGAAAGAGGTATTGAGCATCTCGCTGAACAGTGTGTGTGCGGTGAAGCACTGGTTTCCGGACTGGAGCGAATATCACCTTCGCCTCACACGCGGAATGTCCCGGGCCCGGGCGGGAAAATTGTGTCAGAGAATATTATTGTCTGAGAAATTACCGGTCCTGTTAAGTTTAACAAAAGTTGCAACAGATTCTTGGTGTCAGAAGCAATGGACATTTTAAACCAGACTCCTGTGTGTGAAATGAGATGTGGGTCACAGTTCATCACAGAAAACATACTGAAGTATCGACTCTTGGTTAGTCAGCATTTCTTGCAATCTGTAAAAGAAGGTCATCAGTGCATTAATAGTGATTAAAACAATAGGCTTTTTTTCTTACAGCAGATGCATGCAGATAATAGCAGGCCCCGACAATGAAAGCGCCGAATCCTAACTACTAGATCACCAAGGAAAACTAAGTTAAATCACTGCGATAATTTTATATATAATTGGGTCTATCCATTTTGGATTAAATTTTATTTTGATTATTTTACATGTAAATGCTGGTTACAAATGATGTTGCAAATGTTACAAATGTTTTCCCAAATACCTGTAATTTTTTTTCCTCTATTGGGGGACATCAGTCTTCATTCCAAATGTATTTTGTATATATCTATTTCTCAATATGGTACTTTTAAATTACACACAAATATATTTATGCATAACACAGACACACACACATACACACAAATGATAAACAGCACAAAAATACACACAAATATATTTATAACTAGCACACAGATACATCCAAGTACATTTAGAATGATCACAGATGCAATTATATATTTATATTTTGATAACAAGAGTTATCATGTTATAAAAATATACTTTAAACTAGCCCACATATAACGCATCGCACTCATCACATAAACACTTACTTTCTGTATAAATATCGCACACAGAGGGGATGCTTGTTAAGAAGGTGGAAGCCCATGGAAGTAAGGGAAAAGTGATGGTATTGTTACAGAATTGGCTCAGTGACAGGAAGCACAGGGCGGTGATGGATTGGTGTTTTTCAGACGGGGAGGTGGTTTGCAGTGGTGTTCCCCAAGGGACTGTTTTGGGTCCTTTACTCTTTGCAACTTTTATAAACGAACTTGACTCGAGCAGCTTTATAAGGTTTGCAAATTTCACGGAATTGGTACCTTAATAGAATTGTGTTTCAGTTATACTCCGTTGATTTTTTTTAAAAAGCGCTGTTTATTCACTGAAAACCTTTTGTACTGTGAACTGTAATTTTAAAATAAGAATAAAAGCCACATTAAACTGGTTAAAAATTACTCACATTTTCAAGACAAAGGTTTTTCATTTTCTCCAAATGCTCCCTTTCCAGTTCCATTTATTAAAATGTATTTATATATTTTTTTTGGCAGCGGATGATAGCTGTGGATGGACCTTGCGTAGGCAGAGTGGAGTTATCTCGAGCCCCAGTTTTCCGTCAGATTATGATAATAATGTGGACTGTATTTGGACTATTCTGGCTGAGCCTGATGATACCATTGCACTGCTCTTCACAAACTTTCAGTTGGACGATGGATATGACTTCTTGGAGGTCTGCGGGACAGAAGATTCATCAATATGGCAAGTATATGAATTTACTGTTCATGAGCTTACTGGTGCTGACAAGGGCTGTGTATTGTGCATTGTTCGTATGTGGGACGATGCTTGGAAGACTAACTGATTTTACTGCCACTTCAATGGGTTTCTTTTTCTGTGTGATGCCACCTTTCATGATGCTTAAATTTTGTGAATTATCCTTACCACAATACTCCCTCTCCCTCCCTCAAAAATCAATCCTTGAAAAGTGCATGTTCTGGCATCAGAAAGGACAGTTTTATATTCCTCTAATTCCCTCTGAAATCTGTGGTTGTGTTCTTCACCGTAACTATCACAGGCAGCCAGCCGTTCCTTGCCGAGAGTTTCCTCACCTGCCCAGTCCACTCATCCCCAACATTTTTAATGAATGAATATAAAGACCAAGTGGAAAGACGCGCCTGCATTACACAAAACGGTTGTTAAGATGATGGGTAGCGGATCTTTAATTAGTCTGGAGGTGGTATCTCCACAAGTTAATATGTGTATTGTGATCAGTTTGTTTTACAGGGCTCTGAAGGTTGTTCCTCTGTATAAACAGCGATGGTCATTGGCAGAGCTGACATTACTACAATATTGTATTGGCTTGTTTGTAAATGTACATTCACCTGTTGCCTTAGTGTATGAAAGCTGGACACATTAATTGCTTGGATTTCGTAGCAGTGCAGAAGAACGAGTTTTGCATAAAGGGAGACCATGGCATTAAGGGATATTTGCCAGCTTGAAATCTTCATACAGATGCAAAGCTCTTGATGAGGATAGTTGTCGACTTCAGGATGTATACAGACCCCCAAACAGTAATGCTGAGGTTGAGGATGGCTTTAAACTGGAAATTAGACACGCGTGCAATAAGGGCACAGCACTTATCATGAGTGACTTTTATCTTCATATAGATTGGGCTAACCAAATTAGTAACAATACTGTTAAGGAGGAATTCCTAGAGTGTATAAGGGGTGGTTTCCTGTACCAATATGTTGAGGAACCTTCTTGAGATCAGGCCATCTTAGACTGGGTATTACGTAATGAAAAAGGAATGCTTAGCAATCTTGTTATGCAAGGCCCCTTGGGGAGGAGCGATCATAATATGATAGAATTCTTCATTAAGACGGAGTGAAAAATAGTTGACTCAGAGAGTAGGGTCCTGAATTTAAATAAAGGAAACTACAATGGTATGAGGCGCGAGTTGGCTAGGATAGATTGGGGACCGTTACTTAAAAGGTTGACGGTGGATAGGCAATGACAAACATTTAAAGATCACATGGATGAACTACAGAATTTTTTTCATCCCTGTCTGGCATAAAAATAAAACAAAAAAGGTGGCGCAATCGTGGCTAATAAGGGAATTTAGGGATAGCATAACATCCAAGGAGAGGACATATAAATTGGCCAGAAAAAGCAGCATACCTGAGGATTGGGAGCAGTTTGGGATTTAGCAAAGGAGGACAAAAGGATTAATTAAGAGGGGGAAAATAGAGTAAGAGAGTAAGATTTCAGGGAACATAAAAACTGACTGTAAAAGCTTCTATAGATATGTGAAGAGAAAAAAGATCGGTGAAGTCAAGCGTAGGTCCCTTGCAGTCAGAATCAGGGGAATTTATAATGGGGAACAAAGAAATGGCTGACCAATTAAATACATACTTTTGTTCTGTCTTCACAAAGGCGGACTCAAATAACCTCCCAGAGCTGTCGGGGAATATAAGGTCTAATGAGAGGGAGGAACTGAATGAAATCAGTATTTGTAGGGAAATGGTGTTAGGGAAATTGACGGGATTGAAGGCCGATAAATCCCCAGGGCCTGATAATCTACATCCTAGGGTACTTAAGGAAGTGGTCCTAGAAATATTAGATGCATTGCTGGTCATCTTCCAAAATTCTATGGACTCTGGCACAGTTCCCATGGATTGGAGGTTAGCTAATGTAAGCTCATTATTTAAAAAAGGTGGTGGAGAGAAAACGGTGAATTATAGACCGTTAAGCCTGACATCGGTGGTGTGGAAAATGCAAGAGTTCATTATAAAAGATGTAAGAGCAGAGCACTTGGAAAACAGTGACAGGATCGGACAAAGTCAACATGGATTTACAAAAGGTAAATCGTGCTTAACTAATCTAATGGAATTTTTGAGGATGTAACTCATAGAATTGATAAGGGCGAATGAGTGGATGTGGTGTATTTGGACTTTCAGAAGGCTTTCGATAAGGTCCCTCAAAAGAGGTTAGCGTGTAAAGGTAAAGCACATGGGATTGGGTGTAAGGTACTGACTTGCATAGAGAACTGTTTGGCAGACAGGAAGCAAAGAATTCGAATATACAGGTCTTTTTCCAAGTGGCAGGCAGTGACTAGTGGGGTACCGCAGGGATCTGTGCTAGGGCCCTAGCTATTCCCAACATATATTAATGATCTAGACGAGGGAACTAGATGTAATATCTCCAAGTTTGCAGATGACACAAAGCTGGGTGGGCGTGTGTGTTGTGAGGAGGATGCTGAGAAAATCCAGTATGATTTGGACAGGTTGGCTGATTGGGCAGAAGCATGGCAGATGCAGTATAAAGTGGATAAATGCGAGGTTATCCACTTTGGTGGCAAAAACAGGAAGGCAGTTTATTATCTGAACGGCAATATATTGGGAGAAGGGGAAGTGCAACGAGACCTGGGTGTCCTTGTAAACCAGTCACTGAAGGTAAGCATGCAGGTGCAGAAGGCGGTTAAGAAGACAAATGGTATTTTGGCCTTCATAGCGAGAGGATTCGAGTACAGGAGCAAGGATGTCTTGCTACAATTTTACAGGGCCTTGGTGAGACCACACCTTGAGCAATTGTGTGTAGTTTTGGTCGCCTTATCTGAGGAAGGATGTTCTTGCCATGGAGGGAGTGCAGCGCAGATTCACCAGACTGATATCGGGGATGGCAGGAATGATGTATGAGGAGAAATTGGGTCGATTGGGCTTATATTCGCTGGAGTTCAGAAGAATGAGAGGGTATCTAATTGAAACTTTTAAAATTCTAACAGGACAAGACAGACTTGATGCAGGAAGGATGTACCCGATGGCGGGGGAGTCCAGAACCAGGTGTCACAGTCTAAAGATAATAGCCATGATGTGGAGATGCCGGTGTTGGACTGGGGTGGACAAATATGAGAAGTCGCCCAACACCAGGTTATAGTTCAACAGGTTTATTTGAAATCACAAGCTTTCGGAGCGCTGCTCCTTCGTCAGGTTAAGGGGTAAGCCATTTAGGACTGAGATGAGGAGGAATTTCTTCACCAGAGAGTGGTGAACCTGTGGATTTCACTACCACAGAAGGCAGTTGAGGCCAATTCATTAAATATATTCAAGAAGGAGTTAGATATATTTCTTAAGGCTGAAGGGATCAAGGAACATGAGGAGAAAGCAAGGACAGGGTACTGAGTTTGGATGATCAGCCATGATCTCATTAAATGACGGAGCAGGCTCGAGGGGCCGAATGGCCTACTCCTGCTCCCATCTTCTATGTTTCTATGATGGTGAAATGGGCGGAATCATGGCAGATGGAGTTCAATGCGGAGAGGTGTGAAGTGATGCACTTTGGGAGGACTAATATGGAAATATAGCACGGCAGCTCTTTCTAAGCCAGCACAGGCACGACGGGTCGAATGTCCTCCTTCTGTGCTGTGAATTTATATGATTCTATATACACACCCACCGTTTATATTTTCACACGGCCTTGTTTGTAGTTCTAACTATTGTCTACACGCCGAAAGTTTAATTGTTTTTAGGAAGCTGCTCTACCTGTTCATGTATTCTGAGCTGTTTGCTGCTATTGTGACTCCGTGGCGCAGCGGTAGCGCGTCTGACTGCTAGATCTCAAGGTCGCGTGTCCAAATCACGTCGGCGTCAAAACTGTTTTTACCTTTGATTGGAGTGGGGATTATTCCGCAACAATATTTTCTTTGCTTTTTCACAATAAACAGAACCTTGCTGTAAAGTCTGTCTCACTATTTCACCAGTGTCAGGGAGAGAAGCGCCAGATGCTCTCATTTATTTACTGTAACAAACTGACACCTCCGTTTTCACATCTGAGGCCGCTGTTAAAGAGCGTGTCCTTTGTGGGAGGGACACTGTTCCTGAAGTGAAGCCGATGGGGGCAGTTAGTCTGCGTTTGTGAGAGAAATGCGCTGTACAGGCGGAATGACTGGAGAAGCAAATGCAATTGGTTGAGTGTGTAATGCAATACCTGAGACAATTAAAGTCGTTGTATGACCCACCGCTACCGAAGGCCGGATGGATCAGTCGACAGAGCATCAGACTTTTAATTTGAGGGTTCAGAGTTCAAGTCACTATTCGAGCATTCTTTTTAATCGCGATTCTCATCTCCAGTTGCGTGCAGCACCTTGAAACACGATCATTTCACACTCATTATAGGAACAGGAGTGAGCCATTTACCCCCTCGAGCCTGTTCCGCCATTTAATGAGATCATGTGTGATCTGTGACCCAGCTCCGTTTATATCCCTTTTCCCGCTATCCCGGAGGTTAACAAATACGATGAGTCTCATGTTTAAAATTAACAATTGACTCAGCATCAACTGTAGATTGCGGAAGTGAGTTACAAATTTCTACCACCCATTGCATGTAGGAGTGTTTCCTAACTTCACTCCTGAAAGGTCTGGCTCTGTTCCTGAGTCTCTGCCCCCCTCGTCCAAGACTCGCCAACCATCGGAAATAGTTTCTCTCTATCTACTCTATCAGTTCGCTTTAATATCTTGAATATTTCAATCAAATCACCCCTTAAGCTTTTAAATTCCAGGTAATACAACCCTAGTTTGAGTAATCTCTCCTCGTAATTTAACCCTGGGAGTCTATGTATCATTGCGGTAAATCTAGACTGTACTCACTCCAAGGCTGAAAAACCCTTCCTAAGGTGTGGTGACCTGAACTGAACACTTCCAACCACATCCTTCGCCTCATCCGGCGCTTTAGCAAAACTCTTCTGCAGCACCAACTCACTCTATCTCAAAGCTGTCCTGGTCCGCAGTACCTTTTCATCCTTCACCTCATCCGGCGCTTTAACAAAAAACTTGTTTTCTTCCTTTCAGGTTTAAAGGATCGCAAGATTCAACAACCCTTGGACACCAGCATCCCTCCGGAACATTCTTCCCCTTCTCGTTCCTCTGACCCCATCCCTTCTCCCAATCTCACCCCCTGTCATGTTTTCACTAACCCCTCTGACCTTCCCCTCTCTGACCCCGAACGATCAGTCCTTAGCAAAGGCCTGAGCTAAATCCCCTTACGCACCCGCCTCAAGGAATTTCGAGCTCGGCACGATGCTGAGCTCTTTTTCCGCCACCTTCATCTCCGTGCCAACTTCTTTGGCCAGGGGTCTTCCCCCCGCACAGCTACCCCTTTCTCCCGTTTTCAGAATTCTCGTTCTACCTGGACCCCTCCCTCTGGCCTCTTACCCTCTCTAGATCGTTTCATTGCTAACTGCCAGCGTGACATCGGCCGTCTCAATTTCTCTGTTCCCCTTACCCACTCCAACCTACCTTCCTCTGAACTTGAAGCACTCCATTCTCTCAGATCCAACCCCAACATTGTCATTAAACCTGCTGACCAGGGTGGTGCTGTTGTTGTTTGGCGAACCGACCTCTACCTAGCAGAGGCTGAACGTCAACTCACCGTCACCTACTCCTACATCTGCCTTGAGCATGACCCCACTCCGGAACATCAAGCCACCGTTTCCAAGACCGTCACTGATCCCATCTCCTCTGGAGAACTTCCCTCCAGGGCCGCCAACTTCATAGTTCCCCAACCCCGCACAGCCCGCTTCTACCTCCTTCCCAAGATCCGCAAACAGGACTGCCCTGGTAGACCCACCGTTTCAGCCTGTTCTTGCCCCACGGAACATAGCTCTTCCTATCTCGACTCTAATTTTTCTCCCCTTGTCCAGTTTCTTCCCATTTACATCCGCGACTCTTCGGACACTCTCCGCCACTTTAACAGTTTCCAGTTTCCTGGACCCAACCGTCTCCTTTTCACTATGGACGTCCAATCCCTCTACACCTCCATCCCCCACCAGGACGGCCTGAGGGCGATCCGCTTCTTCCTTGAACAGAGGCCCAAACAGTCCCCATCCACCACCGCCCTCCTCCGCCTGGCTGAGCTTGTTCTCATATTGAACAACTTCTCCTTTGACACCACTCACTTCCTCCAAATTAAAGCTGTTGCTATGGGAACCCGCATGGGTCCCAGCTATGCCTGCCTTTTCGTGGGCTAGGTGGAACTTCTTTGTTCCAGTGCTACGCAGGTCCCCTCCCTCACTTCTTTTTCAGGTACATTGATGAGTGTATCGGTGCTGTTTCCTGCTCTCGCCCTGAACTAGAAAATTTCATTCACTTTGCTTAAAATTTCCACCCTTCCCTCACCTTCCTATCTCCATCTCCGACTCTTCCCTTCCCTTCCTCGACTTGTCTGACTCCATCTCTGGGGATAGGCTATTGACAAACATTCGCTACAAGCCCACTGACTCCCACAGCTACCTGGACTACACTTCCTCCCACCCCGATTCCTGTAAGGACTCTATTCCATAATCCCAGTTTCTCCATCTCCGCCACATCTGCTCTGACGATGCCACCTTCCATACCAGTGCTACTGAGATGTCTTCCTTTTTCCTGAACGAGGATTCCCCTCTACTGTGGCTGACACGGCCCTTGACCGATTCCGTTCTATTTCCCGCACTTCTGCTCTCACCCCTTCCCCTCCCTCTCGGAACCAGGATAGCGTTCCCCTTTTCCTCATCTTTCACCCCACCAGCCTCCATATTCAACGGATCATCCTCCACCATTTCTGCCACCACAAAAACATCTGCCCCTCAACTTTCAGCAGTCCCAAGGGACCGCTCCCTCCGCGACACCCTGGTCCACTCCTCTATCAACCCCAACATCCATTGCCCTTCATCCGGCACCTTCCTGTGCAAGCACAGGAGATGCAACACATGCCCTTTTACCTCCACCCTTCCCACTGTCCACGGCCCCAAACACTCCTTCCAGGTGAAACAGCGATTTACTTGTAGTTCTTGCAATTTAGTATACTGTATTCGCTGCTCACGATGCGGTCTCCTCTACATTGGGGAGACCAAACGCAGATTGGGTGACCGCTTTGCGGAACACCTCCGTTCAGTCCGTAAGGGGGACCTCGAGCTTCCTGTCGCCTGTCGCATTAATTCTCCGCTCCACTCCCACTCTGACCTCTCCGTCATCGGACTCTTATACTGTTCCAATGAAGCTGAACGTAAGCTCGAGGAACAGCACCTCCTCTTTCGATTAGGCACTTTACAGCCTTCTGGACTCAACATAGTTTCCAACAATTTCAGACATTATCCTCTGCCCCTATCCGTTTTTTGCTTTTACTTTAAATGTTTTCTCTCTCCCACATGGCAGCTGTGCATCATTCTGCCAGTGCCATTTGCACTTCATCTAGAGCCATCTTTTGTTTCTTAACTTGTCCCATTAAAATCTCTTTCTGTCTTGCACCAACACTTAATCTCTCTTAATGTCTCTCAATCTCTCCTGCCATCCATCCTGTCACAGATCTTCCCTTTTTTTCTTTCCTCCCCTTCCCGCCTTTCCCTGCCCCTACTCTTGCTTAATATTTGTTACATCTCCAGCTTTTTCCAGTTCTGACGAAGGGTCACCGACCTGAAAAGTGAACTCTGTTACTCTCTTCACAGATACAGCCTGACCGGCTGAGTATTTCCAGCATTTTCTCTTTTTATGACAGGTTTCCGCCCGTGGTTATGCCCCATCAGTGGTGTGTTACTGTGGGCGGAGCTCGAGTTGGCAGCTGATATTGTGAGTGTGTTCAGTCACTATAAACAGGGGCTCGGAAAGAAAAGAACAATCTAATATTAAAGTAAGTAATTCAACCAACTGTCATTAATTGTAAACATATTCAAATTAAATATATTGATAGTCGCAAAATTAGTCCCATTGTATTTGAGTAACAGAATCCTGAATTAATGAATCATTTTGATATTAAAATATTCTCGGCGAGAGCATTATCTCAGGAAGGTGGAGAGAACAATGTCGAATCAGCACCACACTAACTGAGACTCGAGAATGGTCGCTGGTTTCACAGAGCAGATCTGATGGGACCAAAACTCTCATTGAACAAGACGGGATAAATCAGGAAGCATCATGAATGATTGGAAAGGCGAGGAGCTCCACTGAGAATCTCATCAGTACAGGGTTTTTTCAAGGTGAGAGTCTAACAAGCTATTGGGTGCCGTTTAATTACTGGCAAAAGACTCGGCATTTGATGCGACAATTTGACTGGGGATTCACTGATATGTAAATCTCGCCCATACCTTACCTGGGAGGAAATTATGCTTACATGTACAGGGATTTCTGTTCCGTATTCAGACCATGCCTTACGTGAGATGGTGTGCTTCATTGGGTATTTTCAGCGGAGCTGCACTCTGCATTGGTCACATGCTGTATCTGAGTTCACTGAACGATAATACAGTGATAATTACACTGTATCTAACCCCTGTCTACCTACTCTGGGAGTTTCAGATGGGACAGTGTTGAGGGGACTTTGCTTTGTATTTACCCATACTGTACCTAACCTGGGAGTGTTTGATGGGACAATTTAGAGGGAACATTGCTGAGCATTTATTTCGTGATTGACTTGAAGTGGGAGTGTTTCATTGGTATTTTAAATATGTTTTACAGTGTATGTAAGCCATGCTGTTCCTGAACGGTAAGTGTTTGATGGGACAGTGTAGCGGTTGATTTAATCTGCATGTCTGTCGTGCCGTGCCTGGACTGCGAGTGTTTGATGGAACAGTGTAGACGGAGCTTTAACTATTATTGCCCATGATTTCCCCTCCAATTATTGTTCATATGGCCCCAACCATTTATAGCCCTGATGATCCCTACAATGTGCCTCTGACGCCCCTTCCTGTTACAGGGAATAGACTAGTTTTAGAACACAGATGAGGTGGTTGTTATATCTTAATCAACGCACCATTACCTCAAGCTGCATTTAACTGTCGAGAAAGGAGGGAGACGCACTGCTTGATATTATGTGAGGGAGTGTTTGAGGTGTATAAATCAAAAGGTGGAAATGTTGGCCAATGCATCGTGGGACCTCATATTTGGAGGATGGGACGGAGAATGAGTAAGGGCTAATTTTGCATGGTTCTGCTCCTTGCCTGGGATTTCAGTAGATGGAACGGGTCGGAGACGGGACTGAATGAACAACATGTATTCATCCCCAGTGAGACTGCACGCCAGGTGCAGTGCATGGTCATGTGACCCTGCGACACCTCAACTGGGCGGAGCTCCGGCTGCTTTGTGGCATTGTTACTGGCTGCTGTATGATTGGCTTCTGGCTCCTTTGTGAAGTCACCTGGAGACATGTTTCCGCCCCTGGTTATGCACCATCAGTGGTGAGTTATTGTGGGCGGAGCTGGAGTTGGCAGTAGATATTGTTAGTGAGTACAACCCCTATAAATAGGGGTAAGGACAGAGAAGAACATGTTAATATTAAAGTAAGTTATTCAACCAAATGTAATTAATTGTAAATATATTCAAATTTAATATATTCATAGTCACAAAGTTAGTCCCATTGTATTCCGCTCACAGTTTCTGGAATTCACATGAATCATTTTTATATATTGGTGGTTTCTCGGAGTCAGCAGTACCACAGGATGGTGTAGAGAGAGAGAAGGCGAAACATCACCAAACTTACTGGGATCGGAGAAATGTCATTGGTTTCACACAACATGTCTGGTGGTATCATGTCCCCCAGAATCAAAGACGGGATAAAACAGAAAGCTTCAGCAATGATTTCATGAATGGGGAACTTTGCTGTGAATCCAATCAGTGCAGGATTTTGCCGAGGTGAGAGTCGAACCTGGAAGCAACAGTTGTTCAACATTTGCTGCACGGCTCGGCCTTTGATGCCGCAATTTGACTGGGGAATCACTCGTGTGTGAATCTTGCCCATACCTCACCTGGGAGAGCTTGAAAGTTACATGGACACGGAGTTTTATTCTCTAACCGTACCGTGCTGTACCTGAGTTGATTTACTTCATAGGATAGTGTCTGAGGAGATTTCCTCTGCATTGAGCACATGATGTATCTGAGTTGACTGTGCTTGAACCAAAATACAGCGAGATTTGCATTCTATTTAACCCCTGTCGTACCTGCCCTGGGAATATTTGACGGGACAGTCGAAAGGAAGCGTAATACTGTATCTAACCCGTGCTGTACCTGCCCTGGGAGTGTTTGATGGGACAGTGTAGAGGGTACTTTACTCTGTATCTAACCCGTGCTGTACCTGCCCTGGGAGTATTTGATGGAAGAGTGGAGCGGGAGCTTTTCTCTGTGTCTAACAATTGCTGTACCTGTCTTGGAAGTATTTGATGGGACAGTGTAGTGAGAGCTTTATCTGTATCTTACCCGTGTTGTACCTGATCTGGTAGTTTATGATGGAACAGTGTAGAGGGAGCTTTACCTTGTATCTAACCCGTGCTGTACCTGCAGTGGGAGTGTTTGAGGGGAGAGGGTAGATGGAGCTTTACTCTAGAATAAAACCTTGCTGTACCTGCCCACGGATGGTTTGATTGCACGGTGTAGACAGAGCTTTACTCTGTGTCTAACCCATGCCATACCTGCCCAGCGAGTGTCTTTTGGTACAGTGTTAAGGGAACTTTAACCTGTATCTTACCCGTGCTGCTCCTAACCTGATGATTAAACCACTTGATACTACTGATGATCACCCCAAAGGTTTTGTCTGATGCTCCTTATTGTTAAAGCGAGTAGGCTACTTTAAGAAGGCAGAGGTGTTTGTAATATCACTGCCTCATCTCAGCAATATTACCTCAAACTGCCTCTCACTGCCAAAGCAGGAGGGAGACACGCTGCCTGATACAGAGAAGGGGGACGTTAAAATTTATAAACAAGTGTTGGACATGGGGTCCATTAAAGAGTGGGACTTCGAATTTGTATGATTGGAGAGAGAATGCGTAAGGGGTAATTCTGGAGGCTGTGCTCCCTAACTCGAGTCACAGTAAATGGGGGCGGGGTCGGAGACAGGAGTGATAGCACAACATGTGTTCAGGCCCAGTGAGACTGCGCACCAGGAGCAGAGCATGGTCATGTGACCCTGTGACACATCGAGGGGGAGGGGCTCGGGCTGCTTTGTGTCATCGTTACTGGCTGATGTGTGACTGACTCCTGTATCCTTTGAGATGTCAACTGGATACAGCTTACCGCCCCTGGTTACGCCCCAACTGTGTTTTGTTATTGTGGGCGGAGCTGGAGTTGGCAGCAGATCATGGCCCAAAAATTCGTCAGAATACGGGAGATTACGAACTGTGCACTCTCGCCTATTCAGTCCCGAAGTGCCGGTTTCCCGCATGCACTGCGCATGCGCGGGAAACCGGCACTTCCGGTATGGCGTCGGGGGCGGTTCCTAAGTGAACCGCGTGCGCACTACAGGCTGTGCGCACGCAGCACACAGTTTTTTTTTCAGGTTTCAACGTGAAGGTAAGTATGGAATATTTTACACATGAAGAAAGGAGGCGTAAGACCCCCTTTTAAAAAGGTACGTAGTTAATTAAGTATTATTTTAAATTTTTTTCAACAGGTTTATCTTTTTTAGAGACTTTAAAGAAAGGTAAGTTTATTTTTATGAGTTTAAAAAAGAATTTAAATTTTTTTGAAAAATTAATATTTTTGTTTAAAGTAGTTAATTTATTTAACTATAGTTATTTTATTAATGTGATGGCTTTTTAAAAATGTATTTGAGGTTTAGCTGTTCTTTTGGGTGCAATTTGTATTCGTCGTTTTGACAGTTCTCCTGTCAAAGCTATGAATGAAAGATGGTGTGCTGCCATTGGCTCTCCATGCCCCACGTGATCCCAGAGGTCGCATCGAACTAACTGCGCCTCTGGGACACGCACACACTGCGCGCCGGCACCAGGGAGAGGCCCAGGAGCTGAAGTTCGTGTGGGGCCGAAACACAACGGCCGGCGCGGAGTGTGATATCGCGGGGGATCCTTACCCCCGCGGCAAGACTCCGAGTCAAATTTCTGGGCCATTGTGAGTGAGTACAGCCTCGATAAATAGGATCAATCAAAAGAGCTATTTATTGTTTAAGTAAGTAACTCAAACAATTTTTAAATATTTTCAAATTAAATATGTTGACAATCACAAACATAGTCCCATTGTTTTCCTGTAACAGATTATCTTCTTAAGATGACTCATGTTTATATTAAACATTTCTATTATTGAGCAGTATCGCAGGAAGGTGGAGAGAGAGAATTCGAATCATCACTGCACTAACTGGGACTGGAGAAAGGTCGCTATGTTCAGAGAGGAGATCTGGTGGGATCAAAACCCGGGATTGAAGACCGGCAACCGGAAGCTTCCGTTGTAATTGATCTGATTGCAAATATGAGGAAGTATACTGAGAGTCTCTTCAGTCGATGATTTTGCCGAGGTGAGAGTCGAACACAAGCTATCGGGAGAAGTTAAGCTTCGGGCGTAAAACTCAGTCTTTGATGCGACAAATTGCCTGCGGATTGACTGATATGTAAAGCTTGCCAATATCGTTAGTTCTTTACCCACTCGCCAGAGGGAATCGTTTTTCTCTATCAAACCTCACATCATCTTGTAAAACTCTATTAGTTTTTTTTTATTCGTTCACGGGATCTGTGCGTCGCTGAAAAACCAGCATTTATTGCCGAACCCTAATTGCCCTTGAGAAGGTGGTGGTGAGCCGCATTCTTGAACAGTTGCAATCCGTGTGGTGAAGGTGTTGTTAGGGAGGGAGTTCCAGGATTTTGACCAGCGACGATGAAGGAATGGCGATAAACTTCCAAGTCAGGATGGTGTGTAACTTGGAGGGGAACGTGGAAGTGGTCTTGTTCCCACGCACCTGCTGCCCTTGTCCTGCTAGGTCGTAGAGGCCGCGGGTTTGGGAGTTGCTGTCGAAGAAGCCTTGGCGAGTTCTTGAAGTGCATCATGTCGATGATACGCCGGTGGTGGAGGGAATGAATGTTTAAGGTGATGGATGGGATGCCAATCAAGCGGGCTGCTTTGTCCTGGATGGTGTCGAACTTCTTGAGAATTGTTGGAGTTGCACTCATTCAGGCAAGTGGAGAGTATTCCATCATGTTCTTTACTTGTGCCTTGTTGATGCCGGAAAGGCTTTGGGGAGTCAGGAGCTGAGACACTTGCCGCAGAATACCTAGCATCTGACCTGCTCTTGTTGCCACAGTATTTATGTGGTTGGTCCAGTTAATTTGCTGGTCAATGATGACCCCAGGATGTTGATGGGGATTCCGCGATGGTAATGCCATTGAATGTCAACGGGCGGTGGTTAGACTCTCGCTTGTTGGAGATAGTCATTACCTGCCACTTGTGTGGTGCAAATGTTACCTGCCGTTCATTAGCCCAAGCCTGAATGTTGTCCAGGTCTTGTTGCATGCGGGCATGGACTGCTTCATTTGTCTTGCTTTTTGTGGACAGGACATACCTGGGCAATTTTTCACATTGACTGATAGATGTCAGTGTTGTATATGTACTGGAACAGCTTGGCTGGAGTCGCGGCACGTTCTGTAGCACAAGTAATCAACACAACAGCCGGGATATTGTCGGTGCCCATAGCCTTTGCTCCTCTTAACAATCTCTGTTCCAAGGAGAACAGTCCTAACTTTTCCAACCTCTCCTCATAACTGAAGTTCCTCATCCCTGGTAACATCCTGGTAAACTTCCCCAGTTCCCATTCTAAGGCCTGTACATCTTTCCTGAAGGGTGGTGCTCAGAATTGTGAGCAATACACCAGCTGAGGATTTACCAATGTATTATAAAATTCTCGCATGATCGCTTTGCATTTATATTGTATTCCATTATTTATAAACCCAATTAAGTCATGTAATTATAACCAACTTTTCAACCTGCCCTGCCATATTTGTGTATGGACACCAAGGTTCCTCTGATCATTTAAACTTTTCAATATTGTACTATTGACAGTACACTGTCTTTCCATTTTAGTCCTCCCAAAGTGCATCACTTCACACTTCTCCGCATTGAGCTCCATCTGTTCTTCTTCCCATTTCACCACCATTGCTCTGTCAGCCTGAAGCCTGTATGTACCCTCATCACTATCTACTTCTTTTCCAAGATTCGTATCATCTGCTAAATGTGTAATGCAGCTCCCTATGTTGTTTATACAAAATATAAAGATTAATGGACCCAAAATGACTCTTGGTGAACAGCACAGCAAACTAACTCCCAGTCTGAAAAACATCCATCCACAACCACCATTTGCTTCCTATCCCCGAGCATATTTTGTAGCCATACGCCACTTTCCACTTCATTCCATGGGTTTCCATCTTCTTAACAAGCCGCAGATCCAAACCAGATAGCCAAGTTTGCCGATGGCTCAAAGATAGGCGGCTTGTAAACAATGTAGATGGAAGCATGAAATTACAAAGAGATATCAATAGATTAACTGACTGGACAAAACTGTGGCAAATGATTTTTAATCTAGGCGAGTGTGAGATTATCGACATTGGATATAAATAAGATAGATCAGAATGATAAACGGTGTGAGGATCAGCACAGTGGAGGTCACAGAGACTTAAGGTTCCATGTACATATATCATTAAAATTTCATGGACAGATACAGAAAATAATCCAAAAAGGTTAATGCAATGCCGATATTTATATCTAGAGAACTATAGTATCAGGGAAAAAAGTTATGCGACAGCAATACAAAGCGCTGTTTAGACTGTGTTCATTTCCAGGCAGTTCACATTAGGAAGGAAGTATTAACCTTAAAGAGGGAAGCGTAGATAAAGAGAGATCAGAATAGATTCTAAACGAATTAAACCTGGAACCAGTGGATGTCCAAAGAGACATAAGGGTTCATGTACATTTCTCATTAAATTGTCATGGACAGGTATAGAAAATAATCAAAAAGGCTAATTGAATGGTGTTCTTTATATCTATAGGATTACAATATAAGGGGGAGAATTTATGCTATGCCAGAGCCATAACAGCTCAGAAGGAGGCCATTCGGCCCATCGAGTCCGTTTTGGCTCTCTGTAGAGCGATCCAGTCAGTCCCATTCCTCGCTCTTTCCCCGTAGCCCTGAAAGTTTATTTCCCTCACGTGCCTATCCAGTCTCCCTTTGAAAACATTGAGTGTCTCTGCTTCCACTACATCCATCGGCAGCGAATTCCAGGTCTTCACCACTCGCTGCGTACATTTTTTTTCCTCACATCCCCCCTGTATCTCTTGCCAAAACCTTAAATCTGTGTCCCAGCCCGTGTACCATCAACTAGTGAGAACAGCCTTTCCCCGACTAGCCTATCTAAACCCGTCATAATCTTTTACATCTCTAACAAACCACCCCTCAACCTCCTGTGCTCTAATGAAAACAAAACCAGCTTCTCCTACCTGTCCTTGTAGCTAAGATCCCCCATCCCTGGAAACATTCTAGTAAATTTCCTCTGCACCCTCTCAAGGGCCTTGACATCCTTCCTAAAGTGTGGTGACCAGAACTGAACGCAATACTCCAGTTGTGGCCTAACCAGCGTTTTATAAATGTTCAGCATAACTTCGCTACTTTTGTACTCAATGCCTCTACTTATGAAGCCCAAGATCCCATATGCATTCTTAACCGCTCTCTCAATATGTCCTGCCACCTTCAGGGACCTATGCACATTAACTCCCAGGTCCTTCTGTCCCTGCACACTCTTTAGAACTGTGCCATTAAGTGTATATTGCCTCTCCCTGTTCCTTCTGGCAAAATGCATCACCTCACACTTCTCTGTATTAAATTCCATCAGCCATTCGTCTGTTTGCCTTCTATGCCCTGTACAAATGGAGCGGCTCGACAAGGGACATGTCGTTCGGAAAGCATCGCCTGAATTACTCAAAAATAGCAGAGGCACGGACGGGGATCGAACCTACGTTTTTCGGTTTACAAGACCGACGCCTTACCGCTTGGCCACCGCGCCCACTTAAGAGGCAACCTACATTTGTCATTAATTTGTCTTCGACAGGTACAGAAGATAATAAAAAAAGGCTAATTAAATAGTAGTCTTTATATCTATAGGATTACAATATAAAAGGGAGAAATTATGCAACATCTATACAAAGCCCTGGTTAGACCACACCTGGAATACTGTGTTCACTTCTGGGCATTACACCTTAGGAAGGTAGTATTAGGATTAAAGAGTGAAGCGTATATTTACCAGAATGATACATAGTCCAAGGGTTCAATTGCAAGGGGAGATTACAAAAAGCTACGGTTATAATCACTGGAATTTAGAAGCTTAAGGAATGATATGATTGAAGTATTCACGATATTAAGGGGAACTGATAGGGTAGATAGAGAAGAGCTATTTCCGATGATTGGCGAGTCAAGAACTACGGAACACAACCTAAATATTAGACACAAGCCTTTGCAGGAGTGAAGTTAGGAAACACTTCTACATGGAATGGATGGTAGAAATTTGTAACTCACTTCCACAAACATCAGTTAATGTTGAGTCAATTGTTCATTATAAACCTGAGATTGATGGATTCTTGTTAACCAAAGGTATTAAGGAATCTGGAGCAAAGTGATGAAAACGAGTTACATCACAAGATCTCACTGAATGACAGAAAAGGTCGAGGGTTTAAATGGCTTATTGCTACTCTCATTGTTAAAGGATCAGATGCACGAATGTGGAGAAGAGAACCACGATTTGAAAGCAGCGCCCGCACAAAGACTTGAACCCTAGACTCTCAAAATTAATGGTCTGATGCTCTACCGACTGAGCCATCCGGGCTCAATTTGGCAAACGCTCACAGAAGGCCTTCCATTGGCTGCTGTGCATCATTGCACTCTCCACAAATTCCATGTTCTTGTCCAGTAGTCCAGCTTGTGACTTAGTCATAGTCATAGAATCATAACGGCACAGAAGGAGGAGATTCGGCCGATCGAGTCCGTGCCGGCTCTCTGTAGAGCAATCCAGTCAGTCCCATTCCCCCGCTCTATCCCCGTAGCAAGTTTATTTCGCTCAATTGCCTATCCAGTTTCCCTTTGAAAACATTGAGTCTCTCTGCTTCCACCACTTCCGTCGGCAGCGAATTCCAGTTCTTCACCGCTCGCTGCGTACTTTTCTTTCCCTTCACGTCCCCCCTGTATCTCTTGCCCAAATCCAGAAATCAGTGTCCCCTAGTCCTTGTACCATCAACTAGTGGGAACAGCCTTTCCCCGTCTATCCTATCTATACCCGTCATAATCTTGTACACCTCTATCAAATCACCCCTCAACCTCCTTTGCTCTAATGAAAACAAATCCAGCTTCTCCAACCTGTCCTTGCAGCTAAGATCCCCCATCCGCGGAACCATTCTGGTAAATCTCCTCTGCACCCTCTCAAGGGCCTTCACATCCTTTCTAAAGTGTTGTGTGCAGAACTGTACGCAATACTCCAGTTGTGGCCTCACCAGCGCTTTATGACAGTTCAGCATAACTTCTCTACATTTGTACTCAATACCTCTATTTATGAAACCCAAGATCCCATATGCTTTGTTTACCACTCTCTCAATTTGTCCTGCCACCTTCAGGGACCTATGCACATTAACTCCCAGGACCCTCTTTCCCTGCACACTCTTTAAAAATGTGCTATTAAGTGTATATTGCCTCACCCTGTTCCATTTGCCAAAATGCATCATCTCTGTATTAAATTCCATCTGCCACTTGTCTGTTAGCCTTTCTATGTCCTGTAGACATCAAGCGGCCAGACAATGGACGTTTCATTCGGAAAACATCGCCTGAAATATGCAAAAGTAGCCGAGTCACAGACGGGGATCGAACTCGCGCTCTTCGGTTTACAAGACTTACTGTTTGGCCACCACGCCCACGTAGATAGCCTTGCACATTTATCATTAGATTGTCATGGACAGGTAGATAAAAGAATCAAAAAGGCTAATTGAATGGTGGTATTTATATCTATAGGATTACAATATAAGGGGGATAAATTAAGCTACAGCTATACAAAGCCCTGGTTAGACCACACCTGGAATACTGTTTTCACTTATGGGCATTACACCTTCGGAAGGTAGTATTAGGATTAAAGAGTGAAGTGTAGATTTATCAGAATAATGCATAGAGTCCAAGGGTTCAATAACAAGGGGAGATTACAAAAAACTAGGGTTGTAATCACTGGAATTTTGAAGCTTAAGGAATATGATTGAAGCATTCACGATATTAAGGGGAACTGATAGGGTAGATAGAGAGAAGCTATTTCCTATAATTGGCGAGTCTAGGTCTAGGGGACACAGCTTACAGATTAGGTCCATGCCTTTGCAGGAGTGAAATTAGGAAAGACTTCTCCATGGAATGGGTGGTAGAAATTTGTATCTCACTTTCACAAACAGCAGCTAATGTTGGGTCAATTGTTAAACTTTGTTTGATTGATGTTAACCACAGGTATTAAGTCATCTGGTCACAGATCTCATTGAATGGCAGAACAGAATCGAAGGCCTAAATGGTGTACTCCTGTTGCAAATCTTACATAATCAGAGTTTTACGTTACTGCATGAATGTGGGCAGAGGACTAGTACCCTGGACTGTTAGATTTAAGGTCTGATACGCTACCAATTGAGCTATCCGGGCTCCTATAGAACCAGCGTCACTAAAGGACCTTCACTGGTTGCCCTGCATCATTACACTCTCAGATAGATCATTCAAATATCATGCGCATGTAAAGAAAATAATCAAAAAGCCCAATAACATACTGGCATTTATATCTAGAGGCCTAGAATACAAGGGGTAGAATTTGTTCTGCAGCTATACGGAGCCCTGTTTAGACCACACCTGGAGTACTGTGAGCAGTTCTGGGCACCACACCTAAAGAAGGATATGTTGGCCTTGGAGGGAGTGCAGCGTAGGTTTACCGAAATGATACCCAGATACCAAGGGTTCAATTATGATGAAATATTACACAAATTAGGATTGTATTGCCTAGAATGTAGAAGGTTGAGGGGTGATTTGATTGACGTTTTCAAGATATGAATGTTTGGTGAGTATTTCTCTCCTTTTAAACTTAAACTCTGTGGTTTATAGTTTCTAAGCTCTCTGTGGTGTAACGGGGACTGTTGATAAATCATGGCCCTTAAGTATATCATTTAACTGTAGTATAATTGGTAGCATTGATTTGGCAGGAGAGCTCGGCCCGTGGTGTGCTCCTCCTGCGCTATGTGGGAACTCAGGGACACTTCCTGTGCCCCTGACAACCATGTGTGCAGGAAGCGTATCCCGCTACAGCTACTGGCAGGCCGCATTACGGCGCTGGAGCTGCGATTGGATACAGACAGGATCATTCGCGATGCTGAGGACGTCGTGGATATCACGTTTGAGCAGTTGGTCACACCCCAGGCAAAGGATGCACAGGCAGAACGGGAATGGGTGACCAACAGACAGAGTAGTAGGCGCAGGCATGTAGTGCAGAAGTCCCCTGTGGACATCCCCCTCTCAAACAGATATAACACTTTGAATACTGTTGGGGGGGATGGCTTATCAGAGGAAGGCAGCAGCAGCCAACTTCCTGGCACCAGGAGGGGAGGAAAAAGAGGGGTAGAGCTATAGTGATAGGGGATTCTATTGTAAGGGGAATAGATAGGCGTTTCTGCGGCCGCAAACGAGACTCCAGGATGGAGTGTTGCCTGCCTGGTGCAAGGGTCAAGGATGTCTCAGAGCGGCTGCAGAACATTTTGGAATGTGAGGGTGAACAGCCAGTTGTCGTGGTGCGTATAGGTACCAACGATATAGTTAAAAAAGGGGATGAGGTCCTAAAAGCTGAATATAGGGAGTTAGGAGGTAAATTAAAAAATAGGACCTAAAAGGTAGTAATCTCAGAATTGCTACCAGTGCCACGTACTAGTCAGAGTAGAAATAGAAGGATTTTTCAGATGAATACGTGGCTAGAGGAATGGTGCAAGGGGAGGGATTCAAATTCCTGGGACATTGGAACCGGTTCTGGGGTAGGTGGGACCAGTACAAACCGGACGGTTTGCACCTGGGCAGGGCCGGGAACGATGTCCTAGGGCAGTGTTTGCTAGTGCTCTGGGGGAGGGTTTAAACTAAAATGGCAGGGGGTTGGGAACCTGAGCAGGGAGACAGAGGAAAGGGAAACAAGGATAAAAGCAAAAGATAGGAAGGAGAAAAACAAAAGTGGAGTCAGAGAAATCAACAGTTTAAATCCAAAATGGCCACAGTAAATAATAATTCTAATAGGTCTAAGAGCGTTAAAAAAACAAGCCTAAAGGCTTTGTGTCATAATGGGAGGAGCATTCGGAATAAGGTGGATGAATTTGCTGCGCAAATAGAGGTAAACGAATATGCTTTGATTGGGATTACGAAAACATGGCTCCAGGTTGGCCAAGGCTGTGAACTCAACATCCACGGGTATTCAATATTCAGGAAAGATAGGCAAAAAGGAAAAGGAGGTGGCGTAGCATTTTGGTTAAAGAGGGGATTAACACAATTGTAAGGAACGATATTGGCTCTGATGATGTGGAATGTGTATGGGTAGAACTGAGAAATACCGAGGGGCAGAAAACGCTAGTGGGAGTGGTATATAGACCTCCAAACAGTAATGCAGAGGTTGGGGATGGCATTAAAAGGGAAATTAGAGAAGCGTGCAATAAGGGCACAACAGTCATCATGGGTGACTTTAATCTACATACGATTGTGCTCACCAAATTAGTAAAAATACTGTGGAGGAGGAATTCCTGGAGTGTTTACGGGATGGTTTCCTGGACCAATATGTCGAGGAACTAACCAGAGAGCAGGCCATCTTAGACGGGGTATTATGTAATGAGAAAGGATTAATTAGCAATCTTGTTGTACGAGGCCACTTGGGTCGGAGCGATCATAATGTGATAGAATTCTTCATTAAGATGGAGAGTGAAATAGTTGCCTCAGAGACTAGGGTCCTGAATTTAAATAAAGGAAACTGCGAAAATATGAGGCACGAGTTGGGGAGGATTGATTGGGGAATGTCACTCAAAGGGTTGACGGTGGATAGGCAATGGCAAACATTCAAAGACCGCATGGATGAACTACAGAATTTGTTCATCCCAGTTTGGCATAAGAATAAAACAAAAAAGGTGACTCAACCGTGGCTAACAAGGAAAATTAGGGATAGCATAAGTACAAGGAGAGGACATATAAATTGGCCAGAAAAAGCTATAAACCTGAGGATTGGGAGCAGTTTAGGATTCAACAAATTTAGACAAAGGGATTAATTAAGAAGGGGAAAATACAATATGAGTGGAAGCTGGCAAGGAAAATAAACACTGACTGTAAAAGCTTTTATAGATATGTGAAGAGAAAAAGATCAGTGAAGTCAAGCGTAGGTACCTTGCAGTCAGAATCAGGGGAACTTATAATGGGGAACAAAGAAATGGCAGACCAATTAAATACATATTTTGGTTCTGTCTTCACAAAGGAGGACAAAAATAACCTCCCAGAGATGTCGGGGAACATAGGGTCTGATGAAAGGGAGGAACTGAAAGAAATCAGTATTTGTAGGGAAATGGTGTTAGGGAAATTGGCGGGATTGAAGGCCGATAAATCCCCAGGGCCTGATAATCTACATCCTAGGGTACTTAACGAAGTGGCCCTAGAAATCGTAGATGCATTGCTGATCATCTTCCAACATTCGATGGAATCTGAAACAATACCCATGGATTGGAGTGTAGCTAATGTTACCCCACTATTCAAAATACGTGGTAGAGTGAAAACGGGGAATTACAGACCGGTAAGCCTGACATCGGTAGTGGGGAAAATGCAAGAGTCCATTATAAAAGATGTAATAGCAGAACACTTGGAAAACAATGACAGGATCGGACAAAGTCAAAATGGATTTACAAAAGGTTAATCGTGTTTGACTAATCTACTGGAATTTTTTGAGGATGTAACTGGTAAAATAGATAAGGGAGAGCCAGTTGATGTGGTGTATTTGGGCTTTCAAACGGCTTTCGATAAGGTCCCGCATAAGAGATTAGCATGTATAGTTAAGGCACATGTGATTGGGGGCAAGGTATTGACTTGGATAGAGAACTGGTTGGCAGACAGAAAGCAAAGATTTGGAATAAACGGGTCTTTTTCCGAGTGGCAGGCAGTGACTAGTGGGGTACCGCAAGGATCAGTCCTTGGACCCCAGTTATTCACAATATATATTAATGATTTAGACAAAAGAACTAGATGTAATATCTCTACGTTTGCAGACGACACAAAGCTGGTTGGGCGTGCCTGCTGTGAGGAGGATGCCGAGAAACTCCAGGATGATTTAGACAGGTTGTGTGATTGGGCAGAAGTATAGCAGATGCAGTATAATGTGGATAAATGCGAGTTTATCCACTTTGGTGTCAAAAACAGGAAGGCAGATTATTATCTGAATGGCAATAGATTGGGAGAAGGTGAAGTCCAACGAGACCTGCGTGTCCTTGTGCACCAGCCGCTGAAGGTAAGCATGCAGGTGCAGCAGGCGGTTAAGAAGGCAAATGGTATGTTAGCCTTCGTAGCGAGAGGGTTCGTGTACAGGAACAAGGATGTCTTGCTGCAGTTGTGCAGGGCCTTGGTGAGACCACATCTTGAGTATTGTGTGCAGTTTTGGTCGCCTTATCTGAGGAAGGCGGTTCTTGCCATGGAAGGAGTTCAGCGAAGATACACCAGGCTGATACCTGGGATGGCAGGAATGGCGTATGAGGAGAGCTTGGGTCGATTGGGCTTATACTCGCTGGAGTTTAGAAGAATGAGAGGGGATCTCATTGAAACTTATAAAATGCTGAAAGGTCTGGCCAGGCTAGATGCAGGAAGGATGGTCCCGATGGTCGGGGAGTCCAGAACCAGGGGTCACAGTCTAAGGATAAGGGGTAAGCCATTTAGGACAGAAATGAGGAGGGATTTCTTCACCCAGAGAGTGGTGAACCTGTGGAATTCTCTACCACAGAAGGCAGTAGAGGCCAATTCATTAAGTATATTCAAGAAGGAGTTGGATATATTTCTTAAGGCTAAAGGGATCAAGGGATATGGGGAGAAAGCAGGGACAGGGTACTGAATTTGGATGATCAGCCATGATCTCATTGAATGGCGGGGCAGGATCGAGGGGCCGAATGGCCTACTCCTGCTCCTACCTTCTATGTTTCTATGTTTCGATGTAACAGATAAGGTAGATAGAGAGAAGCTATTTCCGCAGATTGGGGATTCTAGGACCGGGGAGCATAATCTAAAAATTAGAGCCAGACTTTTCAGGATTTAAATTAGGAAACGCTTCTACTCACAAAACAGTCACTAATAATGGCATTCAGTGTTTGATCCATACAAGGCCACCACATAGGCTGCAGTAGCCTTTGAACCAGCTGTCACCCTGTGGTGCCCAATAGAGTTGTGGGCCAAATGGATGAGCTCATTACATGTTGACTGTGGAACTACTCATTTTCCCTGATTAAATTACAAGTTATCCTGTGCTGTAAAATTGTCCGTTCTGTTCAAGGCATCTTTGCGCCATGAGCCCTAATTTTTAATGACTGCCTGGACTTATTTAATCAAAGGGTCCTCAACCTGCACCCTTGCAAGGACTAAAGTGAAATGTTTCACTTTAAACTTTATTTACCTGGCCGTGAAAGGTGTACGCGGCGGATCCCACATTTGTGGGGCTCTTTCAAACTCCTGGGCTAGCTGTTCTGCCTCACCATTACCACTGGCACAGGGGGCGATTTTAACTGGAAATCGGATTTGACCTATGGCCTTTATTTTATCTTCACTGAACTTATGTATACCACGTTCTACAATCAATCCTGGATACTGCACTGTGGGCTGTACTAACCCAGCATCCTTTGGTGCACTTTTATCCCGCTATCCCATAATAGAACCAAGCTTTCTCTGAGCAAGGTGCAATGCTCCTCAGTAGTTTCCGTATGGAGCAATATATCCTCTATCAACTCGACCAGGGCCTCCGGTCAGCATAACCTTTGTAACACCTTACTCAGTAACTGATGGAATAGAGAAGGTGAGTTGTGGAAACCCTGAGGTCAACAGTTCGAAGTATAAGTGTTGCTCACGGAATGTACATGCAAATGTCTATTGGCATTCAGCGGTTAGGGGCATTGACCAAAAATCATTCGATATTTCAAAAACTTAACATACAGCTCGCCGAGGTACACATCAGGGTATCAGGAGAGGGCTGCCGCGGGTGTGTACTTATTCACGTCTTGATAATCAATAGTAAGTAATTGGCATATGGACCAGAGAGGAGTCCATGTGTTTATTAATTAAATAGAGAATGTTATGATCTGGAATGCATTGTCCGAAAGGGTCATGGAAGCAAATTCAATAATAACAAAAGAAAGACGTGCCTGTATACAGCACCGTTCACCACCTCAGGAAGTCTCAAAGCGCTTTACAGCAAAATAAGTATTTTTGAGGTGTGGACACTTGTAATGTTGGAAGCGGGACAGCCAATTTGTGCACAGCAACGTCTCAGAAGAGCGATGAGATAATGACCACTTAATCTGTTTTAGTGTTGGTTGAGGGATGTATATTGTCCAGGACACTATGGAGACCTCCCCTGCTCCTCTTCGTAATAGTGCTGTGGGTTCTTTTATGTCTTGCTGAGAGCTTGGCTTAATGTCCCATCCGAAAGACGGCAGCTCCGACAGTGCAGCACACACTCAGCACTGCACTGAAGTGTCAGCATAGATTTTGTGTTCAAGTCTCTGGAGCGGGTCTTTATCCCACTGCCATCTGATTCAGAGCCGAGAGAGCTACCAGATAAATAATCCCAGTGTTTAAAATAAGGCCTGGGGAGATCCAGTGGGTGAGCACCTGGGAGAGGAGCAATGTAAAAGGGAATTATATTGGTTTGTTTGAAGATGTGTCATCTTTAAATAACCTGTTGGAGTTTCTGAAACACATCACTGGCCTGTGGGGCAGGGGAAATGCAGTTGGAATGACCCAGTCTGATTTTAACGAAGCAGCGGACAAGGTTCCACATCTACAAACGGTGAGGAAGTATGGGATGGGTGGGAGATCGGGCACTGCACAGACAGCTCATTACAAAATGTAAGTAGGCTATCGACAAATGGAAACCTGTAAGGGACGTGTGACTATTGAACCTCTGGGATCTTCCTTGCTACCAGTTTATTTTTAATGTTTTGTTTAATCGAATCTCAACGGGGATGAGGGTATCTTCGAAACAAAATAAATGATAATGAGATCAAGATAGGAAACTCTATAAAATCTTAGATATCGGGTGGGAGTGGGTCATATCACCCATCCTATCTGTTCCGGATTCTTTAATACAGCAAACAAAAACTATCCGCACTCTCTTCCACTCTCTCCACAGACATTTGATTTCTCTGCTTCAAATATTCATCTAATTTTCACTTAACTATTCCCGGAGGCAAAACATTCCATGCTCCAGTAACCCTTTGAATAAAGTCGTTTCTGCTAACCTCTGTGCTCATTTCCTTTGTGACCATTTTAAGTCGATCGCCCTATATCGCTGATTAACCGACTAAAGTGAAAAATTCCACCCTCTTCACTCTGCCGAAACTGTTCATACTTTTTAAAAGCTCGATTACATATACTCTTAGCTTCTGCTGCTCCAGCGTAAGTTGACCCAATATCTTGTCCCTTATCATCAGTATATTTATGGTCCATGGCACCATCCTGGTGCATCTGCACTGCCCGCTCTCAGTGGATTTAATGGCCTTTCCACAATGAGGGGCCGAAGCTGTACCTGGAGTTCTAACGGTGGCCTCACCAGCATTTTATAAAGATTCATCATCACTTGATTATTCTTGTGATCTATGCCCCTGTCCCTATAACTCAAATTTCTGTTGGGATTCTCATGGATTTATCCACCTGAAAATGCAGTTTCTATTAATTAAATATTTGGATCCCTATCGCTCGCAGTCCATCCACACCCTTTAGCTCCTTCCCACAACGTTCAGCTCCCGTTCCTTGGCGTTTCTCGCTCAATCAGGCGAGATCACCGATTTGTAACTGATTCAAAGTTGTTGATATTATTCAATTACTTTTTGGAACAACGTGGAACCGAATAATACGACGTTATTGACGAGATATTGTTTCTGACCGTCTGCAAATGTTCAGCGAAACACAGACTACTGAATATCAGTTTGATTTTATCTAAATTTCTGGCAGTGTTTTATGTTAACGAAAATTTACATCAGTTGTAATAGTTAATAACTATATGAATGATCATTGATTTTTACATTCCTTTGCCTTTTTGTTTGGGAGACTGATTGAGAATGAATATCAATAATATTACTCATGATACTTTTATCGACAGCACAAAACAAGAGCAGACTAATGTGCTTTGTGCTGAGTGAGAGACACCAGACAGTGTACAATCGAGATTTTAATTCAGTATCTGGGAAAACAGAGGTGAAAGATCACATCGATGAGCCAAGTTCCGACAGCTTCCTCCATTCGCGCATTGATCACGTGACTCTATTTGTCAATGAGGAATGGAGTCCGATAGAGAGACCCGCGCCTGCAATATTCACACCAAACTTCCAGGAAAGTTACCAATATCGGCGATCGCAAGACCTTTAATTGTTTCGGCACCACATGAAATTGATGATTTTAAAGTGGCGCGCCTGATCGCAGTACCTGCAGTGTAAGGCGGATACCTCTGTTACCCATATGTCCGAATCCAGTGCTGTACCTCATCATTGTTCTCTTTGATCCCTGAACTTGAAATGTGCTAACTTTGCAGGAATAGGTTATGTTTACTCAACGAAAGAAGAAAACTGAAGTAAAGCAGACATCAAACGCATGCTACAAAATGGAAGAAAGATTCACACAAGAACTCTCCCATTTTTCACATTACCAGAAAGAAGGACACTCTACGGTGGAAAAGGAGTTGAAATTAGCTTTAGTTACGAAGAAGCTTGCGTTTGACTTGATTATTTTTCCACTCATTTTCCAGCTAATCTCAGAATCAGTGTCCAGGGAGATTTCACCACATTCTTCAGCTCTTCTCTGAATTTCCGCTCGGTCGCTGCATAAATACACGTGTTTAGACAGGAACTCAAATACTTCAACATTGCTCCGGTTTCAGTGGCGATATATCCCGGGTCTGTGCGGTCACCTCGGTAATAATTGGTGTTTGTCAGACTGGTAGTTACCAAACTCACGGCATTTGTCATCCACAACAGTATAAAACTACCTGATACAGTGAAGAGTAAAATGATGGATTTCCTTCGGTTCTCTGTCTCTGGATCACACTGATTCTCCCTGCTGTGACCGCGGAATCCCTTTCGGGCTTTAGTGGCCATTAAAATCCGTCTGACTGTCAAATAATTAAACAAGACAATCAAAGTAAAAGGAAGCCAAACTATCCAGGCGCTGTGAAACCAGATGTAGGCTATACCTGGAGGTGAGGAAAAAAAAGCCACACGGGATCGGCAGCCCCACTGCACCTTGTCAATTATTTGCTGAGGTTCAACTGCAAACAAAGCGGGGATGTCCTTTAATACGATCAGGACTGAGAACGTTGTTATAACCGCGGCCGCAGTTCTCTCGGTGCAATACTTTGGTTTAAACTTTTGGCAGCAGATAACTACAAATCGGTCAAATGTGAAGGAGACGGTGAACCAAACAGACAAATCGAGGTTGACAGTAGTCATATATAGAATGAACTTACACACGGGAGTCTGGGAAAGGAATGAAAATGGAAAGTGATAACTGAAAATATAATACACTACTACATTGAAGATCATGACCAGTAGATCTGCTGTTGCCATGGCCACCATGTAGACAGAGATACACTTGGAAAGGCCGCAGTTTCCTCGGGAAAGAATCACAATTGTCACCAAGTTCGCTGTAAGGAAGAGAGAGGAGAGAAATAATGTCCCAGTGTCTGATTGAAATATATGGAGATCCCTGTGGAGAGCATTTTACTCCATTCAGTGTGAATATCCACACGGAGCAGTGTGAGAACAGGATTAGTATTGGAGCCATTACCTGGGAAACCCACCCACACATTTTCATGAGCTGCTGCAGCGCTCACTCTGCACAGGGGGACAAGACGGTCCGGAAATCCACTAAAATCTTCGTGTTGGACCTTCAAGGAACATCGTAACATGAGTAAGGATTGAGGGGAACATGAGAAGTGTGGACAGGCGATTCACGAGTTTGTCCCGGTAACTTCCGACTGTGCTGACATCAGGGAAACACGTTACCTTATCCAACAGGCTGTAAGAACAGGGAGACAGTAAACACCGATTAATAACAAACATGTTACAATGGCTCACCGGGGGCACCGACGGCCGCGAGAATCGGGTAGTAAATCTCTTTTATCAGCAGTATAACTGGTCGCCCCATTTTCTGTGAGAATGAATGAATTCTGTCGTAGCTGAAAGACTCTGACTGGCGAACGGCTGAGGCAATGGAAGGGAACCTATATTTATCCTCACATCAATCCTCCAGGGAGTCAATCAGGCTACATCATTATAGCATTAGTTACAGTCATTTAACAAATAGACTCAGGTTAGTGTTTTGTTTTTATCAGATACATCGACTTCAGGCAAATAGTTGAAATGGTTATCAGACAGTTTCAAAACACATAATTGAACCATTATTTACAAATGGAAAGTGGAATCTACTAGTACTGATGCTGAGCCTATTCCTACAGGACGGGTGAAGGCAGCTCCCCCTGCAGTAATCGCCCTGACCCGGGCCTCACTCGCAGTGCCAACTCCTCCCGAACAGGCGGTCAGCCTAATCCTGACAGCAATCGGGCAGCGTCAAAGGGCTTAACCATTTCTTTATATTTCGTTCCGATAAAAAGTATTCCTTGATGTATTTTTCAGTGGTAACCTGGTGCGATTGTATTAATACAGCCAACTGGATTATCAGCTGGAATAAGCCTTTTTCATAAGAGTGTCCAGTCCTCCAGCTGGGAGTAACCTGATTTAAAATCACTGAAAATAATTTCAGAAACGAAACTGAACGTGTTAAAGTTGTTGACCGATATGTGGCGATCTGCTGTCGGAAGTTCAAAGCACATTATTGCACCAAAAGCACTGCGACCGCCGTTGTTCTATCTGTCTCTGTCTGGACCTATTGAAAGAGGGTCACCATTTAGTTTTCACATGAACCTGAGCGAACAATGAACAATGTGCAGTGGGTTTGCCGGATAACTGCGGACTTTCTTACATTACCCACATTTGCAACGTACAACTTGGCCCGTATTACCTCAGTCCCATGGCGTCCCTTCATTGTGACGGCACTAATTAATTGTTTGACAGTCAGACTTATTTTAGTGGTCCGTGAACCCCGCAGGAGACTCCGGGTTCATGGCAGTGAGAATCAGTCTGATTCGGAGATTGAGAACCGAAGGAAATCCATCATTACACTCTTCACTTTATCCCCCAGATTTATAGGAACATATACTCTTGTGGATCACAGCGGTCGTGCGGTTTTAACGACCCGAATGATAACCACCATGTATTCCCAGGGCGGTTACACAAGCCCTGTATAGATCGCCACTCGAGCCGCATTTAAGCAGTTGTATTTGAGATCCTGCAAAAAACACCTGTATTTAGGCAGCGACCCGGAGGAAATTCAGCGAAGAGCTGCAGAATGTAGTGAAATCTGCCTGGACATAAGAACATAAGAAATAGGAGCAGGAGTAGACCAATCGGCCCCTCGAGCCTGCTCCGCCATTCAATGAGATCATGGCTGATCTGATCCAACCTCAACTCTAAAGAACACAAGAAGTAGGAGCAGGACCAGGCCACTCGGCCCCTGGGCCCGCTCCGCCACCCACAGGGCCTTGACCGATCCGAACTCAAACTCATGTCCAATTTCCAGCCGGCTCCCCGTAACCCCTGATTCCCTTTACTTCTAGGAAACGGTCTATTTCTATTTTTAATTTATTTAATGAAGTTGCTTCCACAGCTTCCTGGGGTAGCAAATTCCACAGACCCACTACCCTCTGAGTGAAAAAGTTTCTCCTCATCTCAGTTTTGAAAGAGGAGCCCCTTATTCTAAGATTATGTCCCCTAGTTCTAGTTTCATCCATCATTGGGAACATCCTCACCGCGTCCACCCGATCAAGCCGCTTCACAATCTTATATGTTTCATTTAAGATCGCCTCTCATTCTTCTGAACTCCAATGAGTAGAGTCCCAATCTACTCAACCTCTCCTCGTATGTCCACCCCCTCATCCCCGGAATTAAACGACTGAACCTTCTTTGTACTGCCTCGAGAGCAAGTATGTCTTTTCTTAAGTATGGACACCAAAACTGTATGCAGTACTCCAGGTGCAGTCTCACCTATACACTATACAACTGCAGCAATACCTCCCTGTTTTTATATTCTATCCCCCTAGCAATAAAAGCCAACATTCCATTGGCTTTCTTGATCACCTGCTGCACCTGCATACTAACTTTTTGATTTTCTTGCACCAAGACCCCCAGATCCCTTTGTACTGCAGTACTTTCCAGTTTCTCGCCATTAAGATAATAACTTGCTCTCTGATTTTTCCTGCCAAAGTGCATAACCTCACATTTTCCAATATTGTATTGCATCTGCCAAATCTCTGCCCACTCACCCAGCCTGTCTATATCCCCTTGTAGGTTTTTTATGTCCCCCTCACTCTCTACTTTCCCTCCCATCTTTGTATCATCTGCAAACTTTGATATGTTACACTCGGTCCCCTCCTCCAAATCGTTAATATAGATTGTAAAGAGTTGGGGACCCAGCACCGACCCCTGCGGAACACCACTGGCTACTGGTTGCCAGTCCGAGAATGAACCATTTATCCCAACTCTCTGCTTCCTGTTAGATAACCAATCCTCCACCCAAGCCAGAATATTACCCCCAATCCAGTGATTTTTTATCTTGAGTAATAATCTTGTATGTGGCACCTTGTCGAATGCCTTCTGGAAGTCTAAATACACTACATCCACTGGTTCCCCTTTATCCACCCTGTACGTTATGTCCTCAAAGAACTCGAGCAAATTTGTCAGACATGACTTGCCCTTCATAAAGCCACGCTGACTTTGTCCTATTAAATTATGTTTATCTAAATGTTCCGTTACTGTCTCCTTAATAATAGACTCCAAAATTTTACCCACCACAGATGTTAGGCTAACTGGTCTATAATTTCCAGCCTTCTGCCTACAACCCTTTTTAAATAAGGGTGTTACATGAGCAGTTTTCCAATCTGCCGGGACCTTTGCTGAGTTCAGGGAGTTTTGGAAAATTATTACCAAAGCATCCACAATTCCTACTGCCACTTCTCTCAAGACCCTAGGATGTAAGCCATCAGGTCCAGGGGATTTATCCGCTTTGAGTCCCATTATTTTACTGAGTACCAATTCCTTAGTAATTTTAATCGTATTTAGCTCCTCCCCCACTAGAGCCCCCTGTTTGTCCAGTGTTGGGATATTCTTAGTGTCCTCTACCGTAAAGACTGAAACAAAATATTTGTTCAGCATTTTTGCCATCTCCATGTTTCCCACCATTAATTACCCGGTCTCATCCTCTAAGGGACCTACGTTCGCCTTAACCACCCTTTTTCTTTTTATATAACTATAGAAACTCTTGCTATCTTTTTTTATATTTTTTGCTAATTTATTTTCATAGTCTATTTTCCCTTTCTTAATCAATCCTTTAGTTACTTTTTGTTGTCTTTTGAATAATTCCCAATCTTCTATCCTCCCACTAACTTTGGCTACCTTATATGTCCTTGTTTTTAGTTGGATACTTTCTTTAATTTCTTTACTTAGCCATGGATGGCTGTCATTTCTTTTACACCCTTTTTTCCTCAGTTGAATATATTTATTTTGAAAGTTGTAAAATAACTCCTTGAATGAACACCACTGTTCATGTACCGTCTTACCCTTTAATCTATTTTCCCAGTCCACTTTAATCAATTCTGCTCTCATGCCATCATAGTCTCCTTTATTCAAGCTCAGTATGCTTGTTTGAGAACCAACCTTCTCACCCTCTAATTAGATATGGAATTCAACCATGTTATGGTCACTCATTCCAAGGGGATTCTTAACTAGGACATTATTAATTAATCCAGACTCATTACACAGTACCAGGTCCAAGGTTGCTTGCCCCTTTGTAGGATCAGTTACATACTGCTCAAGAAATCCATCCCTAAGACACTCAATAAACTCTTCCTCAAGGCTGCCCTGCCCAATTTGATTTGTCCAGTTAATATGATAGTTAAAATCCCCCATAATTATAGCTGTTGCCTTATTACATGCCCCAACTATTTCCTGATTAATACTTCTTCCAACAGAGTTGCAACTATTAGGAGGCCTATATACTACGCCCACCAGTGTTTTTTTTCCCGTTATTATTCCTAATCTCTACCCAAACTGTTTCATTATCCTGATCTTTTGACCCAATATCATGTCTCTGTATTACAGTGATTCCTTCCTTTATTAACATAGCCACCCCCCCCCCTCCCCTTCCTTCCTGCCTGTCCTTCCTGATTGTTAAATACCCTGGCATATTTAATTCCCAGACGTTGTCACCCTGCAGCCATGTTTCTGTAATGGCCACAAGATCATCGTACAGGGAACCCCCAGCTTCTGTCGCGACACTACAGACTTCTTACAGAAACTCAGCACCCACGGACCAGTTGAACCAGGAACACTCCTTGCCACGATGGACGTATCGGCACTCTACACCAGTATCCCCCACGATGACGGCATCGCTGCAACAGCCTCAGTACTCAACATCAACAACAGCCAATCTCCAGACGCCATCCTACAACTCATCCGCTTCATCCTTGACCACAATGTCTTCACCTTCGACAACCATTTTTTTACCCAAACACACGGAACAGCCATGGGGACCAAATTCGCACCCCAATACGCCAACATCTTCATGCACAAGTTCGAGCAAGACTTCTTCGCTGCACAGGACCTCCAGCCAACGCTGTACACCAGATACATCGACGACATTTTCTTCCTTTGGACCCATGGCGAAGGATCACTGAAAAGACTACACGATAACATAAACAAGTTCCATCCCACCATCAAACTCACCATGGACTACTCCTCAGAATCGGTCTCATTCCTGGACACACGAATCTCCATCAAAGACGGACACCTCAGCACTTCACTCTACCGCAAGCCCACGGACAACCTCACGATGCTCCACTTCTCCAGCTTCCACCCTAACCATGTTAAAGAAGCCATCCCCTATGGACAAGCCCTGCGAATACACAGGATCTGCTCAGACGAGGAGGAACGCGATGGACACCTACGGACGCTGAAAAACGCCCTCGTAAGAACGGGATATGACGCTCGACTCATCGATCGACAGTTCCGACGGGCCACAGCGAAAAATCGCATAGACCTCCTCAGAAGGCAAACACGGGACACAACCAACAGGGTACCCTACGTCGTCCAGTACTTCCCCGGAGCGGAGAAACTACGACATGTTCTTCGCAGCCTTCAACATGTCATCGATGACGACAAACACCTCGCTAAGGCCATCCCCACGCCTCCACTACTTGCCTTCAAACAGCCGCCTAACCTCAGAAGTACCATCGTTCGCAGCAAATTACCCAGCTTTCAGGATAACAGCGACCACGACACCACACAACCCTGCCATGGCAAACTCTGCAAGACATGCCAGATCATCAACACAGATACCACCATCACACGTGAGGACACTACCCACCAGGTACATGGTACATACTCATGTGACTCGGCCAACGTTGTCTACCTCATACGTTGCAGGAAAGAATGCACCGCGGCATGGTACATCGGCGAGACCATGCAGACACTGAGACAACGTATGAACGAGCACCGCGCAACAATCGCCAGGCAGGATTGTTACCTCCCAGTCGGGGAACACTTCAGCAGTCAAGGACATTCAGCCTCGGATCTGCGGGTAAGCGTTCTCCAAGGCAACCTTAGAAACACACGACAACGCAAAATCATCGAGCAGAAACTGATAGCCAAGTTCTGCACTCATGAAGACGGTCTCAATCGGGATCTTGGGTTTATGTCACGATACATGACGTGATCCGGACTCGAGTCGTCGTTAGCTTGTTCACAGATGTGATTCCCAGTAAAAAAGCAAAAATTTTCCCAGTAAAAAAGTAAATTTTTTTTTTTAAAGCTTTTCGTTTTACATACAGACGGCAGCTTTTGACACGTTAGAACCCCTGCGACTTCACCTCATTGTCTCAGTTGTATCTTGCTATGTCTTTTGATGTGGTACCTTCCTGGCTGACTTAATTAACTTTATCACACCTCGGCAGATAGTCAGGATGATTTAATTTATTGGTCTGCAATTGTAAAGTACACATGCTTTTTTTTCCATCTATATATGCTCTGACGATTCTGTATCCAATTTACTTCACCTGAGGAAGGAGCGATAGTTCCGAAAGCTTGTGATTTCAAATAAAACTGTTGGACTATAACCTGGTGTTGTGCGACCTCACAAGATCATACCCATACATAGTTATTTGTGCCGTTCACTCGTCAATTTTGTTACGAATGCTACGTGCATTCAGATAAAGAACTTTCAAATGTGTTTTGTGACACTTACTTCCTGCTTTTTCCTTATTTAACACGTTACCTTTTACTGGACACTGATTCTGAGATTGTATAAATAGTGAAAAGAAATGAAGTCAAACTGAAGCTCCTTTTCTAATCTGAGCTCAATTTCAGCCCGTGCACCAGCGGAGACGGGCTTTCTTTCGGGTTGTGACAGAATGGATTGCTCTTGTGAAACCTCACAGGTATCAGAAAACATTTTTTAACAGAGTCTAAATGCGCGAGAGGAGCAAAGGGGTCTATGGGTACAGATTCACAAATCACTGAAAGTAACCAGGCAAGTTAACAATCGCATAAAAATGTAAACCAAGCATTGGAACTCATTATAAGATAACAGGATTCAAAAGCAGAGAAGTTATGTTGAACTAATACGGAACCTTGGTCAGACCACACTGGGAGTACTTTGAACAATTCTGGTCTCCATATTAGGAAACGGGGATCGAGGCACTTGAGAAGGTGCAAAAAGGGTTTACAAGGATGATACCGTAATTGAGAATGAGCAACTATCAGGAATGACTGAACAGGCTGGGATACTTTCCTCTGGAAAAGAGAAGGCTGAGGGCTGACCTAATGGACGTCTTTCAATTATGAATGTGTTTGATCGGTTAGACGTAGAGAAGATGTTTCCTCTTGTAGAGCAGTTCAACAAAAGAGGTTTAAAATATAAGATAGTTACTAATAAATCCAATGGGAAATTCAGGAAAAGCTTCTTTACCCAGAGATATTTGAATGTGGAACTTGCAACCACATGGAGTCCTCGAGCCGAATAGAATAGATGCATTTAAAGGGAAACTAGATAAGTCCTTGTGGGAGAAAGGAACAGAAGGATGTGCTGAAAGGGTTGGATGAAGTCGGGTGGGAGTAGGCTTTTCTGGAGCATACAAATCGGCATAGATACGTTGGGCGGACTGGCCTGTCGTGTGCTTTAATATCTATGTATTTCTATGTAATTTCTTCTGTTTTGTAGGAGCCGTTTGACATCTGTTTTCCTAGCGTTTTCTCGCGTCTTTCGTCGAGTGATCATAATTTTTTCTGCTAAATCAGCATCTTTTAACCTGAACATTCAAAGAAAACAGTCATGATTGAGCTTCAGCTGTGCAGTAGAACATGTGAGCATCAGCTTCATCTGACTCACACCGCAGGTCCTGGAATAAGACCCGGCAGATTCATTGATGAATACTACTTTCATTAGTGCAGAAAATATCAGGGGCCTTTCATCGTAAGTATTTGTCACTGTTCTGGATGTTTGGTGAGAATGATGCAGATTCCGGTCTCCCCATCAGATCCCATTGTCTCCTGGACCAATAGAACGGGGCCTGTCTCCTGATCAGTGTCCAATGATATGGAGAATTAACCCGCCAATGTGACGGTAGTCATCTCTGTTTACAGATACTTTCTTAAAATTAAAATTTATCATTGGAAAATGAAGGTTGCGTGTGATTGGCTCTGCCGCTAGCGGCTAAAGGAATCCTGATTGATATTCCCTCCTGATTCAGTCTTCCAAATAAAATTGGTCAAATATGTAAAATAAGAATGAATTAAAGTAAAATTAATCGTGACGACATTTGAGGCAACAGATTTGCAAAAAAATACTATCAAAATTCCTATATCAGATTGATGTTAAGCAGTCGGAGTTTACCTGATCCTTTATATGTCACATATAAAGGATATTTGTTAAGTTTTGATTGATCTCCTGGACAGACATTATTACAACTCATTCTGAACATGTCACCAGTTGGAATCAGTTGCTATTTGTTCACAGTTGTTCTACCCTGTCATTCTGGTATGAATAACAAGGGGTGGGAACAAGGTCCTAAAGGAAAGAAAGGCGAGGATGAACAGCGAGACCTCGGGATTCAAAGACTTCATTCACTGACAGTATGGGTACAGAGAGTAAATCCACAATAAAAGCAGCAGGGATTCGAGTTTGACAGAGAGGGACATTGAGCGCAAAAGTAACAAGTAATGATACATTTGTCAAGGCTTTGGTTCGGCCACAGTTAGAACACGAGCTGCAACTTTGGCCGCCTCATTATAATTCAACCCAAAGAGAGGCGCTCCCCAGAATGATGTCAACGCCCTGCGGAGTTTCTCCTTCCACTCCAGGCAACGTCCTGTCCTCACTGAGTTACACTGTCCAGCTCTACCAGTGGAACTCACTGCGGGAATTGGTACCTGGTAATTCTGTCACCTCACACCGCATCTTCAGACAGCTCAGAACATGGACCATCCCCACAGATCACAGCAGATGCAGAGTAAAATTAGCGCAATATTAATTAACAGTTTGAGGATTGTAAGCAATTCGATTCTGACACCAAAATATGGTTTGCAACGACAAATCTGTTTATTGTGTTCGACCAAGTCCACTTGCACACATAGGCCCTGAATTAGCGGTACTAATGACGGCGAGGCTGTCAACCCCGGCCATTGTTACTGGGTAAAGCTGAAGGCAACTTCTGGCGTCCGCACATGTGCAGTTAAACGAGGAAACCAGAAGCTGCTGTCAGAGATAAACAGCTCCATCACAGGGAGTTGCAGTCTTCGCCGATGGAATTAACACAGAAATCTGTTTTAAAGTGTGAACTTAAACTAAATATCCACTATTGTCGGTCTAAATACCGGTGAAATGTTAAGCAGGCCGAGCTCTGCAGAGCGGAGATTGGAGCCGTCTGTCCGTATAATGTTCAATCACCAGCCTTAAGTTGCGACCTGTAATCCTGTTCCAGTCTCCACAATCATTTATTTCAGTTTCACAGGAGGCCGTTTAGTTTATTAAACCGCGACCGGCAGGAACACGGAGGGCAGGTTGCTGTCAGTATCAGCTCCCGGGGACAGTACTGAACCGAGTCATATAGGGGTTGGTCGGGGATATAAACGACAGAGAATTTAATGAACAGCGACATAATACAGGGGATCGTCCAGGATATAAATCCTAGGAAATTTACTGAACAGGGTCATAATACAAGGGATGGAGTAGGCTATAGAAACATAGAAACATAGAAACATAGAAGATAGGGCAACACGGTGGCATAGCGGTTAGCACTGGTGCCTCACAGCGCCAGGGACCCGGGTTCGAATCTGGCCTCGGGTTACTGTCTGTGTGGAGTTTGCACATTCTCCCCGTGTCTGCGTGGGTTTCCTCCAAATGCTCCGGTTTCCTCCCACAGTCCAAAAATGTGCGGGTTAGGTTGATTTGGCTATGATAAATTGACCCTTAGCGTTAGGGGGGGATTAAATATGTGGGGTTACGGGGATAGGATAGGAAGGGATATGTTAGGGGGAATTAAATACGTGGGGTTACGGGGATAGGGTGGGATATGTGTCGGTGCAGGCTCGATGGGGATTCTGTGTGAGAAAGCAGGGACAGGGTACTGGATTTGGATGATCAACCATGATCGTATTGAATGGTGGAGCAGGCTCGACGGGCCGAATGGCCTACTCCTGCTCCTAGTTTCTATGTTCATTGTAGGCTATTCGGCCCCTCGAGCCTGTTCCCCCATTTAATGAGATCATCCAAATTCAGTACCCTTTCTCCCCAGATCCCTTTAGCCTTAAGAAATATATCTAACTCCTTCTTGAATATATTTAATGAATTGGCCTCAACTGCCTTCTGTAGTAGAGAATTCCACAGGTTCACCACTCTCTGGGTGAAGAAATTCCTCCTCATCTCAGTCCTAAACGGCTTACCCCTTATCCTTAGACTGTGACCCTGGTTCTGTACTACCCCGCCATCGGGAACATCCTTCCTGCATCTAGACTGTCTAGTCCTGTTAGAATGTTATAAGTTTCAAAGAGATCCCCTCTCGTTCTTAGCGAATATAAACCTAATTCGTCCAATCTCTCTTTAAACGTAATTCCTGCCATCCCAGGTGTCAGTCTGGTGATTCACTCCCTCCATGACAAGAACATCCTTCCTCAGATAAGGCGACAGAAACTGCACACAATACTCAAGTTGTGGTCTCACCAAGGCTCTGTACAACTGCAGCAAGACATCCTTGCTCCTGTACTCGAATCCTCTCGCTATGAAGGCCAACATACCATTTGCCTTTTAACCGCCTGCTGCACCTGCATGCTTACCTTCAACAACTGGTGCACAAGGACACCCAGGTCTCGTTGCACTTCCCCTTTTCCCAATCTATTGCCGTTCTGATAATAATCTGTCTTCCTGTTTTTGCCAACAAAGTGGATAACCTCGCATTTATCCACATTATACTGCATCTGCCATGCATCTGCCCAATAACCCAAGCTGTCCAAATCATACTGGAGTTTCTCTGCATCCTCCTCACAGTACACACGCCCACCCAGCTTTATGTCGTCTGCAAACTTGGAGATATTACATCTAGTTCCCTCCTCTAGATCATTAATATATATTGTGAATCGCTGGGTTCCTAACACCGATCCCTGTGGTACCCCACTAGTCACTGCCTGCCACTCGGAAAAAGACCCGTTTATTCCAACACTTTGCTTCCTGTCTGCCAGCCTGTTCTCTATCCAAGTCAATACCTCACCCCCAATCCCATGTGCTTTAACTTTGCACGCAAATCTCTTATGCGGGACCTCATCGAAAGCCTTCTGAAAGTCCAAATACACCACATCCACTGTTTTTCCCTTATCTATTCTTACAGTTACATTCTCAAAAAATTCCAGTAGATTAGATTAGCATGATTTAACTTTTGTAAATCCATGTTGACTTTGTCAGATCCTGTCAGTGTTTTCCAAGTGCTCTGAATTACATCTTTTACAATAGACTCTAGCATTTTTCCCACTACCGATTTCAGACTTACCGGTCTATAATTCCCCGTTTTCCATCTACCACCATTTTTAAATAGTGGGGTTACGTTAGCCACCCTCCAATCCATGGGAACTGTCGATAGAGTTTGGAAGATGACCAGCAATGCTTCTAATATTTCTAGGGACACTTCCTTAAGTACCCTAGGATGTAGATTTTCAGGCCCTGGGGATTTATCAGCCTTCAATCCCGTCAGTTTCCCTAACACCATTTACCTACAAATACTGATTTCATTCAATTCCTCCCCGACATCTCTGGGAGGTTATTTGTGTCTTCCTTTGTTAAGTCAGATCCAAAGTATGTATTTAATTGGTCTGTCATTTCTTTGGTCCCCAGTATGAACCCCAAGGGATTGTACTGAACCTATTCATAATAAAAGGGTTGTTCCGGGATATAAATCCCAGAGAATTTACAGAACAGGGTCATAATACAGGGGATGGACTGGGGTATAAACCCCAGGTGATTGTACTGAACCGGGTCGTAATATAGGGATAATCCGGGATATAAATCCCAAGGAATTTATTGAACATGGTCCTAATACATGGACTGGGATAGAAACCCAAGAGGAATGTACTGAACCGGGCCATAATACAGACCGGGATATAACCTCCAGGAGAATGTGTCAATCCTGGCCATAATACAGGTGATGGTGGGGATATAACCCCCAGCGGAAAGTATTGAACAGGGTCATAATACAGGGGATGGTCAGGGATATAAACCGAAGGGGAATATACTGAACAGGCCATAATACAGGGTAGGGTGCGAAACATAAACCCCAGGGACTGTACTGAACAGGCCATAATACAGGGTAGGGTGCGTGATATAAACCCCCAGGGGAATGTACTGAACAGGACCATAATACAGGGGAGGGTGCGTGATATAAACCCCCAGGGGAATGTACTGAACAGGCCATAATACAGGGTAGGGTGCGGAATATAAACCCCCAGGGGAATGTACTGAACAGGACCATAATACAGGGTAGGGTGCGGAATATAAACCCAAGGGAATGTACTGAACAGGCCATAATACAGGGTAGGGTGCGGAATAAAAGCCCCCAGGGGAATGTACTGAACAGGCCATAATACAGGGGAGGGTGCGGAATAAAAGCCCCCAGGGGAATGTACTGAACAGGCCATAATACAGGGGAGGGTGCGGAATATAAACCCCCAGGGGAATGTACTGAACCGGCTCACAAAACAGGGTAGGGTGCGGAATATAAACCCCCAGGGAATGTACTGAACAGGCCATAATACAGGGGAGGGTGCGGAATATAACCCCCAGGGAATGTACTGAACCGGCTCACAATACAGGGTAGGGTGCGGAATATAACCACCAGGGAATGCACTGAACAGGGTCATAATACAGGGTAGGGTGCGGAATATAACCACCAGGGAATGTACTGAACAGGGTCATAATACAGGGGAGGGTGCGTGATATAACCCCCAGGGAATGTACTGAACAGGGTCATAATACAGGGTAGGGTGCGGAATATAACCACCAGGGAATGTACTGAACAGGGTCATAATACAGGGGAGGGTGCGTGATATAACCCCCAGGGAATGTACTGAAGCGGGCAATAACGCACGGGATGGCCTGGGATGTAAACCGCAGGGGAATGTATTGGGCTGGGCAATTAAACACCCGATGGTCTGGGATATAAACACCAAGGAATGTACTGAACTGGGTAATAATACAGGGATGGTGCAGGCTTGGAGGTTTGTGTGGGTTATTCTGCTGCTTGGAGAGAAAATGTTGTTCTTCTGCCAACATGAGTGAAAATGCGGAACTTTCAGGTGCCCAGATATCAACTGTGAGGAAAAACACCAAACTAAACCACAGCCCCGGAGCTGATGGCTTTGAGAGATGCGGGAGTTAGAATGAAACGACAGGAATTACAACAAATGTATTCATTATATTATGTTTCAATACTGAATTGCACGAGTATTTCAATTAATGGCAAGCAAGTAGCACAACTTATTTCCTCCGCGAAGTCCCGTTCAAGCTGATCAATCTGTGTATGTTTCATGGGATATCGTTACAGTGAAAGGAATTCCGACTATCCACGAGAGCACACTAACTTTGGAGGGAACAGATTCTACTCTTATACTATTCGGCTACTTTGGGCTGCACAAACTATAACAATATTCCACCAAGCTGATGCCACATTTGACATGTTTACATCACGTTCTAATCCTTTAGGCCTCTAACTCTCACATAAGCATTGTTTATTCTGCAGTCATGCGTGGGTCAATCGTTTTCTTTTATTGTGGTATCTGGTGTCTTAGCTACTCGTCCCATATCCATTTCCGTGAGGACTGCAGGCATCAGGAATGATAAAATAATAAAATATTAAAAACTACAGAAATATCCTATTGTGCTACATTGATCACCACAGACATGGGGAACTGTAAATATTCAAAACTACGAGTAAACCCATTTGTAATATTTATCACTGCAGGCAAAGGGAATTGTAATATATTAAAACTACAGGTATATCCATTTGTAATATTGATCACCACAGACATGGGGAATTGCAATATATTAAAACTACAGGTATACACAATGTAATATTGATCACAACAGCCATGGGGAATTGTAATATATTCAAACTACAGGTATATCCAATGTAATATTAATCACCTTCTAGCAAGGACCTGAATGAAAGGCAACAGGTGAACTGTGTTTATTTGAGGGATTTTCGTGAATGAGCGAGCCTGGGGAATAGCTTGAAACATTCTGATACATGACTCTGTTGGGTTTTCTTACCTTACCAGGTTCCTTTTCCCGGACAAGCCCAGTGTCACTCTCGAGTCTGACGATCGTAGCTTCAAGATCCACACCAAGGTTTTGAGCACATAATCGGAAATGACTGAGGGAGTGCTGCATTGTCGGATGTGTCGTCTTTCGAATAAAAAAGGCAATCCAGGTACCCTCTGCCTCTACAAGAAGAAGGGGAATATCCCACGGCTCTACTGAAGGAAAAGCAGATGACTCCTCCCAATACCTTGGCCTACATTGAGATATCTTAAAAATTTAATACGAGATTATACTCTCTCTATTTTTCTTTAAGTGCCCACGTCTTTCTAATTTTCCCCAGCATCACCACAGTTCAGTGTCTGACCCGGATATTCAGGGCCCCGCCGCCTGAAATAATCACTGAAAGTTAACATGCAGGTACAGCAAGCAATTAAGAAAGCAAATGGTATGTTGGCGTTTATTATAACAGGATAACAGTAAAGACGTCTTACTGCAATTGTAAAGTGCCCTGTTGAGACCACACCTGGAGTATTGTGTATAGTTTTAGTCTCCTTACCTAAGGAAGAATATACTTGCCTTGGAGGGAGTGCAACGAAGGTTCACCAGACTGGTTCCTGGGATGGGGGGATTGTCCTATCAGGACAGATTGAGTAGACTAGGCCTATATTCTCTTGAGTTTAGAAGAATGATAGGTGATTTCATTGAAACATACACAATTCTTACAGGGATTGACAGGGTAGATCCAGAGAGGATGTTTCTCCTGGCTGGGGAGTCTAGAACAAGGGGTCACAGTCTCAGAATAAGGGGTCGGCGATTGAGGACTCTTTGGAAATCTCTACCCTAGAGGGCTGTGGAGACTCAATCGTTGAGTATATACAAGACAGAGATCGATAGATTTTTGGATATTAAGGGAATCAAGGTATGCGGGGGTAGTGCAGGAAAGTGGAATTGAGTTCCAAAATTAGCCATGATCTTATTGAATGGCGGAGCAAGCTCGAGGGGCCGAATGGCCTACTCCTGCTCCCATTTCTTTCGGTCTTATGTTCTTATGTAGATATGTACTTGCCCTACAAGTCAGTGTCGGCCACGGATATTCAGGGATCCGCCCGAGTATCTCGCAAGTAGACATTTACTTGCCCTGCAGATTAGTGTCTATCCCGGATATTCAGTATCCCGCTCGCCCGAGAGGCTCCCAGGTATACATGAAGTGGCCCTACATGTCAGGCCTTCCGCATGATTTCGCCTACCTCAGCGGGTCCCGACTTCACTGCTGACTCCAGCCCGCATTCCAAAATGATTTTACGCTGATTGGCTTGTTAAGCCCGCCCAGTGCGTTTCCGCCCAATTGAAGGAAGCGTGGTTGATGACGTAATTTAATGAAATGTCATCAAACGGTTTCCTGCAATGGACCTTGCACAAATTGATTTTGACAGTTGTGCTGTTAGTGTTCTACAGCATTGAAGTGGGGCAAACACTGACAATCACTGCACAGAGGTGCACGGCTGCACCCAGGCCCTATTATGACTCCATACATATGCTTATAGAGGAAGTCACAGCACGCAGGGAGGTCCTCTTCCCTTCCAATGGGCGGAAGAGACCTCCCCAGGATATCAACGCAGCCTGGTTGCACATTGCACAGGAGGGCACAAGCACGGCTGTCGTCAGGAGGACCAGGCTGCAGTGGGGCAAAACTTTCAATGTTCTCAGCAGATCACGAACCGTTACTGCAAAGTCACACTCAAACTCATCCTGCTGTGCCACTCATCACATTCACATTACTCTGCCTTCCCTACTTTACTCCTGCACATCCTTACTCACACCAACTTACCTTGCACCTCCACCCATCACTCTCTATCTACATTATCACATCCCATCTCACTAGGCACACCTCACATTCACCCTCGTTCTAGCTCAATCATACCAACTAACAAAAAGCAGGCGTAGGTACTTATGTGTTTTAAACAATGCTCATGTGAAGTTTCTGTTCATGCGCTGTCAAACATTGAAATCTTTATTTTCAAAACCTTACATTCTTGGACAGATTTGTGTGCACCTTTGGAAGTGGCTTAGTGAGTTGCATTGAATGGTGAGATATAATGGAACCCCCGCGCCCACCACCCCCCCCCCCCCCCTCACCTCCCACCGCAGTGCTGATGAGCGTGAAAGGAATGGTTTTGCCATTGTACGGATGCTTTATGTTGTTTGTGTGGGATGGTGACAAGCTGGTGCATCATGTAGCAGCCAGGGTGTACAGCGTCAAGTGAAGTAAACCTGGCCATGGTGAGGCCATCCCTGGCGTCCCGGGCAGCAATTTAGTCGGGGGCTGATGCCCTGTGCTTCATAAGAAAATTGCGGAGAACGCTGGTGTTAAGAACAAAAAGCAGAAGAAATAGGAGCAGGAGTAGGCCATTCGGCCCCTCGAGTCTGCTCCACCATTCAATAAGATCATGGGTGATCATCGACCTCAACTCCACTTTCCGCCCGATCTTCATATCACCTGATTCCCATAGAGTCCAACAATCTATCTATCTCAGCATTGAATATACTCAAAACTCAGCATTCACTGCCCTCTGGGGCAGAGAATTCTAAATATTCACAACGCTGTGAGTGAAGAAATTCCTCCTAATCTTGGTCTTAAGTGGGATACCCCTTATCCTGATAGTTTGTCCCCTAGTTTTAGACACGCCAACCAGGGGAATCATCCTCTCAGCATCTACCCTGACAATCCACTTCAGAATCTTGTATGATTCAATGAGATCACCTCTCATTCTTCTGAACTCCAGAGAGTACAGGCCCATTCTACACAATCTCTCATCAGAGGACAGCCCTCTTATCCCAGGAATCAATCTAGTGAACCTTCGTTGCACCGCCTACAAGGCAAGTATATAATTCCTTAGATGAGTTGAACTAAACTGTGCACAGTACTCCAGGTGTGGTCTCATCAATGACCTGAACAATTATAGCAAGACTTCCTTACTCTTGTACTCCAACCCCCTTGCAATAAAGGCCAAAATGCAATGTGCCTTCCTTATTGCTTGCTGTAGCTGTATGCTAACTTTCTGTGTTTCTTGCACGAGGACACACAAATCTCTCTGAACACCAACATTTGAAAGTTTCTCACCATTTAAAAAATGCTCTGTTTTTCTATTCTTCCTATCAAAGTGAAGTGTCGCGTGGTATTGCTGGTATTCCTGATACTGCTGGTGTTGGGGCTGATCGTGGTGGGATTCTGAAGACAAAGTTCAGCTAGTTTCAATGCCACCGATGCTGATATAATAGATGACAGGTGACGTTGAGATGACGGAAGCGATCTGTCAATGGTGAGAGAGGTTGTTCCAATGAGGTGATACTGGATACAGCGATTATTGCCAACACTCGCAAGCTGCATAAAGCTCAATTTGTCTTCCAAACACAGTAAGCAACAGCTTCTGAGCTTGGAAAGTGAGCAGCTCTGAATTGGGAGCTTTTATCGCACGTTTGCAGCTGTCAAGTAAAGAGATCATTTCATTGGTAACTCAACTCCCGTTCTCCTTTCCTTACGTGATCACCGAGCAGCGTAGACACAGTGGGCGACCTGGTAAACTCTGAAAGGTGAGCTCAAAATTCTTTTTAAGTGGCTCTTAACAAGGTCATAATGACCTAAATTGCCTCCCCCGGCGCTGGGTGTCGGGTCTGTTCAGAGTTGACAGAGTCAACTTCAGAGAAAGTCGCGTGGCGGCGGGTTGACAAAAAAAATCTCAGCGGCCCGACACCAAATGCGCCCGCTGACCCAGCGAAAAATTCCTCCCTCAGTGTATTGAGTATCCCGCCCGCCGAGTAGCTCCCAGGTCGACATGTACTGGTCCTTGGAGCACAGGGAATTGATTGAAATTCACTGATGTCAGGTTACACCTGGCGATTAGCGCAAGCTCCAGATGTGCGGGGGTTCGGGTGCTGCACAGCCAGTACCACAGAATCCAATCTCCCGCCCATAATGACAATATCAGCGGTTATTAAACTGAGAGCGGTGTTTGTCGCCATACTTTGTACATTTATTTCCCTGCTCTTTCAACACAGTCACGCTATTGTTGTGGGGATCTTAATCCAATAGGACATAAAAACAATACGCTTCAGTTCTTTAAACAGGAACTGGAGTTTCATGAAATGACATGTATATTCAAATGTTATAACATACCGATGTGTAAAGAAAATGACCGAAAGATGTTTTGCCATCGAATTCAGTATTTTAGCAGCAATTTAAATGGTCACTGTTAACAGTAACAGATTTAGATGGTTTAAGGCAATCAGATTTTCAGAGGTGACGGTGTCTATTTCCAACAATGTAACTATTTTATCGATGTATTTCTGTAGATGCGGCCCTGCTTAATGTTCTGTACAGCTGGAACTGACGGTGGATTCAGTAAACCCGCAGTGTCAGGTCTGGTGGAGTAAAAAATCCCTTCTTGGAATCGCAGCTTCATGGTTAGAAAAACTGGCTGAATGTTCAGGGTTAATGTTTTGAACTAAACTCCGAACATGTGATGTTGGTTTTGTTACTTCCGTTTTCAGTTAGTGTCAGTGAGTGATTTCCTCAGTTGCCAGGGTAACAATGTGTCAGATCTCAGCAAAAAAGGCATTGGCTCAAATTTAGATCCGAAAAACGGTGAAATATTCAGTGTAAATTCCTGTTTGTGTATTCGGCAGTCCATGAGTAGGGACGTCTTCTGCATTATTTATAATACAAGGGCCACCACATTAAAATAAGATTATAAAGCTGTTGTGTTGGATCAGTAGTTTATATGGATACACATAATTCGTAATACTTCCTTTTGCCATGGTTTAATAATGCTTCTTCTATTGATAAATCCTGTTTCAACCACTTTTTTCAGCGGAGAACATTGGTCCAGGTGTTCGCACATGTTCCAATATTTGCACATGTTCGCCTGCCGTTCTAACCTTTTCCTATAAACTCAGTGAAAACACATTCCAGTTTATCAGTTGGAGCTTGAGCAATGGCATCGAGATTCACCAGTAACGAATTAATTCTTGTTTTTAAAGCACACATATTGTAACGTTCACATTTACTGTTGGCCCAAATAATCACCTGTCACATTCATTTCCTGTTACACCTCAGACATCACTGTTCTAGTGAATCCTTTCACTGGGCCAAATGGCAGTGGATCTGCTAGTTCTACTTACGGGAGAAACGTTTCTTCATCTTACAACTGTTTAGAGAGAGACTTTATGTCATAGAATATTATTGTTGTTTCCAGTTAATTAACACATGAGAGAAGTATCGGACAATACAAGACCATAGACATATAGGATCAATTGGAGGTGATTCAGTTCCTCAATACTGATCCGCGAATAACTAAGGTGAGAACTGGCATTCGATAAGGTGCCGCACAACAAGTTATTGAACAAAATTAGGGCTCATGGGATAGTGGGGCAATATACTAATCTGGATTGAGGATTGGCTAACGGACAGAAAAGGGAGAGTAGGAATAAACGGGCCCTTTTCCGGTTAGCAGGCTGTAACATAGATAGTCATAGAGTTCTTTCATCCCCACCCCATTTCCTAGCCCCTAAACTTCCTTTAAGATCTGTTCCATTTCCTGCTTTTTTCCAGTTCTGAGGAAAGGTCATCAACCTGAAACGTTAACTCTGTTTCTCTCTTTACAGTTGCTGCCTGACCTGCTTAGTGTCTCCAGCATTTTCTTTTTTTCTTTTAGTCTTAGCTCCATAGAGTTATACAGCACAGAAATAGGCCCTTCGGCCCATCGTGTCTACGCCGGCCATCAAACCCTGTCTATTCTAATCCCATTTTCCAGCACTTGGTCCGTAGCCTTGTATGCTACGGCATTTCAAGTGTTCATTTAAATGTTTCTTGAATGTTGTGAGGGTACCTGCCTCTACCACCCTTTCAGGCAGCGAGTTCCAGATATCAACCACCCTCTGGGTGAAAAAGTTCTTCCTCAAATCCCCTCTAAACCTCCTGCCCCTTACCTTGAAACTATGCCCCTGGTTATTGACCCCACTACTAAGGGGAACAGTTCCTTTCTATCTACCCTATCTATGCCCCTCATAATATTGTACACATCAATCAGGTTCCCCCTCAGCCTTCTCTGCTCTAACGAAAGCAACCCCAGCCTGTCCAGACTCTCTTCATAGCTAAAGCGCTACAGCACAGGTAACATCCTGTTGAATCTCCTCTGCACCCTCTCCAATCCAATCACATCCTTCTGTGGCGATCAGAACTGCATACAGTATTCAAGCTGTGGTCTAACTAACGTTTTCTACCGCTCCACCATAACCTCCCTGCTCTTATATTCTATGCCTCGACTAATGAAGGCAAGTATCCCATATGCCTTCTTAACCACCTTATCTACCTGTCTTGCTGCCTTCAGGGATCTATGGGGATAGTGCAGGAAAGTGGAGATGAGATAGAAGATCAGCCATGATATTAATAATTTGCGGAGCAGGCTCGAAGGGCCAAATGGTTTGCTCCTGCTCCTATTCATTATTTTCTTATGTTCTTATAACACGCACGGGTAGGCACTTGTGAGTTTTATCCAATATTCAAGTGAAGTTTCTGTTAATGTGCTGTCAAACATTCATTTTTTTATTTTCAACTCTTTCCATTCTGGACATATTTGTGTGCACCTTTGGAAGTGGATTAGTGAGTTGCAGTGAATGGTGAGACATAACGGTATCCCCCGCAATGCTGATGAGTGTGAAAGGAATGTTTGGGCATTGTTGGGATGCTTTATGGTGTTGATGTGGGGTGGTGCCAACTTGGCGCATCAGGTGGCAGCCAGGGCGTGCAGCGTCAAGTGAAGTAAATCTGCCCATGGTGAGGCCTTCTCTGGCGCCCTGGGCAGCAATGTGGAAGGGTGCTGATGCCCTGTGTCCTGCGCAGCATCTGTAGATTGCGGAGAAGTTTTGTGTTGTTGTTGTTGCTGCTGGTGGTGCGCCTGGTGCTGCTGTTGCTGGGGCTGAACTTGTTGGGATTCTGAGGACCAAGTTTAGATAGTTTCGTTGCCACCATTGCTGATGTTATAGATGGTAGGTGAAGTTCAGATGTCAGAAGCGATCTGTCAATTTTGAGAGAGGTTGTTCCAATGAGGGGACACTGGATACAGCGTTTACTCCAAAAACTTGAAACCTGCATAAAGCTCAATCTGTCTTCCAAATGCAGTAAGCAACAGCTTCAGAGCTTTGAAAGTGAACAGCTGTGAGGGGGGAGCTGTCACAGCACATTTCCAGCTGTCAAGTGATGAGATGATTCCATGGCCATTCTAATCCCGCCCTGCTTACCTGACGTGATCGCCGAGCAGCGTGGAGCCCGTGGACTACCTGAGAAACTCTGAAGGTGAGCTCAAAATTCTTTTTAAGTGACTCTTAACTAGGTCATAATGACCTAAATTGCTTCCCCCGCCGACGCGTGTCGGGTCTGTTCAGAGTTGACAGAACCGGCTTCAGGGAAAGTCGCGTGGCGGCAATTGACAAAGAAAATGCCACCGACCCGTCACCAAACACGCCTGACCCCCCGAAAAATTCCCCCCTCATTGTCTGTCCCGTGTATTGAGGTTCCCGCCCGCCGAGTAGCACCCAGGGCGACATGTACCCGTCCTTGGAGCACAGGGAATTGATTGAAATTCACTGATCTCAGGTTACACCTGGCGATTAGCGCTAGCACCAGATGTGCGGGGGTTCGGGTGCTGCACAGCCAGGACCACAGAATCCAATCTCCCACCCATAATGACAATATTAGTGGTCCGGTAGCACAGTGGTTCTGTTACTGTCCTAGTAATCCGGAGGCCTGGACTAATGACCCGGAGACACGCGGTCTCGGTGTTCTCCTGATCCAGCTCCCTGCCTCGGCCGAGGGTTCTTGTTATTAAACTGAGAGCGGTGTTTGTCCCCATACTTTCTAGATTCACTTCCCTGCTCTTTCAACACAGTCACGCGATTGTTGTGGGGATATTATTTTAACAGGGAATTTAAACAAGATGTTTCAGTTCCTTAAACAGGAACTGAAGTTTCATGAAATGACCTGTAAATTCAAATGTTATAACATTCCGACGTGTAAAGAAAGTGACTGTCAAATGTGTGCTGTCGAATTCAGTATTTTAGTAGCAATTTAAATGGTTACTGTTAACAGTAACAGATTTAGATGGTTTATGAGATAGATTTTCAGAGGTGATGAGGTCTATTTCCAACAATGTGACTATTTTACTGATGTATTTCTTTAGATGCGGCTCTGCTTAATGTTCTGTACAGCTGGAACTGACAGTGGATTCAGTAAACCCGCAGTGTCAGGTCTGGTGGAGTAAAACATTCCTTTATTGGAATCGCAGCATCATGGTTACACACACTGGATGAATGTTCAGGGTTAATGTTCTGAACTAAACTCCGAACATGTGATATAACAACAGAAAACGCTGGAAAAACTCAGCAGGCCAGGCAGCATCCGTAGAGAGAGAAAGAGAGTTGACGTTTCAGGTCGATGACCTTTCATCAGAACTGGGAAGAGCTGGAAATCAAATAGATTTAAGGCCAGGGTAAAGCTGGGAAAAGGGGGAGGGGATAAAGGAACAAAGGAGGAGATGAAGAGACATTAAGAGACATTAAGAGATATGCAAGGCTAGAGGTGGTGTTAATGTGACAGATTAAGGCTGAATGAAGTGTGAAATCTACTGGCAGAATGAAGGACAGCTGCCAGCTTCTAGGAGGAAAAAAAAAGGTGGGGGGGACAAATAAAAGGGTGGATAAAATAAAATATAAATGTGATTGGAGCTGAGGTTATGATCTAAAATTGTTGAACTCGATATTGAGTCCAGAGGGCTGTAGCGTGCCTAAACGAAAGATGAGGTGCTGTTCCTCGAGCTTACGCTGAGCTTCCGTGGAACAGTGTATTAGGCCGAGGACGGTGAGGTCAGAGTGGGAGTGAAGCGGTGAATTAAAGTGACAGGCCACCGGGAGCTCGGGGTCCCCCTTACGGACTGAACGGAGGTGTTCCGCAAAGCGGTCACCCAATCTGCGTTTGGTCTCCCCAATGTGATGTTGGTTTTGTTACTTCCACGTTCAGTTATTTTCGCTGATTGATTTCCTCTATTGTCAGGGTAACAATCTGTCAGATCTCAGCATAGAATCATAGAATCATAGAATATAGAAGAAAGAAGCAGGAGTAGGCCATTCGGCCCCTCTAGCCTGCTCCGCCATTCGATGAGATCATGGTTGATCATCCAAACTCAGTACCCTGTACCTGCCTTCTCCCCATATCCCTTGATACCTTTAGCTTTAAGAAATATATCTAACTCATTCTTGAATATATTTAATGACTTGTCCTCAACTACCTTCTGTGGTAGAGAATTCCACAGGTTCACCACTCTCTGGGTGTAGAAATTCTTCCTAATTTCTGTCCTAAATGGCTTACCCGTTATCCATAGATTATAACCCCTGGTTCTGGACTGTCCGACCATCAGGAACATTCTTCCTGCATCTAGTTTGTCCAGACCTGTCTGAATTTTATATGTTTCGATTAGATCCCCTCTCATTCTTCTATACTCCAGCGAGTATAAGCCCAATCGACCCAATCTCTCCTCATATGTCATTCCTGCCATCCCAGGTATCAGCCTTGTGAATCTTTGCTGCACTCCTTCCATGGCAAGAACATCCTTCCTCAGATAATGCGACCAAAACCGCACACAGTACTCAAGGTGTGGTCTCACCAAGTCCCTGTACAACTGCAGCAGGACATCCCTGTTCCTATACTCAAACCCTTTCGCTATGAAGGCCAACATATCATTTGCCTTCTTCACCGCCTGCTGCACCTGCATGCTTACTTTCAGCGACTGGTGCACAGGGATACCCAGGTCTCGTTGCACTTCCCCTTTTCCCAATCTATTGCCATTCAGATAATAGTCTGCCTTTCTGTTTTTGACACCAAAGTGGATAACCTCGCATTTATGCACGTTATATTGCATCTGCCACGCTTCTGCCCACTCACCTAACCTGTCCAAATCATCCTGGACTTTCTCGGTATCCTCCTCGCAGCACACACTCCCACCCAGCTTTGTGTCATCTGCAAACTTGGAGATATTACATTTAGTTCCCTTATCTAGATCATGAATGTATATTGTGAATAGCTGGGGTCCAAGAACTGATCCCTGCGGTACCCCACTATTCACTGCTTGCCACTCGGAAAAAGACCCATTAATTCCTACTCTCTGCTTTCTGTCCACCAACCAGTTATCTATCCAAGTCAATACCTTGCCCCCAATCCCATCTCCCTTAACTTTACACGCTAATCTCTTATGCGGGACCTTATCGAAAGCCTATTGAAAGTCCAAATATATCACATCTACTGGTTCTCCCTCATCTATTTTCCCAGTTACATCCTCAAAAAATTCCAGTAGATTAGTCAAGCACGATTTACCTTTTGTAAATCCATGTTGACTTTGTCCGATCCTGTCACTGTTTTTCAAGTGCTCAGCTATTACATCCTTTATAATGGACTCTAGCATTTTCATGGTAGTTTCATATTTTTGCAATAGGCCAGATTCTGCGGTAGAAATAAAGATGGGGCTGACAGCGCTACTGTTATTGAAGTGTAAATTGGACAGTTACTTCCAGCGACCGCACATGCGGAGTTAAACACGAAAATCGGGAAGTTGCTGTCCGAGTTGCCCTGATGCGCCAAAAGCTGCGCGAGAATGGAATCTCGCCGAGAGAATCGCCATTGAAATGAATGGACCGGCGTAACATTACTGTACTTACCTGATAGATACACAGGAAACTCGCCATGAAAAGTCAGGGCTTGCCTATTCCAGTGTAATTATTTGTTTAACGCCGTGATCAGTCTTAACTAATGCCAGACAACCTCTCTGGCACGGAAAATTAACTTTTACAAGTGTAGAGTCCCATTCCTTCCGAATTTAATTATTGTTGATGCTGTACGAACAAAAAATCAATAATGTTGGTACCTTTTTATATCTCTCCGTTTTTTCACTCCCTCTGAATATAAGAACATAAGAAATAGGAGCAGGAGTAGGCTATTTGAACCTTCGAGACTGCTCCGCCATTCAGTAAGATCATGGCTGATCTTCAACCACACCTTCATTTTCCTGCACTATCCCCATATCCCTTGATTCCCTTAATATACAAAAATCTATCGATCTCTGTCTTCAAAATACTCAACGACTGAGCCTCCACAGCCCTCTAGGGTATAGAATTCCAAAGATTCACCACATGCTGAGTGAAGAAATTTCTCCTCATCTCAGTCCTAAATGGCAGACCCCTTATTCTGAGACTGTGACCCCTGGTTCTGGACTCTCCAGCCAGGGAAACATCCTCCCTGCATCGACCCTGTCAAGCCCTGTAAGAATTTTGTATGTTTCAGTGAGATGCATTCTGAATCTAATCTTTCTTTCCCTCTCTTTATTTCACTTTCTGCATGTGATTTGACATTGCATTCTATATTCTAACTAAGACTTCCTGTTTCAGACTTTGCGTAAGGATTCTTCAAGCTGATTGGTTAAGGAAACATACAGTCGCTTCTCCTGTTCCCGCAGTAGAGGGCGCTGGGCGTTTTGGCTCTAATTTACACTGACGATGAAGGAACGGCGATATATGTTCCAGTCAGGATCGTATGTTACTTGAAGTGGAACTTGGAGGTGGTGGTGTTTCCATGCGGATGCTGCTCTTGTCCTTCTAGGTGGCAGAGGGCGCGGGTTTGAGAGGTGATGTCAAAGAAGCCTTGGCGAACTGCTGCAGTTCTTTCTGTAAATAGCACACACTGCAGCGATGGTGCACCGTTGGAGGAGGGATTGGATGTTTCAGGTGGTGGGTGGGCTGCCGATGAAGCGTATTTCTCTGTCCTGGATTGCGTGGAGCTTCTTGAGAGTTGTTGCAGCTGCACCTATCCAGGCAAGTGGAGAGTTTTACATCACACGCCGCAGTTGTACCTTATAGGTGCAGGAGAGGCTCCTGGATGTACAGGAGTTGAGCCACTCGCCACAGAATACCCAGCCTCTTAGCTGCTCTCGCAGCCACGAGTATTTTTGTGGCTAGTTAATGGTAGGGACTTGACGATGGCAATGCCAGTGAATGACCAACGGACATGGTTGGACTCTCTTGTGGGAGATGGGCATTGCCTGACACTTGTGGGGCGCGAATGTGTCTTGCCACTTGTCCGCCCAAGCCTAGGTTTTGTCCAGGACTTGCTGCATGCGAGCATGGACCGCTTCATTATCTGACGAATTGAAAATGGGGCTGAACACTGCAATCATCAGAGAACATCCCCACTCCTAGCTTTATGATGGAGGGAAGGTAATTGGCGAAGCAGCTGAAGTGGTTAGTCAGAAGACTCTGCCCCGAGGAACTCCTGCAGTGATGTCCTGGTGCTGAGACGATTCGCCTCCAACAACCACCCACATGGTGCCACACACGTCGAGCACTGCCTTGATGTCAAGCACAGTCACTTTCACCTCACAGCTGGAATTCAGTTCTTTGGTCCTTGTTTAGAGTCGATTGGTCCTGGTGGAACTCAAATTGAGCCTCGGTGAGCAGCTTATTTGTGATTAAGTGCTGCTTGATAGCAGTGTTGATAACTCCTTCCAACACTTTGATGATGATTGAGAGCAGGCTGATGGGGCGGTAATTGATCGGGTTGGATTGGTCCTGCTCTTTGTGGACAGGACATACCTGGACAATGCTCTACATTGTCGGGCAGATTCCAGTGCTGTGGATGTACTGGAACAACTTTACTAGAGGTGTGGTTAGTTCCAGAGCACAGATCTTCAACACCACAGCCAGAATGTTGACGGGACCTTTGGCATTTGCTGTGACCAGTGCATTCATTTGTTTCTTGATATCGAAATGCGGGGGAACTAGGCACTAAATCTCACACCTACTGTACATTCTGGACCTTTTGTCACCTTTAGTGCTTCCTCCAAGTTGTGTTCAGTATGGAGGAGTACTGATTCATCGGCTGAGGGAGGGCAGAAGGTGGTAATCAGCAGGAGGTTTCCTTGCCCATGTTTGACCTGAACCCATGAGACTTCATCGGCTCCGGAGTCAATGTTAATGATTCCCAGGACACTTCCACCTGAGGGTATATCACTGTCCCCCACCGCTGGTGGGTCTGTCCTCCTCCTGGGAGAGGAAATACCGATCAATGTTACTGATTCCCAGGACACTTGCACCTGAGGGTATATCACTGTGCCCCACCACTGGTGGGTCTGTCCAACTGGAACAGGAAATACCGATCAATGTCATTGATTCCCAGGACACTTACACCTGAGGGTATATCACTGTGCCCCACCACTGGTGGGTCTGTCCAACTGGGACAGGAAATACCGATCAATGTCACTGATTCCCAGGACACTTACACCTGAGGGTATATCACTGTGCCCCACCACTGGTGGGTCTGTCCTCCTACTGGGACAGGAAATAACGATCAATGTTACTGATTCCCAGGACACTTGCACCTGAGGGTATATCACTGTGCCACCGCTGGTGGGTCTGTCCTCCTACTGGGACAGGAAATACCGATGAATGCTGATGGAGGTGCCTGGAACGTTTGATAATAAATATGATTTTAAACGTCACACAGTTGCTTGACTAATGTGTGGTCCACTTCTCCCCACTTTGGCACCAGTCCCCAGGTGTTAGTGAGGAGGGCTTTGCAAGGTTGACTGGGCTGGGTGTTCCTTCGTCGTGTCCGAATCCAATGCCGAATCCGAGGGGTCCGCCCGGTTTTATTCTTCCATATCCTTCTTTCGAGAGGCTTTCTAGGCCATTTCAGAGGCCATCACATTGGTGAAGGACTGGAGTCCCGTCTCGACCAGGCGTAAAGGACATTCGGTTTTACGATAATCCTTTCTAATACCAGCTTTTTATTTCGAAATGTTTCAAATTTGAATTTAAATTCATGAAACGTCCACGATGGGATTTGAACCGTTGTCTCTGGATTACTCGTCCAGTAACATAAACAACAGGCTACCGTTCTCGACACCTCGTCATCTCTCTGTCCATTGACTGATTGTACCTCTGTGAAGTGCCTTTCGACGTTTTCTTTTCTGCATTAAAGGTGTTATATAAGTGTCAGTTTTGATGATGAAAGTCCTGACGACACCAACCCCTTTGCTGGATATATGTTCCCGGTTACAGAGGTTTCATACCGGCAGCGGATGTGCAAAATAACGGGTGTCAGATATTTCAATTACCGAGGGAAAAAGCGATTAGATTTTTCAGCATTATCTTTACTGGTCGATTCTCCGGCCCTACACATCAACAGTGATTGTTTCGATTAGTCAGTGTAATTTCTGAGGCAGTTTTCTCGCTGTTTCTCTCACTTCAGATTCGATCCTTCCCTGCCACTAGAGTTCTGACTCGCTGCTTTTTTATTTCTCAGTAAATCACAAAGTGTGGCAACAGTAAAAAATGTGAGAAACGAGTCTATCATATTGTCAGTCGGTAATCTGATGTCATGTTGGACACTGAAGGACACAGACAAATAATCACATTAAAACTGCTGCAGATTCTCAGTGATTCCTCACTCTCCGAGAACTATAATTCATCAAATTTCTTTGCCGTTAATGACTGAATCAAGATGCTTACAGAATATTCAGCCCATGTTCAGAATGGATCAGAACCCAGCCCAGTGATTGCTTTCTGTGCTCAACAACTGGGAGATCCCATCACTGAGCAGATCCTTTCCTTCTCATTCTCGGTGATTGTCCTTCACTCAGCTGCTCAATATATTCATTATTATTCTTTACAGAAAGTCACTGACCTCGTGAAGAAGGGAAACCGGGCTGACAGTTCCAAACTTCTCCTAAATCTGGTGATGGAGAAAGGCTCTCGGGCCCGAAGGGTGATGTGGGAATCCTTTGTGAAAATGCGCCATGGGGTACCAAAGCTGAACAAAATACTGAAAGAAATACAGGAACTTGGTACGGTAAAAACACACTGAATTCAAATTCGGATTCAAACACGATTTTATTATAATATTACACAGAGCTGATTTCATGAACGCTAATTGATTTAAACAGGTTCTGATCCATTTGATTACATGAACATCGTACGAGGTTTATCCGAAGTACCCAGTCATCTGAGAGGTAAGTGAAGGAATGGAGATTTCTAACCGTTTATTTCACTATAGAATCCAAATATTTGACTGGAGCCGATTGTTTAAAGATTGTCAGAATCTGTGAATGAGAAGTTCAAAGGCTAAGGAAATAGGATTGAACATTGTTTGGATTCAATTTACAATTAACACCGATTTTTGAATTATTGCTAAATTTGCAGGTCTTGTATGCTCCAGTTATTGCAACACACATCGCATATACGTGCCAGGCTTCTGCTACACTGTGAAACCCCATACACACCTGGCAGGATCCTGATACACTGTGAAACCTCATACACACCTGGCAGGATCCTGATACACTGTGAAACCTCATACACACCTGGCAGGATCCTGATACACTGAGAAACCTCATACACACCTGGCAGGATCCTGATACACTGTGAAACCCCATACACACCTGGCAGGATCCTGATACACTGTGAAACCCCATACACACCTGGCAGGATCCTGATACACTGTGAAACCCCATACACACCTGGCAGGATCCTGATACACTGTGAAACCCCATACACACCTGGCAGGATCCTGATACACTGTGAAACCCCATACACACCTGGCAGGTTCCTGATACAGTGTGAAACCCCCTACACACCTGGCAGGATCCTGATACACTGTGAAACCCCATACACACCTGGCAGGATGCTGATACACTGTGAAACCTCATACACACCTGGCAGGATCCTGATACACTGTGAAACCTCATACACACCTGGCAGGATCCTGATACACTGTGAAACCCTATACACACCTGGCAGGATCCTGATACATTGTGAAACCCCATACACACCTGGCAGGATCCTGATACACTGTGAAACCCCATACACACCTGGCAGGATCCTGATACACTGTGAAACCCCACACACACCTGGCAGGATCCGATACACTGTGAAACCCCATACACACCTGGCATGATCCTGATACACTGTGAGACCCCATACACACCTGGCAGCATCCTGATACACTGTGAAACCCCATACAATCCTGGCAGGATACTGATTCACTGTGAAACACCATACACACCTGGCAGGATCCTGACACACTGTGAAACCCCATACACACCTGGCAGGATCCTGACACACTGTGAAACACCATACACACCTGGCAGGATCCTGATACACTGTGAAACCACATATACACCTGGCGAGATCATTATACCGTGTGAAACAAATGCCTTTGTGCCTGATGTTGAAGTTGGCTCTGCCCCTGGGCTGCTATTCAGCACAAACTGTCGAAAAAGTGTTGGAGAAATGGGAAAAAATTAAGCATTACCATTGTACATCACGTCATGAACGTCAGATAGTGTTCGATCTAATCTGAGACGATGTTCAGAGTTTCACACAATCAAACATTAACTGAGGAGGAACATGAGGAAAAGGCCGTGTTATGGGTGATTTGAAATTGATCGGGCCGATTACCTCTGGCAGTAAAACAGACAAACTAGGAACAGATAATCTTGTACTGAAAGAACCCTCATTTCATTCAGGGCGATTTTGAATCCCAATTTACTGATTATCAGAAACGTATTTGTAATTTTCAAAACTACATTATAGGAAACTCGTATCCAAATGGAACGATGGAGTTTAATAATTGTAACTGTTGAAATGAACTCTATCTTTTCTTCCCTAAGGTAACACTAAGTGAAGTGGGCGGTAGTTCTATTTCTGATTCTGATTGATTATCTGATGAGACTGTTATCTAAAAATAATATAAATGTAAAATCACTGAAAGATGATCGCATTTTCTGAAACACAACAGGAGGATGTTTAGGGGAACAAAAGGCAACTTTGGTGCAAACCAGTCTGTCCTGTTAGAGATGAACCCACCTGCCCCTCCTCTCAGTATATTCACAGAAACACATCCAATTGTCTCTTGTCCCCAATTAACCTGCCCCTTAGTGTCCTCCCTGGTAACTAGTCTCCCGGTCTGTTACCCATTGGTGAAAAAGATTTCCCTGATTTCCCTTCTTAGTCCTGGCGTGTTAGTGTCAGTTTGCTCTTAATTAATTGTGTTCATTGTGAATCTCATTCCGGCATTAATTTTTGACTTCCGTCAGATATTCTGATCAATTCCTGATACACACAATCATCTTATTTCTCTCTGCACCTTCACCATTTCAATAATATTCTTCCTGTGATTAGAAGTCCACACATTAACTGCCAGGGCCTGATATACTAACGGTGGAACTTCTGTCCATTCACAGTATGTCCCTCTCCCAGTGCCCACACTATCCCAGATAACCTGCCCAGGACCTGACACACTAACGTTGGAACTTCTGTACATTCACAGTCTGTCCCTCTCCCAGTGCCCACATTACCCCAGATAACCCGCCCAGGACCTGACAGACTAACGGTGGAACTTCTGTGCTTTTACAGTCTGTCCCTCTCCCAGTGCCCACATTACCCCAGATAACCCGCCCAGGACCTGACAGACTAACGGTGGAACTTCTGTGCTTTTACAGTCTGTCCCTCTCCCAGTGCCCACATTACCCCAGATAACCCGCCCAGGACCTGACAGACTAACGATGGATCTTCTGTCCATTCACAGTCTGTACCTCTCCCAGTGCCCACACTATCCCAGATAACCTGCCCAGGACCTGACACACTAACGGTGGATCTTCTGGCCATTCACAGTCTGTCCCTCTCGCAGTGCACACACTCCCCCAGATAACCTGCCCAGGACCTGACACACTAACGGTGGAACTTCTGTACATTCACAGTCTGTCCCTCTCCCAGTGTATCCACTCCCCCAGATAACCTGTCCACGGTCTGATACAGCAACGGTGGAACTTCTGTCCATTCACAGTCTGCCCCTCTCCCAGTGTACCCACTCCCCCAGATAACCTGCCCACGGTCTGATACAGCAACGGCGGATCTTCTGGACATTGCCCCTCTCGGTGAGCAATCAATCCCGTTTTCCATTGCTGCAGAAGGGAAGCACCATTGACGGTTTCACAGATTGATCCACTGGAACTTCTAATATATTATAAACAGGATCATGTGTGGATTTGTAATGTGATTTCTAAAGCACAGGCTGGCCGGGTAGTATTAACCATCAGAGGGAAAATATCATCCTTAATGGAAATCTCTATGTTCAGTGAATATTAGAATCAAGTGAGGATTCATAACTTTTCTCAGCCATTGTTCACTTTCAAATGAGGTTTCCATTAACTGAGATTAAATTTCTACACGCACCTCTATTGAAGCTATGAAATAAATCTTGCAATATTTCAGTGAACATTAAATGGTATTGAGAAGTTGTGTTTTGTCAATACAACTAACATTGAGAGCACTTTCTGTCTGTTATAATTGAAGATGTTCAGCAGAAACACAAGGACACACTCCGGGTACAAACTGAAACACTGAGAGTGAACACTATCCTAATAAAGGAGAAGGTTAAGGTTTTCCAGCTGGTTGAACGATACGCTGAGCTAACGGTCATTTCTACTGTTCGGGATCGGACACTTGTAGAACATGAACTGCTGGCAAGAGGCCGAGACCATGAAGAGTGGAGAAAGCAACATCTCCGGGGAGAACTGGAGAAAATCCGAACTGATCAATTGTTCCACAGCAGTTTTTCCCGGAGAGAATCCAAATCTGGGAGTTCAGGAGCAGTGAGCGGAGTCCCGGGGATTGGAAAAACAACAATGTTACAAAAAATTGTTCATGACTGGGCCACTGGGAAAATATACCCACAGTTTCAATTTGTTTTCAGCTTTAAAGTCCGGGATTTGAACGCTATTAACTGTAGAATAAACCTGAGGAATCTGATACTGGATCTGTATCCTTACTTTGGGAATATTCTGAGAGAGCTCTGGAAGAACCCAGAGGGATTGCTGTTTATATTCGATGGTTTGGATGAATTCAAGGACAGGATCGATTTTGCTGACAATCGGAGAAATACAGAACCTCAGCACATGTGCACAGATCCTGAAGACTGGCGTGAAGTGTCTGCCATTGTGACCAGTTTAATACAGCACAAGCTGCTCCCAGGATGTTCAGTGCTAGTGACCAGCCGCCCCACTGCATTACATTTATTGGAAAAGGCTGAGATCAGTCTCTGGGCTGAAATCCTGGGATTTGTTGGTGAAGAACGGAAGGAATATTTCAACAAGTTTTTTGAAGATCAGACGGTCGCAGCCGCTGTTTTCAAACACGTGGAGGAGAACGAGATCCTGTACACCATGTGTTACAACCCTTCCTACTGCTGGATCCTCGGTCTGTCACTGGGTCCCTTCTTTACACAAAGAGACAGGAATCAACAGCGAGTTCCCAAGACCATCACCCAACTATATTCCTACTATATTTACAACATTCTGAAAAACCATGGCCGAGAGATTGAAAGCCCCCGTGATGTGTTAATGAAGCTTGGTGAGATGGCCTTCACAGGAGTCTCTGAGAAGAAGATTGTGTTTAGAAATGGAGATTTGATCAAGTACAATCTGCAACCTTCCCAGTTCCTGTCTGGGTTCATGATGGAACTTTTGGAGAGAGATGAATCTGCCCAGAGCGTGGTGTACACATTCCCGCACCTCACCATCCAAGAGTTTGTAGCTGCACTCGCACAATTCCTGACTCCAGATCCTGGGGACATCCTGAAACTGCTTAGAGAATCCCACAGCAAGAAAGATGGGCGATTTGAGATATTTCTCCGTTTTGTTGCTGGTCTCTCCTCCCCACAGGCAGCTCGGCCCCTGGAGGAGTTTCTGGGTAAATTTCTTCATCAAACCACCTGCCGAGTGATTGACTGGGTGAAGGAAAGGATTGAAGTACAGATTGGGAACACAGAGAGTAAATCTGGGAAAAGGAACCGCCTGAACACATTCCACTACCTGTTTGAGTCCCAGAATAAAGCACTGGCTCGGAAAACAGTGGGATCTGTGGAATCACTTACATTTCGTGGATTGACATTGACCCCGATTGACTGTGCGGTCCTGTCTCACGTCATTGGACTCTGTGATACAATAAAAGAACTCGATCTAGGAGGCTGCTCCATTCAGAGTGAGGGACTCCAGCGGCTGGGACCCGTACTGCACAAATGCCGGGTGTTGAGGTAACTATTTATTTGTCTCTAACTGTTGGGTGAATTGTAGAACAGTCACGGATTGTATTGTTGCTCCGTAATGTAGGGAAACAAACAGTTCAGATAAACCAGAGAGAAGCAGATTCAACACAAATATGACCAATAATAAGAGGATCGGTCAGTAATTCCCTAAGGACTGGAGAATCTAAAATGGATCCTTGTGAACAAGTTGGGATTTTACAGTCTTTATCGGATCAGCAAATACAGGTCACTGAGAGTCTGATAATTGAAATACAATAACTCATATTTAATAAGGGTGGACAGCAGAAGGTAAAAATACAATATAATCCGGCAGCAAAGATAAAATTAATTTAAAATGTTTTCCACATCCACCATTTCAACTAGAAACAGGAGAGAAACCTGAGTTTAAATCACTAACCGTTCGATATTTACTCCAATACCGTGCAGGGTGTGTCCTGTCGAGGGGTTAGTTTCCTGGATTGGGAATATTGGGATATCGGGAATTCTTTCAGCTGTAAATGTTTACAATTATTCACAGTCCTGAACATTGAGTAAAGATTGATATTCAGGATCTTAAATCTGCCGGAAAAAATGTTCCAATCTAACCGGAGTGCAGACACACACCGGCCAGCGGTGGGGCCTCGCACACAGCGGGCGGCTCCTGGGTAAACCGGGGCAGTGAACCCGGGAATTCCCCATAATCCGCCCCCTGTGTGTGAGGCCCCGCTCGGGGAGGGAACTTCCGAAAATTCCCCAAAAACTGTCGGGCCAGTTACATCTGAAATAAATGTAGAGCCAGTTTAATGGGAATAGAGTGAGAGACTCCCCTCCCCTATAAACTAGGAGCACAGGCACATTTAAAACTTGTAACGGGACAGAATAAACTCTATTGCTGCTATTGACAAACATTCACCATAAGCCCTCTGATTCCCACAGCTAACTGGAATAAACTTCCTCCCACCTCGCTTCCTGTAAGAATGAGAAGTCGCACAACACCAGGTTATATTCCAACAGATTTATTTAAAATTACAAGCTTTTCGGAGCTGTTGCCCCTTCGTCAGGTAGAGTTACCGGCATCTCCGCTTCCTGTAAGGACGCTGGTCCATTCGCCCAGTTTTTTCTGACGATGCCACGTTCCATACTATTGCTTCCGACATGTCTTCCTTTTTCCTCAAATGGAGGATTCCCCGCTATCGTGGTGACTCGGCTCTTGACCGTGTCTGTTCTATTTCCCGCACTTCTGCTCTCACCCCTTCCCCTCCCTCCCGGAACCACGATAGGGTTCCCCTTGTCCTCACCTTTCACCCCACGAGCCTCCGCATTCAACGGATCAGCCTCCGCCATTTCCGCCACGTCCAGCGTGATCCCACCACCAAACACATCTTCCCCTCACCTCCCCTTTCAGCATTCCGCAGGGACCGCTCCCTCCTCGACACCCTAGACCAATCCTCATTCACCCCCAACACCCCTTCCCCTTCCCCCGGTACCTTCCCATGCAAGGACAGGAAATGCAACACCTGCCCCTCATACTTCTTCCCTTCCCATTGTCCAGGATCACAAACACGAGTCATCGAGTCATAGAGTTATACAGCACAGAAAGAGGCCCTTCGGCCCATCGTGTCCGCACGTGCCATCAAGCCCTGTCTATTCTAATCCCATTTTCCAGCACTTGGTCCATAGCCTTGTATGCTATGGCGTTTTAAGTGCTCATCTAAATGCTTCTTCAATATTGTGAGGGTTCCTGCCTCTACCACCCTTTCAGACAGTGAGTTCCAGATTCCAACCACCCTCTGGGTGAAAAACTGTTTCCTCAAATCCCCTCTAAACCTCCTGCCGCTTACCTTCAAACTATCTCCCCTGGATATTGACAACTAAGGGGAAAAGTTCCTTTCCATCTACCCTATCTATGCCCCTCATAATTTTGTACACCTCAATCAGGTCCCCCCTCAGCCTTCTCTGCTCTAAGAGAACAACTCCAGCCTGTCCAGTCTCTCTTCATAGCTGAAGCGCTCCAGCCCAGGTAACATCCTGGTGAATCTCCTCTACACCCTCTCCAATGCAATCACATCCTTCCTATAGTGTGGCGACCAGAAATGCACACAGTATTCCAGCTATGGCCTAACTAGCGTTTTGTACAGCTCCATCATAACCACCCTGCTCTTATATTCTATGCCTCGGCTAATGAAGGTATGTTTCCCATATGCCGTTTTAACCACCTTATCTACCTGTACTGCTACCTTCAGGGATTTATGTACATGCACACCAAGGTCCCTCTGATCCTCTGTCATTCCTAGGGTCCTACCATTCATTGTGTATTCCCATGCCTTGCTAGTCTTCCCAAAATGCATCACCTCACACTTTTCAGGGTTAAATTCCATTGCCACTATTCTGCCCATCTGACCAACCCATCTATATCGTCCTGTAGCCTGAGGCTTTCCTCCTCGCTATTTTCCACCCCACCAAATTGCATGTCATCTGCGAACTTACTGATCATACCTCCTCCATTCACATCTAAATCATTAATGTACACTACAAACAGCAAGGGACCAAGCACCGATCCCTGCGGTACACCACTGGACACAGGCTTCTAGTCACAAAAACAACCTTCGAGCATCACCTTCTGCCTCCTGCCACGAAGCCAATTTTGCATCCAATGTGACAAGTTGCCCTGGATCCCATGGGCTTTTACCTTCTTGACCAGTCTCCCATGCGGGACTTTGTCAAAAGCCTTCCTGAAGTCCATGTAGACCACTTCAAATGCACTACCCTCATCCACACACATAGTCACCCCCTCGAAAAATTAAATCAAATTGATCAGGCATGATCTCCCCCTGACAAAGCCATGCTGGCTATCGTTGATTAATCCTTGCCTCTCCAAGTGGAGACTTATTCTGTCCCTCAGAATTTTTTCCAATAATTTCCCTACCACTGATGTCAGGTTCACTGGCCTGTAATTCCCTAGTTTATCCCTACGACCCTTCTTGAATAATGGTACTACGTTAGCTGTTCTCCAGTGCTCTGGCACCTCCCCTGTGGCCAGAGAGGTTCTGAAAATGTGTGTCAGAGCCCCTGCAATCTCCTCCCTTGCCTCACACAGCAGCCTGGGATACATCTCGTCTGGGCCTGGTGATTTATCCAATTTTAAGCCCGCTAAAACTGCTAGTACCTCCTCCCTCTCAATATTAATTTGTACAAGTATATCACAATCCCCCTGCCTGATTTCTATGTGAACATCGTCCTTCTCCATAGTGAACACAGATACAAAATATTCATTTAAAGCCCCACCTACATCTTCTGGCTCGACACACAGATTGCCACTTTGGTCCCTATTGGGCCCTATTCTTTCCCTGGTTATCCTCTTGCCCTTAATATACTTATAAAATACCTTGGGATTTTCCTTTATTTTGCCCGCCAGTATTTTTTCATGCCCCCTCTTCGCTCTCCTAATTTCTTTTTTAAGCACCCCCCTGCACTTTCTATACTCCTCTAGGGCTTCCACTGTTTTTAGTCCTTAGTATCTGCCAAAAGCCTCCCTTTTTTTCCTAATCCATTCTCGTATATCCCTTGACATCCAGGGTTCCCTAGGATTGTTGGTCACTCCCTTGACCTTTACGGGAACATATTGCCGTTGTACTCTCTCTATTTCCTTTCTGAAAAACTCCCATTGCTCTGATGTCGATTTTCCTACAAGTAGCTGATACCACTCCACTTTGGCCTATCCTGCCTTATCATATTAAAATCGGCCTTCCCCGAATTTGGAACCTTTATTTCCGGACCATCTTTGGTGAAACAGAGATTTACTTTTACTTCTTTGAATTTAGTATACTGTATTCACTGCTCACGATGCGGTCTCCTCTACATTGGGGAGACCAAATGCAGATTGGGTGACCGCTTTGCGGGACACCTCCGCTCAGTCCGTAAGTGAGACCCCGAGCTTCTGGTCACCTATCGCTTTAATTCTCTGCTCCACTCCAACTCTGACCTCTCCATTCTCGGCCTCTTACACTCTTCCAACAAAGTACAACATAAGATCGAGGAACAGACCTCATCTTTCAATTAGGCACTTTAAAGCCTTCTGGACTCAATATCGAGTTAAACAATTTTAGACTATAAACTAGGCCCCTATTTTACTTTATTCATCAGTGTTTTTCCTTTTCCCTTTTTTTTCTCTCGCATGACAGCTGTTGATGACTTTGCCATTGCCATTCACACCTCATCTAGATTCATATTGTGTTTATTAACTTGTCCCATTACCAGCTCCTTTTGCTTGCACCATCATCACTTTTGTCTTTTAATCTCTCCTGTCTTCCACCCTATCAATGACCTTCCCTTTTGTTCTTTCCTCCGCTCCCCCCACCTTTCCCGGCCCCGACACTTGCTGAAAAATCTGTTACATCTGTAACTTTTTCCAGTTTTGACGAAGGGTCATCGATCTGAAACATTAACTCTGTTTCTCTCTCTATAGATGCTGCCTGACCTGCTGGGTATTTCCTGCATTTTCTGTTTTTATTTCAGCATAAATACTCCTTGTTACATAAAATTATAGCAGAAATTAGACAAGTTTCCTCCAATATGACGAGGCCGGTCACTGAGCTCCAGGAGGGTAATTCTGTGTCGGCAATTCCCAGTGTGGGCGAGCTGTCAACCCGCCGCCACGCGCCTTTCCCAAATGTTGGGTTGTCAGCGCTAAGCAGACTCGACACGTCGCGGCGGGGGAGGCAATTCAGGTCATTATGACCTTGTTAACAAAGGATTAACAACTATTTTCAGCTCACCTTCAGAGTTTACCAGGTCGCCCATGTGGTCCACGCTGCTCGGGGATCACGTCAGGTAAGTAGGGCGGGAGTTGAAAGGCCATGGAGTCATTTCATTGACAGCTGGAAATGTGCTATAAAAGCTCCCATCTCACAGCTGTTCAATTTTCAAGCACAGAAGCTGTTGCTTACTGCATTTGGAAGACAGATTGAGTTTATGCAGGTTGCCAGTGTTTGGAGCAAACTCTCTATCCAGTGTCACCTCATTGGAACAACCTCTCTCACCATTGACCGATTGCTTCTGACATCTCAAGTTCACCTGCCATCTATTACATCAGTGTGGGTATGGTTTATACTGTCTCACCTTGGGCCTCAGAGTCCCACCACGTTCAGCCCCAATACCTGCAGCACCAGGCATACCAGCAACACCAACAACACCAACCTGTTCCGCAACTCCTGATGCTGCACAGCACAGAGGGCATCAACACCCGGCCACATTGCTGACCGGGTCGCCAGGGATGGCCTCACCATGGGTAGATTTTCTTCACTTGATGCTACACGCCCTGGATGCCACATGATGCGCCAGGTTGGCACCAACCCACACCAAGAACACAAAGCATCCCTACAATGCCCAAACCATTCCTGTCACACTCATCAGCATTGCGGGGGTTCCGTTATGTCTCACCATTCACTGCAACTCACTAAGCCACTTCCAAAGGTGCACAGAACTATGTCCAAGAACGGAAAGTGTTGAAAATAAAGATTTCATTGTTTGACATCAGATTAACAGAAACTTCACATGAACATTGGCTAAAACACACAATTGCCTACCCTTGTGTGTTGTTAGTTGGTATGATTGGACTAGGATGAGGGTGAGTGTGAGGGGTGACTAGTGAGATGGGGATCTGATAATATAGATAGAGAGGGATGGGTGGAGGTGCAAGATAATTTGTTGGGAGTAAGAATGTGCAGGAGTGGGGTAGAGAAAGCAGAGTGAAGTGGATGTGATGAGTGGCACAGCAGGATGAGGTTGAGTGTGGCTTTGCAGTAACGTTTTGTGATCTACTCAAACCATTGAAAGGTTTGTGCCACTGCAGCCTGATCCTCCTGACGACATCCCTGCTTGAGCCCCACTGTACAATGTGCGAGCAGGCTGTGTTGGTCTCTTCCACCCAATGGAAGTGAAGAGAACCTCCCTGTGTGCTGTGGCTCCCTCCATAAGCACATGGAGGGAGTTCTGGGAGAGCCTGGGTACAGCCGAGCTCCTCTGTGGAGATGTTGTCAGTGTTTGTAGAACCTCAATACTGTAGAACACTGAAATCACAATGGGCAACCTCAATGTGTGCGTCATCAAATGAGGTCATCAAACCCGCTTCCTCCAATTCTCCAGAGCGAGGCCGCAACCGACCCCACCCGACCACGAACCCTCCCGACCCAGCCCCCGGCCCGACCATCCACTGATCCCGGCACCACCCGACCCGGCCCCACCCCGCCGACCCCACCCCACCGACCCCGGCCCCCCTGAGCCGACCCCAACTCCAGCCCTCCCTGAACCTCCACCGAACCCACCTGACCCGCCACCGAGCCCGGCCCCCACTGACCCTCCACCGACCCTACACGACCCGACCCCGGCCCCCACTGACCCTCCACCGACCCAACCTGACCGGCCACCGACCCCGGACCCCCTGACCCTCCACCGACCCCACCCGACACGAGCCCGGACTCCCTGACACCCCACCGACCCGACACAGGCCCCCCCTGACCCTCCACCGACCCCACCTGACACGACCCCGGCCCCCCCTGACACTCAACCGACCCCACCTGACCCGCCACCGACCCCGGCCCCAGCTGACCCTCCACCGACCCCACCTGACCCGCCCCGACCCCGGCCCCACCTGATCCGCCACCGACCCCAGCCCCACCTGACACTCCACCGACCCCGTCCCCACATGACTCTCCACTGACCCCGCCTGACCCGCCCCGACCCCGGCCCCACCTGACCCTCCACCGACCCCACCTGACCCGCCCCGACCCAACCTGACCCGACCCCGGCCCCCCCTAACCCTCAACCGACCCCACCTGACCCGCCACCGACCCCGGCCCCAGCTGACCCTCAACCGACCCCACCTGACCCGCCACCTACCCCGGCACCCCCTGACCCTCAACCGACCCCACCTGACCCGCCACCGACCCCGGCCCCAGCTGACCCTCAACCGACCCCAACTGACCCGCCACCAACCCCGGCCCCCCCTGACCCTCAACCGAACCCACCTGACCCGCCAACGACCACGGTCCCAGCTGACCCTCCACCGAACCCACCTGACCCGCCCCGACTCCGGCCCCAGCTGAAACTCCACCGACCCCACTTGACCCGCCCCGACCCGACCCCGGCCCCCCCTGACCCTCAACCGACCCCAGCTGACCCGCCACCGACCGCGGCCCCAGCTGACCCTCCACCGACCCCACCTGACCGGCCCCGACCCCGGCCCCACCTGACCCGACCCCGGCCCCACCTGACCTGCCACCGACCCCGGCCCCACCTGACCGGCCACCGGCCCCAGCTGATCGCACCCAACTCTGGCCGCAACCGACGTGCCAACGACCCTGGCCGCACACAACACGACCCCGACCCTACCCGACCTGCCCCCGACCCAGGCCCCACCTGACCCCGTCATCACCCGACCCCGGCCACGACCCCGGAACCACCCGAACCGACACCGACTGCACCCGACCCGCTCCCGACCCCGACCAGGGGGGAAATCACGGGGGAAACCGGGTTATTAATGTCCTGAAGTATTTTCAGTGATTGCTGTAATATCAGAGAGAGAAAATTATATCAGATCCGGGCTTTGATTCAGTTTGTTTCTGTCTCTCTGTTTGTGTTTAGACTGAGCGACAATGAACAGGGAGATTCAGGAGTGAAACCATTGTCTGCGGCTCTGAGGAACCCGGACTGTAAAATACAGAAACTGGAGTAAGTACCAGACTGTGTGAGATTGTGTTTATAATAACTGGATGTCTGACACTGAACATTATTATTAGTATCAGTAACAGTGTTATTAATAAACTCTGGGGATTTACTCTGATTCCTGTTATTTCTCTCTCTGATTCCCAGGCTATGGGGTGTCGGTCTCACAGATTCTTGTGCCGAGGATCTCGACTCCGCTCTCAGTACAAACCGCTCACTGACGGTTCTGAACCTGGGATCAAACTCCTTCACAGACCGATCTGTCCCCGCTCTCAGCCACCTCACACTGACCTGCCGGAGTCTGGAGTGGATCCGGTGAGTGTTTATGTTAATGTTTAATGTAATAAATAAAATATCAATGGGATTCAGTCGCTGTGGGTAATATTGGTCTGTAATTATTATTGAAATATTAACCCCAGTCTCGCGGTTATTTACACTGTTGTTCAATCTGTTTATTTCCTGTTTAATCTTTAATCTGTTTCAGGCTGGGCTGGAACGGGTTCAGTTCAGACGGAGAGAAACTCCTGAGGGCGCTGCAGGGAGCAAGACCCGGATTGACAGTGACCGTTAATTGATTTAATCTAATTTAACGGTTTCCCGCTCGAGCTGAACGCGTCATCGCCCATTGTGAGGTCAGAGGCTCTGCCACAGGGTCACGTGACTCAGCCGCTCAAAGGCTCCACCCCTTTCAAAATGGAAGTGAGACTGAGTGTGTGTCTGCAAATTGCAGAGTCTGTCTGAGTGTGTCTGTATGAGTATCTGCAAATTGCAGAGTCTGTCTGAGTGTGTCTGTATGTGAGTGAGATTCTGCAAATTGTAGAGTCTGAGTGTGTCTGTATGTGTGAGAGTGTGAGTTTCTGCAAATTGCGGAGACTGTGAGTGTGTCTGTGTGTGTGAGAGTGAGTTTCTGCAAATTGCAGTCTGTGTGACTGTATGTGTGAGTTTCTGCAAATTGTACAGTCTGAGTGTGTCTGTATGTGTGAGAGTGTGAGTTTCTGCAACTTGCAGTCTGTGTGAGTGTGTCTGCATGTGTGAGTTTCTGCAAATTGTAGAGTCTGAGTGTGTCTGTATGTGTGAGTTTCTGTAAATTGTAGAGTCTGTCTGAGTGTGTCTGTATGTGAGTGAGAGTGAGTTTCTGCAAATTGCAGAGTCTGTCTGAGTGTGTCTGTATGTGTGTGAGTGTCAGTTTCTGCAAATTGCAGAGTCTGTATGAGTGTGTCTATATGTGTGAGAGTGTGAGTTTCTGCAAATTGCAGAGTCTGTCTGAGTGTGTCTGTATATGTGTGAGTTTCTGTAAATTGTAGAGTCTGTATGAGTGTGTCTATATGTGTGAGAGTGTGAGTTTTTGCAAATTGCAGAGTCTGTCTGAGTGTCTGTATATATGTGAGTTTCTGTAAATTGTAGAGTCTGTATGAGTGTGTCTATATGTGTGAGAGTGTGAGTTTCTGCAAATTGCAGTGTTTGTTTGAGTGTGTCTGTATGTCATGTTGGTTTTAATATTCCAAGTCGGCAGTCATCCCTCTGCAGGCTGGCCAGGCTGTGAGTTTGTGTGGGACAAGGCAGGCTGGCAGGCAGTGAGATAAATCAAGACAACATGCAGAATAAAATACTGAAAACTGTCTGTTTGCTTTTAAACTCCCAAACATAACAGAGCTATGAAATAAATCAACTTTCTTTCATTGCTGACAGTCATTTGTGGCAATTTTGCAGGCTGGCTGTGTGTGTGTGTGTGTGGGTGTGTGTGTGTGTGAGAGAGAGAGAGACAGACAGCAAAAGCCGCTGTGTATGCAAGGCTTGTCTGTGTTTAAATTATAGAACATAGAACAGTACAGCACAGTACAGGCCCTTCGGCCCTCGATGCTGTGCCGAGCAATGTCCAAAACCAAGATCAAGCTATCCCACTCCCTATCATTCTGGTGTGCTCCATGTGCTTATCCAATAACCGCTTGAAAGTTCCTAAAGTGTCCGACTCCACTATCACAGCAGGCAGTCCATTCCACACCCCAACCACTCTCTGAGAAAAGAATCTACCTCGGACATCCCTTCTATATCTCCCCCCATGCACCTTATAGTTATGCCCCCTTGTAACAGCTACATCCACCCGAGGAAATAGTCTCTGAACATCCACTCTATCTATCCCCCTCATCATCTTATAAACCTCTATTAAGTCGCCTCTCATCCTCCTCCGCTCTAAAGAGAGACCCCTAGCTCCCTCAATCTTTCCTCATAAGACCTCCCCCCCAAACCAGGCAGCATCCTGGTAAATCTCCTTTGCACTCTTTCCAATGCTTCCACGTCCTTCCTATAGTGAGGTGACCAGAACTGCACACAATATTCCAAATGTGGTCTCACCAAGGTCCTGTACAGTTTCAGCATAACCTCACGGTTCTTAAACTCAAACCCCTTGTTAATAAACGCTAACACACTATAGGCCTTCTTTACTGCTCTATCCACTTTAGTGGTAACCTTCAGAGATCTGTGGATATGAACCCCCAGATCCCTCTGTTCCTCCACGTTCCTCAGAACCCTGCCGTTGACCCTGTAATCCTTCATCAAATTTGCCCTACCAAAATGAATCACCTCGCACTTATCAGGGTTAAATTCCATCTGCCATTTTTCGGCCCAGCTCTGCATCCTATCAATGTCTCTTTGCAGCCTCCAACAGCCATCCACCTCATCCACTACTCCACCAATCTTGGTGTCATCAGCAAATTTACTGATCCACCCTTCAGTCTCCTCCGCCAAGACATTGATAATAATCACAAACAGCAGAGGACCCAGCACCGACCCCTGTGGCACACCGCTGGTAACTGCTCTCCAGTCCGAAAAATTTCCATCCACCACCACCCTCTGCCTTCTATGAGATAAAATTGAGAGGTCGCACAACACCAGTTATAGTCCAACAGTTTTATTTTAAATCACAAGCTTTCAGAGTTAAAACTCCTTCGTCGGGTGAAGTAAGGAGATACAGAATCGTCAAAGCATATATAGATAGAGAACAAAGCATGTGTAACTTACAATTGCAGACAACTGAATTCAATCATCCTGACTGTTTATCTGCCGAGGTGTGATAAAGTTAATCAGGTCAGCCAGGAATGTACCACATCAAAGACATAGCAAGATACAACTGAGACAATGAGGTGGAATCGCATGGGGTCGAACGTGTCAACGAGCACCGCGCAACAATCGCCAGGCAGGATTGTTACCTCCCAGTCGGGGAACACTTCAGCAGTCAAGGACATTCAGCCTCGGATCTGCGGGTAAGCGTTCTCCAAGGCGACCTTAGGAAAACACGACAACGCAAAATCATCGAGCAGAAACTGATAGCCAAGTTCCGCACTCATGAAGACGGTCTCAATCGGGATCTTGGGTTTATGTCACGATACATGACGTGATCCGGACTCGAGTCGTCGTTGGCTTGTTCACAGATGTGATTCCCAGTAAAAAAGTAAATTTTTTAAAGTTAATCGTTTTACATACAGACGGCAGCTTTTGACACGTTCGACCCCATGCGATTCCACCTCATTGTCTCAGTTGTATCTTGCTATGTCTTTGATGTGGTACATTCCTGGCTGACCTGATTAACTTTATCACACCTCGGCAGATAAACAGTCAGGATGATTGAATTCAGTTGTCTGCAATTGTAAGTTACACATGCTTTGTTCTCTATCTATATATGCTTTGACGATTCTGTATCTCCTTACTTCACCCGACGAAGGAGTTTTAACTCCGAAAGCTTGTGATTTAAAATAAAACTGTTGGACTATAACCTGGTGTTGTGCGACCTCTCAATTTTGTCCACCCCAGTCCAACACCGGCATCTCCGCATCATGACTTCTATGAGATAGCCAGTTACTTATCCAATCGGCCAAATTTCCCTCTATCCCACAACTCCTTACTTTCTTCATGAGCCGACCATGGGGATCCTTATCAAACACCTTACTAAAATCCATGTATACGACATCAACTGCTCTACCTTCATCCACACACTTAGTTACCTCCTCAAAGAATTCAATCAAATTTGTTAGGCAAGACTTACCCTTCACGAATCCGCGTTGACTATCCCTGATTAAGTTGCCTCTTTCCAAATGGTCATACATCCTATCCCTCAGGACCTTTTCCATTATCTTACCAACCACCGAAGTAAGACTAACCGGCCTATAATTACCAGGGTCATTCCTATTTCCTTTCTTGAAGAGAGGAACAACATTCGCCACTCTCCAGTCCTGTGGCACCATCCCCGTGGACAGTGAGGACCCAAAGATCAAAGCCAAAGGCTCTGCAATCTCCTCCCTTGCCTCCCAAAGAATCCTAGGATAAATCCCATCTGTCCCAGGGGACATATCGACCCTCAGGTTCTTCAAAATTGCTAAAACATCTTCCATCAGAACATCTACCTCCTCCAGCCTATCCACCTTTATCACACTCTCATCCTCAAAAACATTGCCCCTCTCCTCGGTGAACACTGACGAAAAGTATTCATTCATCACCTCTCCTATCTCTTCTGACTCCATGCACAAGTTCCCACTACTGTCCTTGACCGGCCCTACCCTCACCCTGGTCATTCTTTTATTTCTCACATAAGAGTAAAAAGCCTTGGGGTTTTTCTTGATCCGACCCGCCAAGGACTTCTCATGCCCCCTCCTAGCTCTCCTAAGCTCTTTTTTTTTTAGCTCATTCCTTGCTACCTTGTGCCCCTCAATCGACCCAACTGAACCTTGTTTTATCATCCTTACATACGCTTCCTTTTTCCTCTTGACTAGACATTCAACCTCTTTTGTGAATCATGGTTCTCTCACTCGGCCATTTCCTCCCTGCCTGACAGGGACATACCTATCAAGGACACGCAGTAATTGCTCCATGAAAAAGCTCCACTTTTCGTTTGTGCCTTTCCCTGATAGTTTCTGTTCTCATCTTATGCTCCCTAATTCTTACCTAATCGCATCATAATTACCCCTCCCCCAATTATAAACCCTGCCCTGCCGTATGGCCCTATCCCTCTCCATTGCAATAGTGAAAGTCACCGAATTGTGGTCGCTATCTCCAAAGTGCTCTCCCACATACAAATCTAACCATCTAGCCTATCTAAACCCGTCATAATCGTGTACACCTCTGACAAATCTCACCTCAACCTCCTTTGCACTAATGAAAACAAATCCAGCTTCTCCAACCTGTCCTTGTAGATAAGATCAACCATTCCCGGAACCATTCTGGGAAATCTGCTCTGCAGCCTCTCAAGGGCCTTCACATTCTTCTTACAGTGTGGTGACCAGATCTGGACGCAATAATTTAGCTGTGGCCTAACCACCGCTTTAAAAAGGTCAAACATATCTTCTCAACCTTTGAACTCAATACCTCTACTTATGAAGCCACAGATCCCATATGGTTTGCTAACCACTCTCTCAATATGTCATGCCACCTTCAGGTCCTTTGCATATTAACTCCCAGGTCCCTCTGACCCTGCACACTCTTTACAATTGTGCCATTAAGTATATTTTGCCTCTCTCTGTTCCTTCACCTCACACTTCTCTATATTAACTTCCATCTGACACTTGTCTGCCCATTCTGTTAGCCTTTCTATTTGCTGCTGTAGTCGATTGGTATCATCCTCACTGTTTCCCATACCGCCAAGTTTGATGTCATCGGCAAATTTAGAAATTCTGATCTGTATTCCAATATCCAGCACTGACACTTGGGAATCACCACTATCTACCATTCTCCAGTACAAAAAACAACCATTTACCACAACTCCCTGTTTTCTGCCATTGAGGCAATTTCTTATCAAAGCTGCCAGTGATCCACCTATTCCAGGAGCCTCAATTTTTTAACCAGCCTTCTCTGTGGTACTTTGTCAAACGCCTCCCTAAAATCCATGTAGACAACATTCATTGCATTTCCTTCAACAATCCCGACTGTAACTTTGTCAAAACATTCAATTAGATTAGTCAAACACGATCTGCCTTTTACAAATCCGCGATGGCTCTCTTTAATTAGCTTAAACCTCTTCAAGTGCCCGTTAATTCATTCATTGATTATTGTTTCTAAAACTTTCCCCAGCACTGATGTTAAAATAAATTAATAGCTTTTGCTTCAATGTTTTTATTAATACCTGGTGCTTTTCTGTCCTTTCCCCTATTTTTAAGTACTAAACTCACTCGCAGTGTCAGCTGCCAACTTGAGGTCCTGCCCACGGTAACTACAACTGATGAATAGTAACCAGGGGCTAAAACCAGATGACATCACAAAGGAGCCAGGAGTCAATCACACAGCAGCCAGCGCAGGCCCCGCCCACTGGCGGTGTGACAGGGTGACATGGCCAGGCTCAGCTCCTGGTGCAGTCTCACTGGACTGGAGCACAGTGTGCAGGATCGGTCCATTAGTGATGTGGCCCTCTCTCCGATTCCAGCTTCCGCCTAACAACGTCCCTTGCAGGGAGCACAGCCTCGCAACATTAATCTTCACGACTCCTGTCTCCCGACCTCGTAATGTGAAGTCTCACAATCAAATGCCCGTCCCACCACTCGACCACGTCATCCTTCATCGAACCGAAGATCTTGCAAGCTGATTTCAACAGGATGCGGTAAAGAGATGTTCTGCTGCTGATGGACGGATATGTCCCAAGGGCAGTGTTGGTGCCTTTAGATAGATGAGCAAGGTGGGCCTTGGCGATTGTGACTGAGCATGTCCTTCCTCTTTGGCATCACTGTCTTGTCTCTGGTACAAATATGCTGTCAGGAAATGCAGGACATAAGAAGAACGGATCTGGTCATCAAAGAGGAGTTGAAATAAAAAATTGAAGAGGACAAAATGGAACGTTTCCTCAGTTTGATGTCGCACACCCGCAATATCCCAGCAGCAACTACAGGAACATCATAATGTGCAGCGGGAGCAAACGGGAGTTGATCTCTAGAGTTTGCTAGTGGACCCGCAGAGTTAGTGTTGCAGGTTCCCAGGATCAGCTCCTTTGGTTGGGATGTTTCGGGCTCTTGAGCTGATCTCTGTGAGTGTGCGGAATGTACCAGATTGCAGGCCAGTGCTGGGTACATGATTTAATTGGTTAATGAAGGTATCAGTCTGTCTCACAGGCCAATTCAAACCAAGAATTAAACTATTTATCCCAAGGAGCAATCTGCATCACTTGTTATTCATCTTTGGGAGAGGTGGCAGATGTAAATTACCTTTTTCAGAGATATTTGTCCCGTGTAGATTATCCATTGTATGTTTTTCTAATGACAGGTCAGTATCTGTAGAATAGAAAGGGGCAGAATAGTGATGGGTCCACCATCCTCCGGGGATGTAATGAACCAGCCTGATTTGGTGCAGAATCCAACACAAAACGCCACACATCTTTGTGACGATGTCTAAAACTCGAATATAGGAGGATACAATAACTTGAGATGGAATATTGTGGAAAAGAAGATGTTTGTACTTAAAAAGGAATGGAATCTCTTCCACTCCAAAGTTTGAGTGTCTGGTTTCAGTGTGTCAGGGAATGTGAAAAGTGAGACTACTTTTCCTTTACAGCAGCTGACACCATATTCGGGGCTGCAGGATTCGGAATACTGTTTAAGCAGCAGCAAAAATCTCATGAATTCCTGTAACGAGAAAGCTTCCACTTATCTATTTAGTCCTCCTTTTCTTTTTTCCAATCATTTTCATAAATCCCGATCAGAGGGGTGCAGATGCAAAGGCTATTCACACAATTACCTGAGAGGCACCATTATGCACCTGTCCCTTACCTCCCTCCCATGACAAATGCTGTGAATGTTGTGGGCACAGAAGCTCCACTTTGCTTCACCAGAGGAAGCCTTGAGAATACCTGAGGTGCAGGAACAGCATCACGAGCCTCCACCCCTTTTTACTTGCCTTTACCCCGGGAAATAAGCATTCCCCAGATCCATAGAAGAGGAAAATTGGGGTCTTTCTCATGTCCACCGAATGCTCCTCCTGTCCATGTACGATTTCCCAGCTGCCAAATGCAGCTCCTGCCCGCGGCAACTATACCTGATGAATTGTAAACAGCGGCTTCAACATGTCTCCAGGTGACATCACAAAGGGAGAATGGAGCCAATCACACAGCAGCCAGCGCAGGCCCCGCCCACTGGCGGTGTTACAGGGTGTCATGGCCAGGCTCTGCTCCTGGTGCAGTCTCACTGGACTGGAGCACAGTTTGCAGGATCTGCCCATTTGAGTTATGGACCTATCTCTGAGCCCCGCTCCTGCCTAACGACGCCTCAGGCAGAGAGCACAGCCCCCAATATTTCATGTTATTACTCTTGTGTCCTAAACTCCTAATGTGAGGTTCCAGTATTCAATGTCCTCCACCTCTCAATGTCTCCTAATATTTTTCCTCTCCTTTGCAACTGGGAACTAAGCATTCCCCAGACTCATAGAAGAGTAATATAGGTACTAGTGTTACATCCAAACATTCCTCCTGCTGTCAATGTATGATGTAAATCTGCAATTTAACTCCATTTACCTGCCTTGATTCCATAACCCTTGATACCCTTGCCGAACAAAAATCTATCAATCTCAGTTTTGAAATTTTCAATAAACTAGCCTCAACAGCATTTTCGGGGAGAGAGTTCCAGATTTCCATTCTGGTTTGTGTGAAGAAGTGCTTCCTGAATAATCCATGAATAGCCCAGATCTCATTTAAAGTTTATGCCCCTTTGTTCTCGACAAACCCAGCAGAGGAGAACCTTTCTCTTCACCTACCCTATCAACTCATTTTAATTATCTTAAACACCTCAATTAGATCACTGGTTAATCTTCTTCACTCGCGGGAAAAGAAGCCCAGTCTGTGCAGCCTGTCCTCAAAATTTAACCCTTTCTGCCCCGGTATCATTTTGGTGAATCTGCGGTGACCAGACTGAACACTACTGTAAATGGCGTCTAAGCAGAGCTTCATATAACTTACATCAATTGCACTCCTTCGTATTCCAGCCGCTTCAGATAAAGAACAACATTGCATTAGCATTTCTATTAAATTATTTTTGGTGCTTGTCCACTCATTTTTAGTAAGTTCTGTACTTGGACCCCTAAATCTCGCTGCTCCACCACCATTCCCAACATCTCACCATTTAGAAAATAACAATTTCTCACGTTAATGTCCATCTGCCACGGTTTATATCCAAATCACTTACTCAATGTCCCTTTGCAACCTTCTGCTCCCATCCACACCATTTACTGTGCCACCTAACTCGGTGTTGTCAACAAACATGGATATTTAGCATTCTATTTGTTCATCCAATAATTTATAAATATGGAGGAAAGCCGATGCCCCAGCACTGATCCCTGGGGGAAATCATTACTCACAATGCCAATTTCAATATGTATCGCTTAACCCTACTGTCTGTCACGTACCTCCAAATCAATTCTCTACCCAGGTAAATAAATTGCCTCCAATTCCATCGCTCTCGTTTATTTTAATAGTATTTTTGTGGAACCTTATCGAATGCCTTCTGCAAGTCCATAGAAATAGCATCCATGGATACATACGTATCTACAACATTAGTTACCTGTTCAAAATATTCAGCTAGCATCGTTAGACACGACTTAGCCTTTACAAATCCATGCTGGCTCTCTCTGATCAGCTCATATTTGTCGAAGTGCTGAGTCACTCTGTTCCTAACAACAGATTCCAGTAACATCCGATAACATACGATCGAGTGATATGTCAATAATTTCCTCGTTTTAATAGAATCATAGAATCATCTAAAGTTACAGGATGGAAGGAGAACATTTCGGCCCATCGTGTCCGCGCCGGCCAACAAAGAGCTATCCAGCCTAATCTCACTTCCCAGCTCTTGGGCCGTAGCCCTGAAGGTTAGAGCATCCCAAGTGCACATCCAAGTACTTTTTAAATGTGGTTCGGGTTTCTGCCTCTACCACCCTTTCAGGCAGTGAGTTCCAGACCCCCACAACACTCTGGGCGAGGACATTTCCCCTCAATTCCCCTCTAAACCTTGCATCAATTACTATAAATCTGTGCCCCCTTGTTTTTGACCCCTCTGCTAAGGGAAATAGGTCCTTTCTATCCACTTTATCTAGGCCCCTCAAAATTTTATACACCTCAATAAGGTCTCCCCTCAGACTCTACTTATCGAATGCATTCTGCATGTCCATATACATGGTCACATCCTTATCTACATAAGCAGTTACCTGTTCAAAGTATTCAAATAGGCTCGTTGGACACGACTTACCCTTTACAAACAGGAAATGGCAGAGAAATTAAATAAATACTATGATTCTGTCTTCACGGAGGAAGACAAAAAAAATCCAGGAATACGATAAATCCAAGGGTTTGACGAGAATGAGGAACTAAAATATATTAATATTAGTCGAAAAACAGTACCAGCAAAATTAATGGGACTAAAAGTCGATAAGTCCCAAGGATCAGATGACCTACATCCTAGGGTTTTGAAAAAGGTTGCCATTGGGATAGTGGACGCATTGGTTGTCTTCTTCCAAATTTATATACATTCTGGAACGGTTCCTGCAGATTGGAGGATAGCAAATGTGAACCCGCTATTTAAGAAAGGAGGGAGAGAGGAAACGGGGAACTACAGACCTGTTAGCCTCACATCAGTAGTTGGGAAAATGCTGGAATCTATTTTAAAGGATGCAATAAATGGGCACTTCGAAACTTTTGGTAAGATTGGGTAGAGTCAACGTGGATTTATGAAAGGGAAATCCTGTTTGATAAACTTATTGGAGTTCTTTGAGGATGTAACTATTGGCTTATACACAGGGGTAGATGTGGTGTATCTGGATTTTCGGAAGTCCTTCGATAAGGTCCCACAAAAGAGGTTGGTGAAAAAAATTAGGATGCATGGAATTGGGGGTAATATACTAGCATGAATTGATAATTGGTTAACAGACAGAAAACAAAGAGTAGGGATAAACGGGTCCTTTTTCAGGATGGCAGGCTGTTACTACTGGGGTACCGCAAGGATCGGTGCTTGGGCCCCAGTTATTCATAATCTATATCAATGATTTGGATGAGGACCCTAAATGTAACATTTCCAAATTTTCTGATGATACAAATCTAGGTGGCAGTGTCAGTTGTGAAGAGGATGTGGAGAGGCTTCAACGAGATCTCGACAGGCTCAGTGAGTGGTCGAGAACATGGCAGATGTAATATAATGTGGATAAATGTGAAGTTATCCACTTTGGTGAAAAAAACAGAAAGGCAGAGTATTTCCAAAATGGTGAAAGATTGGGGAATGCAGATGCTCAAAGGGACGTGGGTGTCCTTTTACATGAGTCACTTAAAGTGAATGTGCAGGTGCAGCAAATGGAAGGCCAATGGTAGTCTGTCCTTCATTACAAGAGGATTTGAGTACAGGAGTAAAGAAGTCTTATTCCAATTATACAGGGCCTTGGTGAGACCACACCTCGTGTACTGTGTACAATTTTGGTCTCCTTACCTAAGGAAGGATATACTTGCCTTAGAGGGAGTGCAATGAAGGTTCAAGAGATTGATTCCTGGGATGGCGGGACTGTCGTGTGAGAAGAGATTCAGTAAACTAGGCCTGTATTCTCTTGAATTCAGAAGAATGAGAGGGGATCTCATTGAAGCATAGAAAATTATTTCAGGACTTGATAGGGTGCATGCTGGGAGGATGTTTCCCTTGGCTGGGAGATTAGAACCAGGGGCCACAGCCTCAGGATAATTGGTCGGCCATTCAGGACTGAGATGAGAAGAAATTTCTTCACACAGAGGGTGGGGAATCTTTGGAATTCTCTAGCCCAGAGGGCTGTGGAGGCTCAGTCATTGGGTATATACCAAACCGAAGTCGATAGATTTCTGACTAGTAAGGGCATCAAGGGATATGGTGATAGGTCCGGCAAATGGAGTTGAGGCAGGAGGTCAGCCATGATCTCATTGAATGGCAGAGCAGGCTCGAAGGGCCGAATGTCCTACTCCTGCTCCTATTTCTTATGTTCTCCCTTTTCTTAAATCCATGCTGGTTCTCTCTGATCAGCTCATATTTGCCAAGTGCTCAGTCACTCTGTTCAAACAACAGATTCTCGTCACTTCAACAACAGACGATCGAGTAATAGGCCAATTATTTCCTCGTTTTCTCTTCTACTCTTCTTAAATAATGGACTGTCTCGACAATTTTCCAATTCAAGGATAGAATTCTGGAATCAAAGAGATTTGGAAGATTTTCTAAATGATCGACAATTTCCTCTCCTATTTCGTTCAATAGCCGACGGTGGAAAGATTCAGGACTTATAGATTTGTCAATCTTCTTTCTCATTATTTCCTCCATTACAAATTCATAACTTATATTCAATCTATTAACACCCATTCCTTAATTTTTTTGCTAATTTTACTCGTATCTCTGTTACTTTATCATCACCCATTACACTGAAGACCGTTGCACAGTAAGTATTGAGGAAACCTGGGAACTTTGATGTGCTGCTCGATCCCTGAGAAAAGATTCCTCCCCCGCGCCCAATCCATCACCAGCCCTTTGCCTCGTATAGTTTTCCATTGAATGTTTGTTGTAATGCCAGGTCAGTATCTGTAGATCAGAAAGGGGTAAAATAGTGATGGGGTCCACCATCCTCCAGGGATTTACTGAACCACCCTGATTTGGATAAAAATCCAACAAAAAACTCCAAAGATCTTGGGAAAAATCAAGGGAAATGTGAGGCTCTTCACTTGGTAGGAAGGATAGAAAATGGAGAGAAACTTTCAAATGTTGGTGTTCAGAGAGATTTGGGTGTCCTCGTGCAAGAAACACAGAGAGCTAACGTACATGTACAGCTCAAATAAGGAAGGCAAATGGCATGTTGGCCTTTATTGCAAGGGGGTTGGCGGAAAAGTGTGAGGTGTCTTGCTACAATTGTACAGTGCCTTGATGAGACCACATCTGGAGTACTGTGCACAGTTTTGGTCTGCTTATCTAAGGAAGCATGTACTTGCATTGGAGACGGTGCAATGAAGGTTCAGTAGATTGATTCCTGGGATGAAATGGCTGTCCTATGGTGAGAGATCGTGTAGAAAGGGCCTATACGCTCTGGAATTTAGAAGCATGAGAGGTAATCACAATGAAACATACAAGATGCTGAAGTGGATTGACAGGGTAGATGCTGATAGGTTAATTCCCCTGGCTGTAGTGTTTATAACTAGGAGGCAGGGTCTCAGGATAAGGGGTCGGCCATTTAAGACCGGGATGAGGAGGAATTTCTTCATTCAGAGGGTTGTGAATCTTTGGAATTCTCTGTCCCAGAGGGCTGTGAATGCTGAGTCTTTGATTATATTCAAGGCTGAGATCAATTGATTTTTGGACCCTAGGGGAATCAAGGGATATGGAGATCGGGCGGCAAAGTGGAGTTGAGGTCGATGATCAGTCATGACCTTACTGAATGGCAGAACAGGCTCGAGCGGCCATATGTCCTATTCCTGCTCCTATTTTTTATGTTCTATTGTTCAGGGACACGATTGCAGGGTGATAAAACACATAAGAACATGAGGAACAGGAGAAGGAGTAGGCCGTTCAGCCCCTCGAGCCTGCTCTGCCATTGAATATGATCATGGCTGATCTGATTTTGGCCACAACTTCACTTTCCCGCCCGCTCTCCATAACCCTTAACTCCCCTGTCGCTCAAATATCTGTCTTTCTCCTCCTTGAATATATTCAATGACACAGCATGCACAGCTCTCTGGGGTTGAGAATTCCAAATTTCACGACCCTCTGAGAGAAGGAATTCCTCCTCATCTGCGTTTTAATTGAGCAACACCTTCTACTGAAGATATGCCCCCTCGTTCAAGATTCCCCCACGAGAGGGGACATCCTCTCTGAATCTACCCTATCAAGCCTCCTGAGAATCTTATATGGTTCAATGAGAGGACCTCTCATTCTTCTGAACGTCAATGAGTATAGGCCCAACCTGCTCAACCTTTCTTCATAAGACAACCCCTTCAACTCAGGAATCAACCTCGTGAACCTTCTCTGAACTGCCTCCAATGCAAGTATATCCCGCCTTTAATATGGAAACCAAAACTGAACGCCCTGTGCAGCTGTCGTAAGAGTTCCCTACTGATATACTCCATCCCCCCTTGCAATAAAGGTCAACATTCCATTTGCCTTACTAATTAATTGCTGCACCTGCATGCTTACTTTTTGTGTTTGATGTACGATGACCCCCAGATCCCTCTGTGCTGCAGCATTTTGTAGTCTCTCACCATGTAAATTATAATTTGCTTTTCATTCTTCCTATCAAAGTTTATAACCTCATATTGTCCCACATTATACTTCATCTGCCAAGCTGTTGCCCTTTCACTTAACCTATCTATCTCCCTTTCCAGACTCTCTATGTCCTCCTCACAACTTGTTTTCGCACCAATCTTTGTATCATTAGCAAATTTGCAACAGTATACTTGGTCTCTTTTCAAAGCCACGAATATAGGTTGTAAATGGCTGAGGCCACCGGATAAAATAATTTATTTTCCAAGAGATGGAGGAGAAAAAATGTGGAAAAGAAGACGTTTGCACTTAAAGCGGAATGGAATCTATTCTACTCTACAGTTGGAATGCCTTGTTTCTGTGTGACATGGACTGTGAAAAGTGAGAGTACTTTGCCTTAACTCACAGCTGAAGGCTTCTGGCAGCTGTTTTTGAAAGCATCAAAGATCTAATGAATTAAATTGGCTAGAAACATTCTACGTACCTTTTCAGAACACCTTCACTCTATTGCCCGTTTCTCTCAGAGCTCCCGTTCAGAGGTGAGCAGCCACAAGGGTTACTGGAGCTTCCACATGCACCCATCCAAATGGGCCCCCGCCGAGGGAAACATCAAATTGGAGACACGGTTTGGCCCCGCTCCCTCATTTCCCTGCCATTACAATATCTGTGCATGTTGTGGGCACAGATGCTCCACACCCATTTTTCCAGAGTACGTCTAGGAAATCCCATGGATGGAGGGAGAGCGTCTCGAGGCTCCATCCCTTTTCCTCGCCTTTGCCCCTGGGAATTTAGCGTTCTCCAGACCCATAGAAGAGGAATATTGGGGTCTGCATCATGCCCACCGATTCCTCCTCCTGTCCATGTATGATGTGCTAGCTGCCGACTGCAACTCCTGCGCAAGATAACTACAACTGATGAGTTGTTACCAGGGGATAAAACCTGTCTCCAGGTGACATCACAAAGGAGCCAGGAGCCAATCACACAGCAGGCAGCGCAGGCCGCGCCCACAGGCGGTGTGGTAGGATGACATGGCCTAGCTCTGCTCCTTTTGCAGTATCACTGGACTGGAGCACAGGATGCAGGATCTGACCATTTGTTTTATGACCCTGTCTCCGAGCCCCGCTGCCGCCTAACGACGCCCCAGGCAGAGAGCACAGCCTCCAATATTAGGTTTTATGACTCTTGAATCGCAACATTCTAATGTGAGATCCCAGTTCTCAATACCCCTGACATCCCAATATCTCCACATATCTTTCCTCTCCTTTGCAACTGGGAACTTAGCATTCCCCAGGCATATAGAAGAGGAATATAGGGACTTGTGTCACATCCAAAGTTTCCTCCTGCTGTCATTGTATGATGTAAAGCTGGACATTGTCCGTGCTCCCCTCGTTGTCAATTCGATAGTTGTGAATTTGCCGTGTTATCCTTTACTATACATTAAGCAGTCTTTCTGTATGATTTCTCAGGTCAGTATTTACAATACTTTAAATAAACCAAGCATCAATACGAATAAAAACTGAGCGCAACGCTGAAAGTTTCACAGGAAATAATCAAAAGGGAAAGAGATGAAATATAGAAAGAATAAACTAACTTAAAAATGGAAAATTCTGCAAAGACTGAGCTGGTCCTGCAGCATTTGTGAAGAAGGGCAGCTCAGATTAATGGTTCACGTGTATGACATTTCTACAGAACGCAAAGTTTAATTTTCCCTTCCTTTCCACTGAAGCATTTGCAGTTTATTTCCCGTTTGTTTTTGTAAAACTCTATTCTGATTTGATAGTTGCGGATTATGTACTTGCACTTGTTTGTGAACATCCAGTGCGCAGTGCCGGCCCACTGCGGCTCCTTTGATTGACAGCACTCTCTCCACTGAAGAGAGCGGCCCGAGGGCTCCTCTGACTCCAGGCTCCGGACAAATGTTAATGGGGCCGGGACAAAGAACATAGAACATAGAACAGTACAGCACAGTACAGGCCCTTCGGCCCTCGATGTTGTGCCGAGCATTGTCCAAAACCAAGATCAAGCTATCCCTATCATTCTGGTGTGCTCCATGTGCTTATCCAATAACCGCTTGAAAGTTCCTAAAGTGTTCGACTCCACTATCACAGCAGGCAATCCATTCCACACCCCAACCACTCTCTGAGTAAAGAATCTACCTCGGACATCCCTTCTATATCTCCCCCCATGCACCTTATAGTTATGCCCCCTTGTAACAGCTACCTCCACCCGAGGAAATAGTCTCTGAACATCCACTCTATCTATCCCCCTCATCATCTTATAAACCTCTATTAAGTCGCCTCTCATCCTCCTCCGCTCTAAAGTGAAAAGCCCTAACTCCCTCAATCTTTCCTCATAAGACCTCCCCCCCAAACCAGGCAGCATCCTGGTAAATCTCCTTTGCACTCTTTCCAATGCTTCCACATCCTTCCTATAGTGAGGTGACCAGAACTGCACACAATATTCCAAATGTGGTCTCACCAAGGTCCTGTACAGTTGTAGCATAACCTCACGGTTCTTAAACTCAAACCCCTTGTTAATAAACGCTAACACACTATAGGCCTTCTTTACTGCTCTATCCACTTGAGTGGCAACCTTCAGAGATCTGTGGATATGAACCCCCAGATCCCTCTGTTCCTCCACGTTCCTCAGAACCCTGCCGTTGACCCTGTAATCCTTATTCAAATTTGCCCTACCAAAATGAATCACCTCGCACTTATCAGGGTTAAATTCCATCTGCCATTTTTCGGCCCTGGTTAATGACGCCGCAATCCCGGTTAATGGGGCCTAGACCCCAGTTAATGGGGCCACAACACCAGTTAATGAGGCCACCACCCCTTTTAATGGGACCGTGACCACGGTTATTGGGACCGCGACCCCGGTAAATGGGACCGTGACCCCGGTTAATGGCAACATGACCCTGGTTAATGGGACTGCGACCCCGGTTAATGGGACTGCGACCAAGGCTAATGGGACTCTGACCCCGGTTAATGGGGCCGCTCTTCTTATTTCGTATTGTAGTCGCAAATCAAATCAAATGTCAATATCTAAGTTGGATTGCCGGGCCAAAGCATCTGGTGTAACAGTGTGGATATCTGGTAGGCTGCCTGCGAATATCCTCTGAGGGCAGCGCTCAATCATGTGCTCCAGGAGCTGATTAGGAGCTCCACAGCCGCATGATGGGGATGCTTTAATCTTCCATCGATGGAGAAGGTGGCAGCATCTACCATTACCAGTTCTGAGACGGTTGATTGTTGTCCACTGTTTGCGAGGAAAGTTTGATCCTTCAGTTAGCACTGTAGGGTCCTCTATATGGAATCCATTCCGTATGTCACATTTCTTCCAAGTATTTCGCCATCGGACATGAAGGCGAAGGTCCAAAATGGCCTTCTAGATTTGAGACGGGTTCGAGGTAGGTTGTTGAAATCGGCCTGGATCGGCATGTCTTCGCTGGGATAGCGGTTGTGTTCCCTGGAGACTGCATATTCGCGGACTAGGTTTGGTGGTGCGATGTTTGCAAGCACGGGCTGCCAAGGTGTTGGTTTCGATAAAAGTGTACCAGTTATAATTGTCACAGTAGAATTTAATGGTTTTGACATGCGCACTTGAAAGCCATTCCGGAGAGCAGTACTCCGCTGTAGAGTACATCAGGGCGAGTGCTGCCGTACGGAAGGTTTGAGCGTCTGCTCCCCATGTGCATCCAGCGAGTTTCTGGATCTAATTGTCCGCACTCTTTAGTTTTTTCCAAAGGTTCTGGGGATGTTTTCGATATGTCAGGATGCGATCGAGCGTGACTCCTAAATAGGACGGGTGTTTGGCATGGTTTACCTCTGCGCCGCAAAAGGAGACTTTCAAAGCTTGGTTTGCTTGTTGGGTGTTGAGGTGAAAGTACGAGGTGACGGTCTTTTGCGGGTTTAGCCGAAGTTGCCATCAGCGGAAGTTGGCCTCCATCCTCTGTATCACTGGTTAGGGTCTATTCGGTGATGGACAGATTCATGTTTTGCGTGGCCAGGGCAATGTCATCAGCGTATACGAACTTGTGGGACTCTGTTTCAGACAGGTCACTGGTGTAAACGTTGAATAATATGGGTGCCAGAACCGAACCCTGTGGGAGTCCGTTGTTCAATGTCCTACATCTGCTCTTCTGGGTGTCAGAGTACACACAGTACCACTAAACAGAACCTTAAATCAATCAGGAAGCCTTAAACTGAGGGAAACGAAAACAGCTGATTCCTAACCACGATCGGCAATCCTGATCACGGAAACAAAGCAGAGTCAGGCCTGCTTAGTACTCGGATGGGAGACTTTCTGCGATTACCAGGTACTGTAGGCTTTTCTTGCCACCAGAAGCTGTTCTCAACCCTGCAATTTGAAACCTCATACTATCCACAACCAATATGAGTGCACGAGTCTCTTTCATACTATACAAGCCTACCTGAGAGCAGCTGAGACACAAACTATCCGTAATTCCAGTGTGAGCTGCTCACCAGTGTTCCCTTACATTTCTTACAAAATTGTGCCTTTAATCACTACATTGCATGCATACTACCAATAAATCATGGTACATCAAAGGTACATATAAATGCCACAGAATAACAACATCAACTAAACAACCAGGCTCTCAGCTCTTCTAATTGTTATATTGCCGCAATCAATCCTGAACAGAGTTATCAAGTTGACACATTCAGGTATGGCTGAAGGTCTCTTTCACATCCTATCTTTCCCCTAAAGTCATCATTTCCCCAAAATTATCTTATCCAATTTACAGCCCAGACTCAGCCTAAAGCTGTTTCAACTTGGTCTCCGCAGAACCGGATTAAACGGAGTCAACTTGAAGATCGTGTTTTATTTGGAAATTTGGAAAGAGTTGGAATTTCTGGTAAGTATTGGGTAAGTAGAAGCTGTAACAAGTGACATTTAGTTGAAGCTTTGATTTTCACCTGGAACTTTATAAATTGTAGTTAAAAGAAGCTGCCTGCCAGTGGCAGTTCACTGTCAGTCAGCTGTAAGTGTTTGTCTTGAATAGGCGCTAATCACCAGGAGCAGGGGAGCTGAGTCAAAACTTGTAAATTGGGTGAGGCTCCTAGTGTAGAAAAAAGTAGGAGCAGAAGTAGACTATTCGGCATTTCGAGCCTGCTCCGCCATTCAATATGATCATGGCTGATCCTCTATCTCAATACCATATGACTGCTCTCTTCCCATACCCCTTAATTCCTTTTGTATCTAGAAATCTATCGATCTCCTTCTTAAATATAGTCAGTAACTTGGCATCCACAGACTTCTGTGGTAGAGAATTCCACAGGTTCACCTCTCTCTGAGTGAAAAAATCTCCCCTCATCTCAGTCCTAAATGTCCTACCCCGAATCATGAGACTGTGACCCCTCGTTCCAGAACCCCCCAGCCAGCGAAACATCCTCACTGCATCCAGTCTGTCTCCCACTGTCAGAATTTCATACGTTTCAATGAGATCCCCTCTCATTCTTCTAAACTCTCGTGAATGCAGGCCTAATCGACCCAATCTCTCCTCATATGACAGTCCTGCCATCCCAGGAATCAGTCTTGTGAACCTTCGCTGCACTCCATCTATGGCAAGTATATGGTTTCTTAGGTAAGGAGAACAAAACTGCACACAATACTCCAGGTGTGGTCTCACCAAGGCCCTGTACAACTGTAGTAGGACATCCTTGCTCCTCTACTCAATCCTCTTGCAATGAAGACCAACATACCATTTGCCTTCGTAACTGCTTGCTGCACCTGCATGTTTGCTTTCAGTGACTGGTGTACAAGAACACCCAGGTCACTTTGTACATCAACACTTCCCAATCTATTACCATTCAAATAATACTCAGCCTTTCTGTTTTTCCTACCGAAGTGGACAACTTCACATTTATCCACGTTATACTGCATCTGCCATGTATTTGCCCACTCACTCAACTTGTCTAATCGCCTTGAAGCCACTTTGCATCCTCCTCACAACTCACAATCGCACTTAGTTTTGTATCGTCAGCAAACTTGGAAATATTACAAATGTATCTGCGCTGGTGCTGGCTGCGCTTGTGTCTGCTGATGGTGAACCCTCAGAGGCTGGAGGTTTCACTGAGGAGTCGTTTTCCTCCTCTGGCTGGACAGTGGGGATAGGTGGGGAGTTGATGGACTTGTGGAAGAGTAAATAGATGAATTAGAAATGATATAATAAGAATGGGTAACGTTACCTTTATTCACATGATGACATTTCTATGGCTGATGACGTCGATCATCACGTGGCTTTATCAGATGTGATTCTGTCAACAGGTTGCTAGGATGTCACCTCTCTCCGTCTCCCACCGCCAGCGTCTCTCGAGCTCCCGGAAATTCCAGAGCCGTGTCCTGTTCTGTAAGATGTGCAATTACTGGAGGGTCACCTCCGGTTCTCTCAGTTTCTCTGTTGTCCTGGGCTCTTTTCTCCTGCAAGGAGGGAAAGAAGACAAGTTTAAGTGAGAGTGTTAGAAGGATCATTAAATTACGTCATGTGCGTTAAACTGGGAAAAAAGGGGAAATCACACTGCTGGGATTGTACTATAGACCCCCAAATAGCCAGAGGAAAATAGAAGAGAAAATATGCAGGCAAATTTCTGAGTAGTGCCAAAACAATAGGGCAATAATAGTAGGGGATTTCAACTGCACTAATATTAACTGTGATAGAATTCGTAAATGCATTCAGGAGAAAATTTTTAGCCAGTATGTAGCAAGCCCAACAAGAGAGCACAGAAAATAGTGTGGATGGCAGCAGGAAGTTGCAAAAGCATATTGATTAAGTGAGTGAGAAATAATTGTGGCGGATGGACTTTAATGTGGGAAAGTGTGTGGTCATCCACTTTGGACCTAAGAAAGATCGATCAGAGAATTTTCTAAATGTTAAGGAGTTACGAACGGCGGTGGAGCGCCGACATTTAATGGTCCAAGTACAAAACTAACTAAAAGATAGTGGATAGATAACAACCTAATTTAAAATAAAGGCTCATGAAATGTCGCCCTTTTTTTCAAGTGGCTGGGATACAAAGGATTGGAAGTTAAGTTACCGTTGTATAAAGCTCTAGTTAGACACCTATTAGATTATTGTGCTCAGGTCTGGGCACCGCAAATCCACCAGAATGATACCGAGACTAAAAGGATTAAATTATGAGGACAGGTTGCATAGACTGGGCTTGTAATCCCTTGAGTACAGAAGATTAACCGGTGATCCAATTGAAGTGCTTAGGATGATCAAAAGGAGTTCGTAGGGTAGAGAGAGAGAAACATTTACATTTCTTTGGGAGTGTCGAGATCAAGGGGTTATAATTTGACAAATATGTTAGAGTTTTTTGAGGATGTAACTGGCAGGGTAGATAAAGGGGAACAAGTGAATGTAGTATATTTTGATTTTCAAAAGGAATTCGATAAGATGCCACATAAAGGGCTGTTAAGCAAGATAAGGGCTCACGAGGTTGGGGTAATGTATTAGCATGGATAAAGAATAGGTAACGGACAGAAAACAGAGAGTAGAGATAAACGGATCATTTTCAGATTGGCAGGCTACAACTAGTGGGGTGCCGCAGGGATCAGTGCTTGGGCCTCAGCTATTTACAATCTAAATTAACGACTTAGTGGAAGGGACCTAGTGCAATGTATCCAAGTTTTCTGACAATACAAACGTTGATGGGACAGTGAGCTGTGAGAAGAACGGAAAGAGTCTGCAAAGGGATATAGACAGGTTAATTGAATGGGGAATATGGTGGCAGATAGAGTATAATGTGGGAAATGTGAGGTTACCCACTTTGTCAGGTAGAATAGGAAATAGAATATTTTTAAATTGTCAGAAACTATTACATTTTGGCGTTCAGAGAGATTGCGATGTCCTCGCAGAAGAAACATAGACAATTAGCATGCAGATAAAGCAAGCAATTAGGAAGGCAAATAACATGTTGGCATATGTATTGGGAGAGAGTTGGAGTACAAGAGTAAGGAAGTATTGCTATAATTGTACAGGGCATTGGTGAGACCACACCCGGAGTACTGTGCACGGTATTGCTCTTTTTATCTGAGGAAGGATATACTTGCTGGAGGGGCGGTGCAGCAAAGGTTCACTGGATTGATTCCTGGGATAAGGGGGTTGTCCTATGAGGAAATATTGAGTAGATTGGGCCGATACTCTCTGGAGTTTAGGCGAATGAATGGTGATCTCATTGAAATAGCTAAGTCTCTACGGGCGATTGAAAGGATAGATGCTGTGAGGTTGTTACCCTGGCTGGAGTCTCTAGAACCAGGGCGCACAAACTCAGGATCAGGGATCGGCCTTTTAAGACGTAGGTGAGGAGGAATTTCTTCACTCAGATGGTTGTGAACCTTTGGAAATCTCTACCACAAAGGGCTGTGGATGCTCAATCATTGAGTATATTCAAGGCTGAGATATAAAGATTTTGGACTCTGGAGGAATCAAGGGATATGGGGTTAGGGCAGGAAAGTGGAGTTGAGTTCGAAGTTCAGCCATATTCTCACTGAGTGATGGAGCGGGTTCGAGGGGCCGTGTGGCCCACTCCTGCTTCTAATTCTTATGTTCCTTTAAACTCAAAATTAGAGAGAGTATATTCAGGGGTGATGAAAGGAAGCAGTTCGTCACACAAAGGTAAGTGAAATCTGGAACTCTCACCTCAAAACACTGTTGAGGGTATGTTACTGATAATTTAAAACATTTAATAGATTTTGATAGGCACATTTGTTAAGAGTTATGGAATCAAGGTGAGTAACTGTAATTAAGATACCGATTTATCATGCATTCACAGCAGGAAGAATCGTTGGATGAGAAACAAGTCCCTATATTCCTCTTCTATGCGCCTGAGGAATGCTTATCTCCCAGTTGCAAAGTAGAGGAAAATATGTGGAGACATTGGGAGGTGGGGTCATTGAATACTCGGACCTCACATTAGGATGTTGAGACGCAAGAATCATGAAACCGAATATTGGAGGCTGTGCTCTCTGCCTGAGGTGTCTTCTGGGTTCGAAGACAGGGCCATAACATTAATGGGCCGATCCCACAACCTGTGCTCCAGTCCAGTGAGACTGCACCAAGAGCAGAGCCTGGCCATTTCACCCTGTTATACTGCCAATGGGCGGGGCCTGCGCTGGCTGCTGTGTGATTGGCTCCTGGCTCCTTTGTGATGTCACCTTGAGACAGGTTTTAGCCCCTGGTTACAATTCATCAGTTATAGTTACCGTGGGCAGGAAATGGAGTTGGCAGGGGGCACTCTGAGTGAGTTTACTCACAACAAATAGGGGAAAGGTCCGAAATGCACAAGATAATTCTAAAGTAATTGAATCAAATGCTATCAATTACAAATATATTGAAATTAAATATAATCAGAGTGACAAGATTAGTTCTATTGTATTCCAGGTAATGTTCTCGACTCAAACCAGCCGCTGTGTGTTATAGGACAGCTGCCCAGTGTCTCTCTACCAGAGATGGTTACTCTCTTCCTCTGGGTAAGCACCTTGCCATTAAGGCTTCCACTGTGATGAGGAGGGCAGGCGGTGAACCCAGGTCCGGCCACCCCAAGATGTGGAGCATCAACGCACGATAGCCCTGAACCAAATTGGCCACTCACTGCAACCATGAAAACTTAAATTAGTACAGCGCTCCGCACATAGAGAGACAGCTCAGAACACTTGACATAGCAGGGAGCACAGACTGGGTATCAAGCAGGTGTGAGAAAGGGTAGAGGGTGTAGAGAGCTGAGCGCTAGTGAGAGATTAGGTTATTGAGCAGGGTTATAAGGGAGGGCGGGAGTTCTAGATGCCCAGGCCGTAGTTCATTCAGGAACGACTGCCGACGGTGGAGCAGGAAGAGCGCTTAATGAGGATTAATGCTGTGCCACAGGAGCGGAAGAAGTGCGGACAGTGCGTACAGTGATGTGTGGCTGGAGGAGACTGCAGGGATTGGGAGGAAGTCAGGCACGCAGGGATTGCAATGGGCGGTAACGCTATTCATATCAATTCACTGGAGCACAAGGAGCGAGTGGAAATTTTCAAGAAGGCAGAACATAAGGGTTTGGTCTTTGACCAGGTCAAGTCGTGCAATGTGACATTCGGAATACCCTTTAGTTTGTGGAGGGGTGAAGTGGGGAGGTTGGTAGGGAGAGCGTTGGAGAGATTGGCATTGAGATGACGGAGGCTGGATTAGGTTTTAGGCAGCAGAGGGTGGGAAGGCATTGTTTTGGAGGTGAGAGATATCATGCTGGTAATGGATAGGGTGTGGGGGGCGGACGCTGTACTCAGGATCGAGCAGGACACAAAGGATCCACATCTCTGGGCTTAGCCTGAGGTTGCAGTAGGTAAACTGATAGAGTCAAAGCTGGTTTTGCGATGCTGCTTGTGGGAGTCAAAGAGGGCGGATTCAGTTTGCCTGACATTTATCCGGAGTGAATTTAGGCTTCTCAAGATTTCACTTTTGCACAGACAGTTGGAGAGTGGCAACGCCCTGGGGACAATTGAGGAGGCGGAGTGTGTCGTTGACTTCTTGTGGGAGCTGGCCACATGATTCCTGATGATATCACAGAGGGATATCATGTATCTGGGGACGATGGAGAATGCCCAGGTTGCAACATACATGGGAAGGAGGAGGAATTGTTGGAAGTGATTCAGGCCCCTTAATTCCTCTTCTATCCGTCTGGAGAATGCTTGCCCCAGGTTCAAAGCTTTAGTACACAGGATGCTGACTCGTGATGCTCTCCCTCCATCCATCCATTTTGATGGTTGCTTGAGGAATCTCTCCGTGGCCCTTGTGGCTGCTCCCGTATGACCGGGGTTTCTAAGAAGGACAGGCAACCAAGTGAAGGTAGTCCGGAAAATTAAACAGACATTTTTTCCGCCCAGGAATCCATTACATCTTTTGAGGCTGTATAAAAACAGCAGCCGGAGGCCTCCAGCGCCGTGGATGGTGTCAGCTTGCTGCAGAGAGACCGTGCTGACACTTTTATCATTCAATGACGCACGAAAACCAAGCACCCAATCTCTAGATTGGAGCAGATTATTTCCCTTTTAATTACAATCACCTTTTTTTCCTCATGATTCCACCTTCATCTCTGATACAAATGTATGTTATCCGCATTCATTCCTCTTAGATTGCTGACCCAAAGATCAGCGAGCTTTCATGTTGGATTGTACCAAAAATCAGTTTGGTTCAGTCCATCCCTGGAGGGCGGAGGACCCATGACTATTATGCCCCTTTCCCTTCTGTAGATCCTGCCCTGGAATTAAAAGAATACATTTCAGCAAATGCTTTTAAACGTCCTGTCACCGCTCGCAAAGATGAACAACAAGTGATGCAGATTGCTCTTTGGGGTATGCAGTTTTATTCATTGGCCAATTAGTTCATGTACCCAGCACTGTCCTGAACTCAGGTACATTCCGCATACTCACAGAGATCAGCACAAGAGACCGAAACATCCAATCACAGGAGCTGATCCAGGGATTGTGCCGCTCTAACTCTGCACTTCAATTAGCAACCTCTAGATATTAGCCACTGTCTTTTCCCACCCTGCTTAATGATCTTCTTGAGGCTGCTGCTGGAATATTGCGCGTGAATCTCTTCAAAATTTACAGAATCTCCACATTTTAGCTCTTCAATTCTGTTATTTTAGCTCCGCTTTGAAGACCAGGAGTACTATCCAGATGTCATGCATGTCCTGAGAGCACGATTGCAGGATTGTACAGGAGATAAGGGACTAACACCAAAGAGGTAGGACATGCTTCGAAAATTAAGCAGCTGGTAATAAGGGTGACGTGTTAAGTGGGTCAGTGTGGTGAGCGCCTAGTGAGCGAGAAGGTTAGTGAGGAGAGTATTGAAGACAGTGAGAGAGGGGACCAGATGTCCAGGGTGCCGGGGCTTGAGGAAAGTCTGCCGATGGTGGAGCAGAAGGAGCGGTTAATGAGGAGTAATCTGACGCCACAGGAGCGGAGAGAGGAACAGAGTTTGATAAGAGCGATGTATGGCTGCAGGAGATCGCTGAGATAGCGGGGAACTCAGGCACGATGTGACTGGAAATGGCGTTATCGTGTAGACAGAGATCATTGGTTTTGGCTTTGTTCGGTTCAACACTTGCGCTGTGCATTCGGAATAACTTCTAGTTTGTGCAGGTTGGAAGTAGGGAGGCCCGTAAGGAGAGTGTTGGAGAAATTGAAACTCGAGGTAACCAAGGCTGGATTATTACATTGCATAGGATATACGGCACAGAAACAGGCCATTCGGCCCAACCAGGCCATGCCTGCGTTTAGTTACTGGAATCTGTTGTTAGGAACAGAGTGACTGAGCACTTCGACAAAAATTAGCTGATCAGAGAGAACCAGAATGGCTTTGTAAAGGTAATTCATGTCTAGATGAGGGGTGTAAAGCTTAAGTCCTGTCTCAAGAGCCTAGTTGAATATTTTTAATAGATAGCTAATGTAGTAGATGAGGGGTGTCTATGGATGTTATTTGTATGAACTTGCAGAAGGCATTCGAGAAGGTTCAACTTAGGAGACTGTTAACAGAAACTAGAGCACATGGACTTGGAGGCAATTTATTGACCTGGGTTGAGAATTGGTTTGGAGCTCGGAGACAATGTGCAGGGATAATCTGTCTTTTTTCAAATTGGCAGCATGTGACTAATGGTGTCCCTAGGGATCAGTGCTGGGGGCTCCTTTTTAAACTATGTTTATAAAGGACTTGGATGAACCAATAGAATGCAATATGTTTGCTGACAACTCCAAGTTAGGTGTCACAGTAAATGGTGTGGATGGGAGCAGAAAGTTGCACTGGGACATTGATTAAGTGAGTGTGAAAAACCTGTGTCAGATGGAGATCAATGTGGGAAGTGTGAGGTCATCCAATTTAAACTACCAAAGATAGATCAGCGTATTTTCTAAATGGTGATAAATTGGGAATGGTGCTGGAGCAGAGGGATTGAGGGGTCCAGGAACAGAAATCACTAAAAGCGAGTGGACAGGTACCAAAAGTAATTTAAAAGAAAGGCTAATGCAATGTTGCCCTTTATCTCAAGCGGCTGGAATACAAAGGATTGCAATCGACGTTTGTTGTATAAAACTCTGGTTAGACCCCATTTGGAAAACAAAGTTCAGTTCTGGGCACCACAGATTCACCTGAATGTTACCGGGGCTAAAAGGGTTAGATTATGAGGACAGGTTACAGAGACGAGCCTTATAACCTCCGACATTATTTTTTATTCGTTCATGGGATCTGGGCGTCGCTGGCACGGCCAGCATTTATTGCCTATCCCTAGTTGCCCTTGAGAAGGTGGTGGTGAGCCGCCTTCTTGAACCGCTGCAGTCCGTGTGATGAAGGTACTCCCACAGTGCTGTTAGGGAGGGAGTTCCAGGATTTTGACCCAGCGACGAAGAAGGAGCGGCGATATACTTCCAAGTCAGGATGCTGTGTGACTTGAAGGAGAACTTGGAGGGGGTGGTGTTCGCATGCGCCTGCTGCCCTTGTCCTTCTAGGTGGAAGAGGTGCTGCCGAAGAAGTTTTAGAGAAGTATAGAAGATTAACCGGTCATCTAACTGAAATGTTTAAGATGATCAAAATGATTTGATAGGGTAGATAGAGAGAAACGTTTTCTTCTGGTGAGGGTGTGGAGATCAATGTGGGATAATCTGAAAATTAGAATGGGTACATTCAGCGGTGATGTCAGGAAGCAGTTCTTCACACAGAGGCGAGTGAAAGCTGGAACTCTCACTCCATAACGCTGCTAAGGATAGGATATTGGAGATTTCAAAAAGGAGATTGATAGAACTTGTTCGGCAAGTCTATTTTGAGTTATGGAACCAAGGCGTGTAATTGGAGAGAGGATACATATTAACATCATACCGTGACAGCAGATGGGATCTTTGGATTTCACACAATTCCAAATATTCCTCTTCTATACATCTGGGGAATGCTTAGTTCTCAGTTGCAAAGGGAAGGAAACATTCGTGGAGACATTTGGAGGTGGAGGATATTCATAGAATCATCGAAACTTAAGGCACAGAAGTAGGCCATTCGGCCCATGGTGTCTATGCCAGATTGAATTTGGACATCACCTTATGAGGTTGGGACGCAGTATTCATAAAACCCTAATATTGTGATTTGTGTTCTGTAACTGGGACGTCATTAGTCTAGAGCTGGGCTCGGAGACAGGTCCTTTAAACGAATGGGCCCATCCTGCAAGCTGTGCTCCAGTCCAGTGAGACTGCAACAGGAGCAGATCCTGGCCATGTCAAACTGTCACAGCGCCAGTGGGCGGGGCCTGCGCTGGCTGCTATGTGATTGGCTCCTGGCTCCTTTGTGATTTCACCTGGAGACAGGTTTTAGCCCCTGGTTACAATTCATGAGTTGTAGTTACCGTGGGCAGGAGCTGGAGTTGGCAGCTGGCACATCATACATGGACAGGAGGAGGAATCGGTGGACATGAGACAGAACCCAATATTGCTCTTCTATGTCTCTGGAGAATGCTTAGTTCTCCGGGGCAAATGAGAGGGTAAAGTGGTGGAGACTCGTGATATTGTCCCGCCACCCCTGAGATTCCCAAAGCTTCCCCTGAGCAAGTGGGGCGGAGCATCTGTGCCCACAACATTCACAGACATTTCAATGACAGGGACATGAAGGGTGAAAGCCAAACGTTCCCTGCCGGATCATGTTTCTGGAGTTGTGGAGATGCGAGGGACTGGCAACAAAGTGATGGAGATGTAAACAGGTAAGTGGAATTTTCTAGCCAAAATAATTAATGAGATCTTTGGTGCTGTGTAAAAAACTCCATTGAGAATCCGCCAGCCCCGAGGCTGGTGTCAGGTGTCTGTAAAGGCAAAATATTCACACTTTCACACTCCCTGACACACTGAAACCAGGCACTCAACTTTAGAGTGGAATAGATTCCATTACTTGTTAGGTGAAAATATAATCTTTTCCACATTATTCAACTTACATCTCTTGGGAACTTTTATTTTATCCACCTACATTCAAGTTCTAGATTTTGTCCCAAAGATCTGTGGGGTTCATGTTTGATTCTGCCTCAAATCAGGGTGGTTGAGTCCATCCCTGGAGAATGGTGGACCCATCACTATTCTGGGTGGTTCAGTCCATCCCTGGAGAATGGTGGACCCATCACTATTCTGGGTGGTTCAGTCCATCCCTGGAGAATGGTGGACCCAGCACTATTCTGGGTGGTTCAGTCCATTCCTGGAGAATGGTGGACCAATCACTATTCAGGGTGGTTCAGTCCATCCCTGGAGAATGGTGGACCCAGCACTATTCTGGGTGGTTCAGTCCATCCCTGGAGAATGGTGGACCCAGCACTATTCTGGGTGGTTCAGTCCATCCCTGGAGAATGGTGGACCCATCACTATTCTGGGTGGTTCAGTCCATCCCTGGAGAATGGTGGACCCAGCACTATTCTGGGTGGTTCAATCCATCCCTGGAGAATGGTGGACCCAGCACTATTCTGGGTGGTTCAGTCCATCCCTGGAGAATGGTGGACCCAGCACTATTCTGGGTGGTTCAGTCCATCCCTGGAGAATGGTGGACCCAGCACTATTCTGGGTGGTTCAGTCCATCCCTGGAGAATGGTGGACCCAGCACTATTTTGGGTGGTTCAGTCCATCCCTGGAGAATGGTGGACCCAGCACTATTCTGGGTGGTTCAGTCCATCCCTGGAGAATGGTGGACCAATCACTATTCTGCTCCTTTCTGTTCTACCAATACTGACCTGGCATTGGAACAAAAATTCTATGGAAAACCTATACGGGACAAAAGTTTCATGAAAAGGTACTCAACGTCCTGCCACCTCTCCTAAAGATGAATAACAAGTAATGCAGATTGCTCTTTGAGGTAAGCAGTTTAAGTCCTGGTTTGAATTGGCCTGTGCGCATGTCTGACATGTTCATTGATTAATTAGTTCATGTACCCAGCACTGGCATGAAATCAGGTACATTCCGCACACTCACAGAGATCAGCACAAGAGTCCGAAACTTCCCTACCACAGGAACAAATCCTGGGAATCAGCAACACTAACTCTGCGGGTCCACTAGGAATCTCTAGCGATCAGCCCCTGTATGCTCCCGCTTCATATTATGATGTTCCTGTGGTTGCTGCTGGGACATTGCGGGTGCGGGACATGAAACTTAAGAAATGTTCAACCTTTGACCTCTTCAATTCTTATTTTTCAGTTCCGCTTTGAGGACCAGATCCGTCCTTCAGATGTCCTGCATTTCCTGACAGCACATTTTCACGACTGCACAAGAGGCAAGAGTTTGATGCCAAAGAGGTCGGACTTGTTCAGCCACAAACGTCAATGTCCATCTTGCTCATCTTTCTAAAGGTACAAACACTGCCCTTCTGTCAGTATCCTCCATCAGCTGCAGAACATCTCTTTCCGTATCCTGCTTCAAAAATAATATCAGCTTGACAGATATGTAGAACCTCTACAACCCCAGCACAGGACTGCAAGGGCACAGACCTGTACAATCCCACAGCACTGCACCGTAAGGGCACAACACTTTAAATCCAAGAACATTATTATAAGGACACAGGCCAGTACAAACCCTCAGCATTTTCCTGCAAGGAAACAAACATGTACAACACCAACACAGTCCGATTAATAAACAGAGCTGTACCACCCCATCACTGTCCTGTATAAACACCAGCAGAGTCCTACAACTACACAGAACTGTACCACCCCAGCACTGTCCTTTATAAACCCCCAGCACTATCCTGTACCTAAATAGACATGTACCACCCCAACACAGTCCTGTATAAACCCCCAGCACTATCCTGTAACTAAATAGAACTGTACCACCCCAGAACAGTCCTGAATAAACCCCCAGCACTATCCTGTAACTACACAGAGCTCAACCACCCCAGTATTGTCCTGCATAAACCCAAGCAGAGTCCTATAAATACACAGGTAGTACTACACCAGCACTGTCCCGTATAAACACCCCAGCACTGTCCTGTAAATACACAGAGCTTTAAAACCACAGCACTGTCCTTTATAACCCCCTGCACTGTCCTGTAACTACACAGTGCTGTACCACCCCAGCACTGGCCTGTATAACCACCCGCTCACCCACCCCAGCACTGTTCTGTAACTAGACAGAGCTGTACCACCCCAGCACTGTCCCGTATAAGACCCCAGCACATCCTTTAACTACACAGAGCTGTGCAACCACAGCACTGTCCTGTATAATCCCCCAGCACTGTATTGTTAGGAAACAGATGGGTACAATTCCAACACTGTACTGTAAGGCTACAGATCTGTGCATCCCCTGCCCTGCACTGTAAGGACAAATACATGTACAACCCCATTATTGTACCATAAGGACACAGCAGTTTAAAATAACCCAGCACTGCACTGTAAGGTTACAGAGTTTTACAACCGCCTACACTGCACTGTAAGGACTGAGTCATGTACAGCCCCGGCACTCTAATGTACGGACAAAGACATGTACATCTCCGACGCCACAATTAATGGACGCAGAACGGTACCCCCCACCCCCATCATTGCTCTTTAAGGAGACAGAACTGCACAAGCCAAGCTATGCACTGTTAGGATATAGACCTTTAGAACCACAGCAATGCACTGTTAGGATATAGACCTGTAGAACCACAGCAATGCACTGTTAGGATATAGACCTGTAGAACCACAGCAATGCACTGTTAGGATATAGACCTGTAGAACCACAGCAATGCACTGTTAGGATATAGACCTGTAGAACCACAGCACTGCACTGTTAGGATATAGACCTGTAGAACCACAGCACTGCACTGTTAGGATATAGACCTTTAGAACCACAGCAATGCACTGTTAGGATACAGACCTGTAGAACCACAGCAATGCACTGTTAGGATATAGACCTGTAGAACCACAGCAATGCACTGTTAGGATATAGACCTGTAGAACCACAGCACTGCACTGTTAGGATATAGACCTGTAGAACCACAGCACTGCACTGTTAGGATATAGACCTGTAGAACCACAGCAATGCACTGTTAGGATATAGACCTGTAGAACCACAGCACTGCACTGTTAGGATATAGACCTGTAGAACCACAGCAATGCACTGTTAGGACACAGAACTGTACAACCCCAGCACTGCACTGTTAGGACACAGACCTGCACAACCCTATGGCCTATGGTGTGTTGGCGTTTATTAACAGAGGGTTTGAGTTTAAGAACCGTGAGGTTATGCTGCAACTGTACAGGACCTTGGTGAGACCACATTTGGAATATTGTGTGCAGTTCTGGTCACCTCACTATAGGAAGGACGTGGAAGCATTGGAAAGAGTGCAACGGAGATTTACCAGGATGCTGCCTGGTTTGGGGGGGAGGTCTTATGAGGAAAGATTGAGGGAGTTGGGGCTTTTCTCTTTAGAGCGGAGGAGGATGAGAGGCGACTTAATAGAGGTTTATAAGATGATGAGGGGGATAGATAGAGTGGATGTTCAGAGACTGTTTCCTCGGGTAGAGGCAGCTGTTACAAGGGGGCATAACTATAAGGTGCATGGGGGGAGATATAGAAGGGATGTCCGAGGTAGATTCTTTACTCAGAGAGTGGTTGAGGTGTGGAATGGACTGCCTGCTGTGATAGTGGAGTCGGACACTTTAGGAACTTTCAAGCGGTTATTGGATAAGCACATGGAGCACACCAGAGTGATAGGGAGTGTGATAGCTTGATCTTGGTCTCGGACAATGCTCGGCACAACATCGAGGGCCGAAGGGCCTGTACTGTGCTGTACTGTTCTATGTAACCCAAGCAATGCACTGTTAGGACACAGACCTGCACAACCCAAGCAATGCACTGTTAGGATACAGACCTGTAGAACCCCAGCACTGCACTGTTAGGACACAGAACTGTACCACCCTAGCACAGTCCTGTATAAACCCCAGCAGAGTCCTATCAATACACAGAACTGTACCACCCCAGCACAGTCCTGTATAAACCCACAGCAATATCCTGTAACTACACAGAGCTCAACCACCCCACCACTGTCCTGTATAAACCGCCAGCACAATCCTGTAACTACACAGAGCTCAACCACCCCAGTATTGTCCCGCATAAACCCAAGCAGAGTCCTATAAATACACAGCGCAGTACTACACCAGCACTGTCCTGTATAAACAACCCAGCACTGTCCTGTAACTACACAGAGCTGTACCACCCCAGCAATGTTCTGTTTAAAGCCCCAGCACTGTACATTTCAGACACAGACATGTAACACACTAGCACTGTCGTGCAAAAAATGTCAGTACAGTACTGTAACTACACAGAGCTGTACCATCACAGCACTCTCCTGTATAACCCCCTGCACTGTCCTGTAACTACACAGAACTGTACAACCCAGCACTGGCCTGAATAACCATCCCCCCAACCCCAGCACTGTTCTGTAACTAGACAGAGCTGTACCACCCCATTACTGTCCCGAATAAAAAGCTAGCACTGCCCTATAACTACACAGAGCTGTACAACCACAGCACTGTCCTGCATAATCCCCTAGCACTGTATTGTTAGGACACAGATCTGTACAAAGCCAACACTGTATTGTAAGGCTACAGATCTGTGCATCCCCTGCCCTGCACTGTAAGGACAAATACATGAACAAACCCATTATTGTCCTATAAGGACACAGCAGTTTAAAATAAACCAGCACTGCACTGTAAGGACAGAGTCATGTACAGCCCCGGCACTCTAATGTACGGACACAGACATGTACAGCCCCGACACTACACTGCATGGACGCAGAACGGTACCCCCCACCCCCATCATTGTTCTTTAAGGAGATAGAACTGTACAACCCCAGCACTGTACTGTAAGCACACAGAACTGTACAATCCCCCAGCACTGTACTGTGGGAACACAGAACTGTACAATCCTCCAGCACTGTACTGTGGGAACACAGAACTGTACAATCCTCCAGCACTGCACTGTAACAACACTCACCTGCACAACCCAAGCAATGCACTGTTAGGACACAGACCTGCACAACCCCAGCACTGCAATGTTAGGACACAGACCCGTGCAACCACAGCACTGCACTGTTAGGACACAGACCTGTACAACCACAGCACTGCACTGTTAGGACTCAGACCTGTAGAACCGGTAGGGCCGGTCAAGGACAGTAGTGGGAACTTGTGCATGGAGTCAGAAGAGATAGGAGAGGTGATGAATGAATACTTTTCGTCAGTGTTCACCGAGGAGAGGGGCCATGTTCTTGAGGATGAGAGTGTGATAAAGGTGGATAGGCTGGAGGTGGTAGATGTTCTGAGGGAAGATGTTTTAGCAATTTTGAAGAACCTGAGGGTCGATAAGTCCCCTGGGCCAGATGGGATATATCCTAGGATTCTTTGGGAGGCAAGGGAGGAGATTGCAGAGCCTCTGGCTTTGATCTTTGGGTCCTCACTGTCCACGGGGATGGTGCCAGAGGACTGGAGAGTGGCGAATGTTGTTCCTCTCTTCAAGAAAGGAAATAGGAATGACCCTGGTAATTATAGGCCGGTTAGTCTTACTTCGGTGGTTGGTAAGATAACGGAAAAGGTCCTGAGGGATAGGATTTATGACCATTTGGAAAGGGGCAACTTAATCAGGGATAGTCAACACGGATTCGTGAAGGGTAAGTCTTGCCTAACAAATTTGATTGAATTCTTTGAGGAGGTAACTAAGTGTGTAGATGAAGGTAGAGCAGTTGATGTCGTATACATGGATTTTAGTAAGGCGTTTGATAAGGTTCCCCATGGTCGTCTCATGAAGAAAGTAAGGAGTTGTGGGATAGAGGGAAATTTGGCCGATTGGATAAGTAACTGGCTAACTCATAGAAGGCAGAGGGTGGTGGTGGATGGAACATTTTCGGACTGGAGACCAGTTACCAGCGGTGTGCCACAGGGGTCGGTGCTGGGTCCTCTGCTGTTTGTGATTTTTATCAATGACTTGGAGGAGGGGACTGAAGGGTGGATCAGTAAATTTGCTGATGACACCAAGATTGGTGGAGTAGTGGATGAGGTGGAGGGCAGTTGTAGGCTGCAAAGAGACATTGATAGGATGCAGAGCTGGGCCGAAAAATGGCAGATGGAATTTAACCCTGATAAGTGCGAGGTGATTCATTTTGGTAGGGCAAATTTGAATAAGGATTACAGGGTCAACGGCAGGGTTCTGAGGAACGTGGAGGAGCAGAGGGATCTGGGGGTTCATATCCACAGATCTCTGAAGGTTGCCACTCAAGTGGATAGAGCAGTAAAGAAGGCCTATGGTGTGTTAGCGTTTATTAACAGAGGGTTTGAGTTTAAGAACCGTGAGGTTATGCTGCAACTGTACAGGACCTTGGTGAGACCACATTTGGAATATTGTGTGCAGTTCTGGTCACCTCACTTTCGGAAGGACGTGGAAGCATTGGAAAGAGTGCAAAGGAGATTTACCAGGATGCTGCCTGGTTTGGGGGGGAGGTCTTATGAGGAAAGATTGAGGGAGTTGGGGCTTTTCTCTTTAGAGCGGAGGAGGATGAGAGGCGACTTAATAGAGGTTTATAAGATGATGAGGGGGATAGATAGAATGGATGTTCAGAGACTATTTCCTCGGGTAGAGGCAGCTGTTACAAGGGGGCATAACTATAAGGTGCATGGGGGGAGATATAGAAGGGATGTCCGAGGTAGATTCTTTACTCAAAGAGTGGTTGGGGTGTGGAATGGACTGCCTGCTGTGATAGTGGAGTCGGACACTTTAGGAACTTTCAAGCGGTTATTGGATAAGCACATGGAGCACACCAGAGTGATAGGGAGTGTGATAGCTTGATCTTGGTCTCGGACAATGCTCGGCACAACATCGAGGGCCGAAGGGCCTGTACTGTGCTGTACTGTTCTATGTTCTATGTATGTTCTATGTCAGGCTTACCGGATTGTAATTCCTCACTTTCTATCTACCACAATTTTTGAATAGTGGGGTTACATTAGCTACCCTCCAATCCATGGGTACAGTTCCAGATTCCATCGAATGTTGGAAGATGATCAGCAATGCATCTACTATTTCTAGGGCTACTTCCTTCAGTACCCTAGTATGTAGATTATCAGGCCCTGGGGATATATCGGTCTTCAATCCCGCCAATTTCCCAGCACCATTTCCCTGCAAATACTGATTTCTTTCAGTTCAATCGTGTGTAGCTGCTTCTGGAAAGGTGAGGCATCACCCAAGGACAACGTTTCATTCTGTGTGTTTTTCAGGGAATGCCTAAGAACAAGATGAAGTCAGCCATGGTAATCCTGATCGTCAAGATTGAAGCCAGCGAGAGTCACAGGGGCGATACCGAGGAATAAGAACATAAGAACATAAGAAATAGGAGCAGGAGTAGACCAATCGGCCCCTCGAGCCTGCTCCGCCATTCAATGAGATCATGGCTGATCTGATCCAACCTCAACTCTAAAGAACACAAGAAGTAGGAGCAGGATCCCGGGCACTCGGCCCCTGGGCCCGCTCCGCCACCCACAGGGCCTTGACCGATCCGAACTCAAACTCATGTCCAATTTCCAGCCCGCTCCCCGTAACCCCTGATTCCCTTTACTTCTAGGAAACGGTCTATTTCTGTTTTAAATTTATTTAATGAAGTAGCTTCCACAGCTTCCTGGGGTAGCAAATTCCACAGACCCACTACCCTCTGAGTGAAAAAGTTTCTCCTCATCTCAGTTTTGAAAGAGGAGCCCCTTATTCTAAGATTATGTCCCCTAGTTCTAGTTTCACCCATCATTGGGAACATCCTCACCGCGTCCACCCGATCAAGCCCCTTCACAATCTTATATGTTTCAATAAGATCGCCTCTCATTCTTCTGAACTCCAATGAGTAGAGTCCCAATCTACTCAACCTCTCCTCGTATGTCCACCCCCTCATCCCCGGGATTAACCAACTGAACCTTCTTTGTACTGCCTCGAGAGCAAGTATGTCTTTTCTTAAGTATGGACACCAAAACTGTATGCAGTACTCCAGGTGCGATCTCACCAATACCCTATACAACTGCAGCAATACCTCCCTGTTTTTATATTCTATCCCCCTAGCAATAAAAGCCAACATTCCATTGGCTTTCTTGATCACCTGCTGCACCTGCATACTAACATTTTGATTTTCTTGCACCAAGACCCCCAGATCCTTTTGTACTGCAGTTCTTTCCAGTTTCTCGCCATTAAGATAATAACTTGCTCTCTGATTTTTCCTGCCAAAGTGCATAACCTCACATTTTCCAATATTGTATTGCATCTGCCAAATCTCTGCCCACTCACCCAGCCTGCCTATATCCCCTTGTAGGTTTTTTATGTCCTCCTCACTCTCTACTTTCCCTCCCATCTTTGTATCATCTGCAAACTTTGATATGTTACACTCGGTCCCCTCCTCCAAATCGTTAATATAGATTGTAAAGAGTTGGAGACCCAGCACCGACCCCTGCGGAACACCACTGGCTACTGGTTGCCAGTCCGAGAATGAACCATTTATCCCAACTCTCTGTTTCCTGTTCGATAACTAATCATCCACCCAGGCCAGAATATTACCCCCAATCCAGTGATTTTTTATCTTGCGTAATAATCTTTTATGTGGCACCTTGTCGAATGCCTTCAGGAAGTCTAAATACACTACATCCACTGGTTCCCCTTTATCCACCCTGTACGTTATGTCCTCAAAGAACTCGAGCAAATTTGTCAGACATGACTTCCCCGTCATAAAGCCATGCTGACTTTGTCCGATTAAATTATGTTTATCTAAATGTTCCGTTACTGTCACCTTAATAATAGACTCCAAAATTTTACCCACCACATATGTTAGGCTAACTGGACTATAATTTCCAGCCTTCTTTCTACAACCCTTTTTAAATAAGGGTGTTACATTAGCAGTTTTCCAATCTGCCGGGACCTTTGCTGAGTTCAGGGAGTTTTGGAAAATTATTACCAAAGCATCCACAATTCCTACTGCCAATTCCCTCAAGACCCTAGGATGTAAGCCATCAGGTCCAGGGGATTTATCCGCCTTGAGTCCCATTATTTTACTGAGTACCAATTCCTTAGTGATTTTAATCGTATTTAGCTCCTCCCCCACTATAGCCCCCTGTTTGTCCAGTGTTGGGATATTCTAAGTGTCCTCTACCGTAAAGACTGAAACAAAATATTTGTTCAGCATTTTTGCCATCTCCATGTTTCACACCATTAATTTCCCGGTCTCATCCTCTAAGGGACCTACGTTTGCCTTAACCACCCTTTTTCTTTTTATCTAACTATAGAAACTCTTGCTATCTGTTTTTATATTTTTTGCGAATTTATTTTCATAGTCTATTTTCCCTTTCTTAATCAATCCTTTAGTTACTTTTTGTTGTCTTTTGAAGACTTCCCAATCTTCTATCCTCCCACTAACTTTGGCTACCTTATATGTCCTTGTTTTTAGTTGGATACTTTATTTAATTTATTTATTAACCATGGATGGCTGTCATTTCTTTTAAACCCTTTTTTCCTCAGTGGAATATATTTATTTTGAAAGTTGTAAAATAACTCCTTGAATGAACACCACTGCTCATGTACCGTCTTACCCTTTAATCGATTTTCCTAGTCCACTTTAATCAATTCTGCTGTCATGCCATCATAGTCTCCTTTATTCAAGCTCAGTATGCTTGTTTGAGAACCAACCTTCTCACCCTCTAATTGGATATGGAATTCAACCATGTTATGGTCACTCATTCCAAGGGGATCTTTAACTAGGACATTATTAATTAATCCAGACTCATTACACTGTACCAGGTCCAAGGTTGCTTGCCACCTTGTAGGATAAGTTACATACTGCTCAAGAAATCCATCCCTAAGACACTCAATAAACTCTTCCTCAAGGCTGCCCTGCCCAATTTGATTTGTCCAGTTAATATGATAGTTAAAATCCCCCATAATTATAGCTGTTCCCTTATTACATGCCCCAACTATTTCCTGATTAATACTTCTTCCAACAGAGTTGCAACTATTAGGAGGCCTATATACTACGCCCACCAGTGTTTTTTCCCCTTATTATTCCTTATCTCTACCCAAACTGTTTCATTATCCTGATCTTTTGACCCAATATCATTTCTCTGTATTACAGTGATTCCTTCCTTTATTAACATAGCCACACCCCCTCCCCTTCCTTCCTGCCTGTCCTTCCTGATTGTTAAATACCCTGGCATATTTAATTCCCAGACGTGGTCACCCTGCAGCCATGTTTCTGTAATGGCCACAAGATCATACCCATACATAGTTATTTGTGCCGTTAACTCGTCAATTTTGTTACGAATGCTACGTGCATTCAGATAAAGAACTTTCAAATGTGTTTTGCGACACTTACTTCCTGCTTTTTCCTTATTTAGCACTTTACCTTTTACTCCATACCTTCTGTCCCTTCCTGACATGCTTTCCTCTGTCTCCCTGCTCAGGTTCCCAACCCCCTTCGGCTGCACCGGCGGAGACGGACAGACCGTGACCACTGGAGGTGGCTCGAAGGATGGGGCGAGCGTCTATCTCCACGAGGGAAGATGGCCTGGATGGCTGGGGTCGAATTCCACCCGGTATTCCAGTCATGACAAGTTCACCTATGGTGAAGCATCCATTACATGCCCGAGAATAGTGGTTAACACCTCCTGGGTTAGGGTAACAGAGGGTAAACGTGTGTGCCTTAGCTGTAGGGGATACATTTCACTGGGAAGATGGTGGTGGCTCAAGAAACTGAGCACAGATACAGGGGACCAGACAGCTGACTGGGAAAGACTAAGTAATGGCACGTACCGGACGATCACAGGTTCTCAGGGAGGAGTGAATGTGTGTTGGGATAAGTGGTGGGAATCCGAGGAAGGGATATATGTGTTTATGTGGGGGTCGGAAAAGATCTGCCCAGCGGGTGTGTCGATCGCGTTTAGCAGGCAATGGCAGGACGCCGGGGGTGTGATCGGTTGGGATCGGAGTGTAGACTCCTGTGTGGTCCCAATACCCCCGAATACCATCAACGCCACAGAGCTCATCTCATACACCAGGAAGCCCCCGCCCAGAGCACCGACAGTACAGACGACTGTAGATGGGTGTCCCACCACCACCAGGAGTGCAGGGAATGGGTTGGTGTTAATCCCGACTGACAAAGTGTTGTTTCAGAACGTGCTCTACGCCGTGGCATCCGTGACACTGAACCTGACTGAAGTCCATCTGCCTGTGTGGTGTCCGAGGAAGACGGAGAAGCTTTATGAAGCTCTGTTAAAAGCGATGTTTCAGGAATTTTATGAACTGCACTATGGAAATGTAGAGAAAGAAGAGCTTTATAACCTGAATGTTGGGGGCAGTGTGGGGTCCGGGAGGCAGAGAAGAGGGACCTGGAACAATTCCTTTTCTGCCGGAACATCTCACTGAGTTAATAAAGACTGTTGAACTCTCCCAGAAACATTTTTACACTTTGGAGCAAAAGACAGTAGAAGTGGGGGAGGAGATCAAGGGGATTGTCTCACCACCATGGTGGGACATTGGTCTGATTATAGAGATTCCTCCCTGGATCCGCATCTGTTCCCATGCATTAGTTATCATACTATTGTTGCTTGTAAGCTACTTGTTCTACACCAGCTGCAGGTGATGGAGCCAGATGCTCCGAGCGCGGTGGCAAGGGGTGTAGATCGATCCGGAAAGGTGCAATTGATTTATGTTGATGATGGTTTCTCCCTGCAAAAAAACTTGTAATGTACCAAGGTTCTGTAAGCAAGTGTATAGTATTCTGGTTATAGGTTTACACTCTGTATTGTGTGATGTGTGCGGTTGTATTTTTGTAATGTGTTACCACCTGTCAATGCTGTACTGTGTGATGTGCGCTGTTGTATTTTTGTAATGTGTTACCACCTGTCAATGCTGCACTGTGTGATGTGCGCTGTTGTATTTTTGTAATGTGTTACCACCTGTCAATGCTGTACTCTGTGATGTGCGCGGTGACTTTTTGGTAACCTTCTGTGGATCTTATTAATTTTCTGTATTTTGACTTAGAGTTTGTCGGTGGGAATTGGAACCCAGCCATTTGAATGTGTTCAGAAGCCGTTTCGCTGATGTTTTGAGTCGGTAGAAGGGAACTATGACACGCGGTAAGGGGTACAGCTCTGGGGTTAAAATGTAAAATGAGGGAAACAGCTTCACTTTTGGGAGACTTTGGCCTTTGCTCTCTCACCGAGTGATGCTTTGTGGAAAGACAAACATCAAACGGGGACTGCAGAGATCGCAAAGTCTCTGTTTGAAGAATGGACTCAGTCGAGAATATTTTGTGGATATTATGGGATTTTTCTGCGGATATTTTCCCTGTGATGGGCTCACCTGGGCAGATATGTGAAAAAGTGGTTTGTTAAAACTCCAGAGAACGCATGGCAGTTGGCTGTGACAAAAGAACTGTCAGTCATCCAGAATATGCAAAAGCACTTCTCACCTCCATCTCAGAAGAGAAGCAGAACAATGAACCCACTGGCCTAGCCAGCCGGAGAGGAGCCAGTTTTTCCCAACACAAAGACTGAATTATGTCCCAGATTTAGGGCCATTAGTACAAACACGGAGTACACATGTGTCTAAGGATGACCCCATCACTGATTAAGCACTCTAGTGCTTCAAACAAAAGGATTTTAAAGATTGGCGGGAAAGATAAGGGTAGCAAGACTCCTATAAAGATAGATCCTTTCCCACCATCTCTCTCTCTCTCTGTCTCTCTCTCGCTGCACCAAGATCGACCTAACAAGAAGTACCAGAGGAAGAAGCAGCTAAGCGGAGCGATCGAGACCGACTGCGTGTGGGGGTAAGCATGGTCTCGAGTGTCCCAAGCCGGTAACCAGAGGGCTCAGAGTTTTTCTCAGAAGTGAAGCTTTTGGGCTATTCTGAGGGTGGGAGCTTCCTTTGGTTCAGCCAGGTGAAGGGGCTTATGCGACTGGATAATTCGTTGGTAGGGGTGGAATTAGAGTCCACCATAGCAACAAGGGAATTACTGCTTGTCATAGTCCTCAGTTTTGTACTGTATGTATGTTGTTTGTAACCTGGATTTTCTTCTCCACAGAGTCAGTAATTTCGTTTAGTAGTGCATGTTTTAGCCAGTGTATGTTAGACCAAATAAATATAAGTTTGATTTTTCAATGAAACATTCCTGTCTGTGACTTATTTCACACTCTGAATAATAATTCCCGGGTATAGAACTTTCGTAAGGCGGGGGCAATTCGAACCGTCCATCGAGCAATTGGGCTAGGATCAAAAACCACTTACAAAGGGAAATGGTGTTAGGGAAATTGATGGGATTGAAGGCCGATAAATCCCCAGGGCCTGATAATCTACATCATAGGGTATGTAAGGAAGTGGCCCAAGAAATAGTAAATGCATTGCTGGTCATCTTCCAAAATTCTATCGACTCTGGAACAGTTCCCATGCATTGGAGGATAGCTAATGTAACCCCACTATTTAAAAAAGGTGGTCGAGAGAAAACAGGGAATTATAGCCCGGTAAGTCTGACATCGGTAGTGGAAAAAATGCTAGAGTCCATTATAAAAGATGTAATAGCAGAGCACTTGGAAAACAGTGACAGGTTCGGACAAATTCAACATGGATTTACAAAAGGTAAATCATGCTTGACTAATCTACTGAAATTTTTTGAGGATGTAACTGGTAGAATAGATAAGGGAGAACCAGTGGATGTGGTGTATTTTGACTTTCAGAAGGCTTTCGATAAGGTCCCGCATAAGAGATTAGCAAGCAAATTTAAAGCACATGGGATTGGGGGTAAGGTACTGCCTTGGATAGAAAACTGGTTGGCAGACAGGAAGCAAAGAGTTGGAATAAACGATTCTTTTTGAAAGTGGCAGGCAGTGACTAGTGGGCTACCGCAGGGATCGGTGCTAGGACCCCAGCTATTCACAATATATATACATGATCTAGACGAGGGAACTAGATGTAATATCTCCAAGTTTGTAGACGACATAAAGCTAGGTAAGTGTGTGTGCTTTGAGGAGGATGCAGAGAAACTCCAGTATGATTTGGACTGGTTGGGTGATTGGGCAGATGCATGGCAAATGCAGTATAATGTGGATAAATGCGAGGTTATCCACTTCAGTGGCAAAAACAGGAATGCAGATTATTACCTGAATGGCAATAGATTGGGAAAAGGGGAAGTGCAACGAGACCTGGAAGTCCTTGTGCACCAGTCACTGAAGGTAAGCATGCAGGTGCAGCAGGCGGTTAAGCAGGCAAATGGTATGTTGGGCTTCATAGCGAGACGATTCGAGTACAGGAACAAGGATGTCTTGCTGCAGTTTTACAGGGCCTTGGTGAGACCAGACCTTGAGTATTGTGTGCAGTTTTGGTGGCCTTATCTGAGGAAGGATGTTCTTGTCATGGAGGGAGTGCAGCGAAGCTTTACCAGACTGATACCTGGGATGGCAGGAATGACATATGAGGAGAGATTGGGTCGATTAGGCTTATATTCGCTCGAGTTTAGAGAATGAGAGGGGATCTCATTGAAACTTATACAATTCCAACAGGACTAGACAGATTAGATGCAGGAAGGATGTTCCCGATGGCGGGGGAGTCCAGAACCAGGGGTCACAGACTAAGGATAAGGGGTAAGCCATTTAGGACTGAGATGAGGAGGAATTTCTTCCTCCAGAGAGTGGTGAACCTGTGGAATTCTCTAACACAGAAGGTAGTAGAAGTCAATTCATTAAATATATTCAAGAAGGAGTTAGATATATTTCTTAAGGCTGAAGGAATCAAGGGATATGGGGAGAAAGCAGGGACAGGGGACTGAATTTGGATGATCAGCCATGATCTCATTAAATGGCGGAGCAGGCTCGAGGGGCCGAATGGCCTACTCCTGCTCCTATCTTCTATGTTTCTATGTTTCTATGAAACTGAGAACAGGTGAAGAAAGGGGAACACGGTAACTGTTTAATTAGAAACAGTGAACAGGAGAAGTAAGGGGAACACAGTATCTGTTTAATTAGAAACAGAGAACAGGGGAAATAAGGGGAACACAGTAACTGTTTAATTAGAAACAGAGAACAGAGGAAGTAAGGGGAACACGGTAACTGTTTAGTTAGATATAGCGGACAGGACGATTATGGGGAACACAACAACTGTTTAAATAGAAATAGAGGACTGGGAAATTTAGCGGAACACAGTGACTGTTTATTTGGAAATAGACAATGGGGAAGAAAGAGGTACACGGTAACTTTTCAATTAGAAATAGAGGACAGAAAAAGAGGTCTTCAAATATCCTAATATATACTGGGATATAAATCGTGTAAAGGGCAGAGAGGGAGACCAATTTCTGAAGTGTGTTCAGGAGAACTTTCTTGATTAGTATGTCTCCGGCACAACGAGGAAGGGGAGATTGCTAAATCTGGTTCTGGGGGATGAGGTGGGTCAAGTGGAGCAATTTCTGTAGGGGAACATTTAGGGAACAGTGATCATAGAATCATAAGGTTTAGATTAGCTATTAAAAAAGGACAGGGAACAATCTAGAGTAAAAATAGTTATTTGGAGGAAGGCCAATCTCAGTGGTTTGAGAACTGATCTGGCCTGGGTAAATTGGAATCAAAGATTGGCAGGCAAAACTGTAATTGAACAAGGGGCTGCCTTTAAAGAGGAGATGGTTTGGGTACTGCCGAGGTACTTTCCCACAAGGGGGAACGGTAGGGCAACAAAAGCCAGAGCTCCCTGGATGATGAAAGAGATAGAGAATAAGATGAAGGAGGAAAAGGGGGAGTATGACAGATGTCTCATTGAGAATACAAGTGAGAACCAGGCTGAATATAGAAAGTTCAGAGTTGAAGTGAAAAAGGAAATAAGAGGGGAAAAGAGAGTAGGAGAATAGACTGACAGCTAACATGAAATGCAATCCAAAAGTCTTGTATATGCATATAAATAATAAACGGGTAGTAAGAGGAGGGGTAGGACCGTTTAGGGACCAAAAGGGAGACCTACGCATGGAAGCAGAGGGCATGGCTGAGGTACTAAATGAATAATGTGCATCTGTCTTTACCAAGGAAGGAATGCTGCCAAAGTAATAATAAATGAGGAGGTAGATGAGATACTGCATGGGATAAAAATAGGTAAAGAGCAGGTAGTAGAATGGCTGGCAGAACTTAAAGTAGATAAGTCACCAGGACGGGATGGGATGCATTCTAGGATACTGAGGGTGGTAATGGTGGAAATTGCGGAGGTACTGGCCATAATCTTCCAATCCTCTTTAGATACAGGGGTGATGCCAGAGGAAAGGAGAATTGCAAATGTTACACCCTTGTTCCAAAAAAAGGCTGAAAGGATAAACCCAGCAACTACAGACCAGCCAGTTTAACCCCGATAGTGGGGAAGCTTTTAGAAACGATAATCCAGGACATAAGTAACAGTCACTTGGACAAGTGTGGATTAATTAAGGAAAGCCAGCACGGATTTGTCAAAGGCAAATCGTGTTTAACTAACTTGAGTAGTTTTTTGATGAGGTAACAGAGAGTGTTGATGAGGGCAATGCGGTTGATGTGGGATACATGGACTTCAAAAAGGCGTTTGATAAAGTGCCAGATAATAGGATTGCCAGAAAAGTTGAAGCCCATGGAATAAAAGGGACAGTGGCAGCATGGTACGAAATTGGCAATGTAACAGGAAACAGAGGGCCAGAAATTCGGCACTTGCCGGGTGAGGACGCGTTGTGTACTCACCCGTAAGGCCAACTGAAGTGTCGGTTTCACGCATGCACTGTACATGCGCTGGAAACCGGAACTTCCGTTCCCCTGAAGGAAGGGGTTCAGATGTTGAACACGTGTGCGGGAAAGGCAGCGCGCACGCAGCGAACTTCGTTTTTTGTCAGCTTTCTCCATGAGGGTAGTATGGAGAAGCTGCACATTTAAAAAGGAGGCGCAAGGCCTGTTTTTAACAAGGTAAGTGGTTAATTAATTACAATTTAAACATTTTTTCAACAGGTTTATCTTTTTTACATACTTTAAAGAAAGGAAAGTTTATTTTTAGCACCGTTAAAAAGTGTAATTAATTTTTTCAAAAATTTAAACTTTTGTTTAAAGTAGTTAATTTATGTAATTTATAGTTATTTTAAAAATGTGATGTATTTTTTTAAATTTATTTGAAGTTTTAGTCTGGTTTAGCGGCCGATCTCTATTCATAGATTTGACAGGTCTTCCTGTCAAATCTATGAATGAAAATTCCCTGCTAGGATTGTCTCTCCATGGCCCACGTGATCCCATGGGACGCTTCGAACTAACTGCGCCCCTGGGATACGCGAGCACTGCGCGCCGGCAGCTGCAGGAGGCCCAGGACCCGAATTCCTCGTGGGCCCGAAGCACAACGGCTGGTGCAGTAGGTAAGTACGCGCGCGATGCTTGCACCCGCAGGAAGCTGGAGAGACGAATTTCTGGCCCTGAGAGTAGTGCTGAACGGTTGTTTTTCAGACTGGAGGAAAGTATGCAGTGGTGTTCCCCGGGGGCCGGTACCAGGATCACTGCTTTGCTTGATATATATTAATGACTTGGACTTGGGTATACAGGGCACAATTTCAAAATTTACAGATGAAACAATACTTGGAAGTAAAGTGAACAGTAAGGAGTTTAGTGATAGACTTCAAGAAGACACAGACAGGCTCACTGAATTGCTGGACACCTGGCAGATGAAATTTAACGCAGAAACGTGCGAATGATACATTTCGGTAGGAAGAATGAAAAGAGGCAATATAAACTTTAGGGTACAATTCTGAAGGGGTTGCATGAACAGTGCAACCTGGGGGTATATGTGCACAAATCGTTGAAGGTGGCAGGGTAGGTTGAGAAAGCAGGATCATGGGCTTCATAAATAGAGGCAGAGAGTAGAAAAGCACGGAAGTTATGATGAACCTTTACAAAACACTATTTCGGTCTCAACTGCAGCATTGCGTCCAATTCATGGCACTGTGGAGGCTGCCGCGAAACACGAATGGAGGCTGAATCCATATGTGGAAAACAAGAAACTTTTATTCACTGCATGGCACAACAAAATGGCTGAGGAAGCTGGTCCCAGAATTCTCTGGGTAAACTCCCAGAATTCTCTGGGTAAAACCTGAGGCCCCGCCACTTCTGCCTTAAAGGGGAAGGTGCTGGAAATTTGTCCACAGACGGAAGAGTGGATTATGCCCGTTTTAGGTGGCGATACGCCACACAGCTCCCCCCAGAATCCGCTTAGGAGGTGTGGACGAGACGGTGCGGCGGTCTGATGGGCCGGCCGGTGCGGCTCTTGTAGGACGCTGGTGGACGTGGAACGGCCGGGCATGGAGCAGCCGGGTGAACCGGCTTGAGGGCAGGTCAGCCGCGTGGAGGTGGACGAGCTACAGGCACCTGCTCCCCGGGCTCCGAGTGTGCTGGCTTGAGTCGGTCCACCGACACTTTTTCGGTCGTGTCGCCCACTTGTCGGGTGAAAAATTTGTCCCCAGCCTGTAGCACCTTGTAGGGCCCGTCGTATGGGGGTTGAAGGGGTCCGCGGTGGGCGTCGTGCCGGACGAAAACAAACCGTGCCTGGTGCAGGCTTAGTGGGACATGTGAGGTGGATTCGCCGTGTTGGGCAATGGGCACCGCGGTGAACTGCAGCGCCAGTGAGGCGAAGTCGTGGCGTTGCTGGTCGGCTGACCAGGGTGTCGTGGCGGTGGGCAGGAACTCACCGCGTACGCACAGCAGCTGACCGTACATGAGCTCTGCTGCCGATGCGTGGAGGTCTTCTTTAACCGTGGTGCGCAGGCCAAGGAGGACCCACGGAAGTCGGTCGGTCCAGGCGCCGTCTTGGATGCTGGCTCGAAGAGATGCCTTCAAGGATCTGTTGAACCGCTCACACAGTCCGTTGGCTTGGGGGTGGTATGCTGTGGTGCAGTGGATGGTCACCCCGAGATTGCGTGCGACGGCGGTCCAGAGTTCAGAGGTAAATTGCGGACCTCTGTCCGACGTCATGTCGGAGGGGACGCCGAACCGTGCGACCCAGGTGCTGACAAAGGCTCTGGCGATGTCGGCGGTGGTGGTAGAGGTCAGTGGAATTGCCTCAGGCCAGCGTGTGGTGCGGTCAACGATGGTCAGCAAGTGCATGTGGCCTTGCGACGGCGGCAGGGGGCCGACGATGTCCACGTGGATGTGGTCGAATCTCCGCGAGGGGACGGTAAACTCCTCGAGGGGTGCTTTCGTGTGTTACTGTACCTTGGCCCGTTGGCAGGATAGGCAGGAGTTGGCCCAAGTACGCACACCCTTGCGAAGGCCGTGCCAGACGAAATGGTTGGCTACCAAATTGATGGATGCGCGGGCGCCGGGGTGGGAGAGGTTGTGGAGAATGTCGAATACCCGGTGGCGTCAGGACGCTGGGACGACGGGCCGAGGTTGACATAGGGATATGTCGCACTTGACCGTGACTGCGGTCGGGCCACAGGCGACGTCGGCCAGGCGTAGCCCTGGTAGGTTGGTGGGTGCGGAGAGCAGATCCGGGTCGGTGATCTGGTCTGCTGCGAGTTGAGCGTAGTCGACTGCTAGGTGTGCGGCGTGGCTGGCGGGGCGGGAGAGGCAGTCGGCTACCACATTGTCTCGGCCGGAGACGTGTTGGATGTCCGTGGTGAACTCGGACACTGCCGCGAGCTGGTGCTGCTGCCTGGCGGACCAGGGGTCGGTTGTCTTTGCCATTGCGAATATCAGGGGCTTGTGGTCGACAAACGCAGTGAAGGGGTGGCCCTCAAGCAAAAACCGGAAATGGCGGACCGCCAGGAACAGCGCGAGGAGCTCACGGTCGAAGGTGCTGTACTTGACCTCCGGGGGGCGTAGTTGGCAGCTGAAGAAGGCAAGTGGTTGCCAGGCGCCATCGACCCACTGCTCATACACGGCGCCGACCGCGTCGTCGGAGGCGTCCGTGATGAGCGCTACCCTGGCATTGGGCCGTGGGTGCGCAAGTAGGGTGGCATTGGCGAGCGCGGTCTTGGTGGAATCGAAGGCGGCGGACGCATCTGCCGTCCATTCGAACTCCATTTTGCCGCTTCTGCCCCGGAGGGCTTCATACAGGGGCCTCATGAGGGACGCCGCTTTGGGGATGAAGCGGTTATAGAAATTCACCATCCTGAGGAACTCCTGGATGCCTTTGATGGTGGTGGGGCGGGGAAATTGTTGGACGGCCTGCACCTTGGTGGGCAGGGGATTGGCCCCAGCATGGTTGATGTGGTGGCCGAGGAAGTCGATCTTGTCCAGGCCGAACTGGCATTTGGCTGGGCTGAGGATGAGCCCGTGGTCGCTGAGGCGCCCGAACAGGATGCGAAGGTGTTCGAGGTGTTCCTGCATGGAGGAACTGGCTACCAGGATGTCGTCCAGGTCGACGAACAGGAACTTCAGGTCCCGAAGGACCGAGTCCATGAGCCGTTGGAATGCCTGGGCCGCGTTTTTGAGGCCGAAGGGCATCTGCAGGAACTCGAACAGGCCGAAGGGGGCGATTACGGCCGTCTTGGGGACGTCCGCAGGGTGGACGGGGACTTGGTGGTAGCCGCGCACCAGGTCGACCTTGGAAAAGACTGAGCGGCCGGCCAGTCTAGCCGAGAAGTCCTGGATGTGCGGCACGGGGTACCGATCAGGGGTGGTGGCGTCGTTGAGGCGGCGGTAATCCACGCAGGGGCGACAACCCCCGCCTGCTTTGGGGGCGATGTGGAGTGGGGAGGCCCAGGGACTGTTGGAGCGGCGGATGATGCCGAGCTGTTCCATGGTGGCAAACTCAGTCCGTGCGATCTCCAGTTTGGCCGGGTCCAGCCTGCGGGCGTGGGCGTACACTGGAGGGCCTGTGGTGGGGATGAAGTGTTCCACCCCGTGTTTGGCGGCCTCCGCGGAGAAGGTCGGATTGGTAAGGGCCGGGAATTCGGCCAGGAGTGCCGAGTAGTCATCTGTGGCCCGGGCGTGGCACTGTGACGCCATGTCGGCGGGTTGACGGGGGGCCATGGTGCCCAGGATGGGGGACATGGTGTTCATGTCCACGAGGCGGTGACGAGGGATGTCTACCAGTAAGCCGTGGGCACACAGGAAATCTGCGCCGATGAGGGGGGAGAGCACCTTGGCAGTGATGAAATCCCATCGGTAGCGGTGACCAGCGAGGTCGAGGGTGACTGTCCGGGTGCCATACGTCCGGATTTCCGAGCTGTTAGCAGCAGCCAGCGCCGGTCCTCGTTCGCCCTTTTGGATGTCGAGGGAGGAGGCCGGGATGATGCTGTGCTGAGCCCCAGTGTCACACAGGAACCGGCGGCCGGCTTTGTCATCCGTGACGAACAGCAGGGAGCCCGCGTGGCCCACGGCCATCGCGGGGGCTGGAACGGGGGCGGACTTGAAAGAGCAAGGAGGTGTGCACCGTTGTGCCCTGGCGCCGAAGCGTGCATGGTAGTAACAGTGGCCCGGGTTAATGGGGCGTGAAGGCCCCGTGGGCCTGGTGACAGGTCCTTGTGGCCGCGGGCTGGATGGTGAGGGGCGCGCCCAGGCATTGTCTGCCAGGTCCGGAGTGACGTCGCGGCTGGAGTGAGCGGACAGCAGCTTGTCGGCCTCATCGGCCAGGGCTTCCAGGTTCGTGAGGCCGGATGCCACGATCGCTGGGCGGATGCTGAGAGGGAGCTGGCGGATGAACAGCGTGCGGAAGAGGGATCCGGGTGGGCTCTCGTCGGCGAGGGTGAGCATGTGGGAGAGGAGATCTGACGGTGAGGCATCACCGAGGCATGGAAGGTCGAGGAGGTGGCAGTTTCGCTGATATGCCGAGGCCGTAAATTTTTTAAGGAGCGCTGTTCTGAGATGTGCGTACTTGCCTTCCTGTGGTGGGTTCTGCAGCGTTGTCCAAACCTTGGAAACTGCGACGCTACTGAGTGATGTGACGAGATAGTCGTACTTCGTCCCATCTGTGGTGATCTTTCGCAGCCGGAAGCGAGATTCAGCTTGGAGAAACCAGGCTTCGGGCTGGTTTTCCCAAAACTCCGGCAGTTTCACGGAAACTGCGTTCGTGTCCACCATTGCAGGGCTCGGAATACGTTCTGAGCATCGGGGTCACCAATGTTGAGGCTGCCGCGAAACACGAATGGAGGCTGAATCCATATGTGGAAAACAAGAAGCTTTTATTCACTGCATGGCAAAACAAAATGTCTGAGAAAGCTGCACCCAGAATTCTCTGGGTAAACTCCCAGAATTCTCTGGGTAAAACCTGAGGCCCCGCCCCCTTCTGCCTTAAAGGGAAGGGGCTGGAAATTTGTCCACAGACGGAAGAGTGGATTATGCCCGTTTTAGGTGGCGATCCGCCACATTAACACCTTTAAAACCCTTTAAGCCAATTTAACCTCGATAACCTTCTTTTAACCTTTTAATTGGTTTCACGCCCTGTTTGACTTTTTAAGCTCCTTTTTAAAGTACTTTTTACCGTCCAACACCTTTTTAATCTCCAAATCTCATTTAATTCTCGAATTCCTTTTTAACCTCTAAACCTCCTTTTAACCTCTCTGACCCCTTTTAAACTCATACTCTTTCTTAACCTCGAATCACTAATTAACCTTTAACCACTTTAGCTGCCTTTTAAAATATTTAATCCCGATTTACCTCGTTAACACCATATTTACCTCTAACCCCTTGTCAATCTATTTAATCACATTTAGACCTCATTAACACGTTATTAACTTTTAACAAATAAACCCCCTTTAAAGCCCTAACCCGCTTTGAACTTCTAATTCCCCTTTTTAACCACTTTACCCCCTTCTTAAACTCTGATCAATTTTTTTAACCGTATTACCCTCTTCACCCCCTTTTCTAAGCTCTTTTAATCTCTGTATCCCCTTTACAATCATATTAGCCTCTTTACCCCTTTTGTAACTGCTTTAATCTCTAAATACCGTTTTGACCTCTTAAAGCCGCTTTTAACCTCCAATACCATTTTTATCCTCCATAACCAGTTTTTAACCTCTTAAACCCAATTTAAAAATCTTTAAACCACTTCTTAACCTGCTCCTGTGTGAGGAGCAAAATTTATTCCAGACACTGAGTACAAAGGAGGTTCGCAGACAGGGAGAGGGGGAGGTGGAAGGGTCTGTGAGCTCGGTGCGATTTACCGGAAGTCACCTCACCGCGTCGATTGTCAGCCGACACAAAAAGGTACCTCCTTTGGCCCCGCCCACTTCTGTTCGAATTCAGGTGACGCCATCTCCCAGAGTGCAGCGCGGCCTGAGCTGGCCATTGATATCAAGGAGAGGTGTCTATTTGGCTTATGTTGGAGATGGTCATTGGCTGGCTCTTCTGTGAACATAGAACATAGAACAGTACAGCACAGTACAGGCTCTTCGGCCCTCGATGTTGTGCCGAGCATTGTCCGAGACCAAGATCAAGCTATCACACTCCCTATCACTCTGGTGTGCTCCATGTGCTTATCCAATAAACGCTTGAAAGTTCCTAACGTGTCCGACTCCACTATCACAGCAGGCAGTCCATTCCACACCCCAACCACTCTCTGAGTAAAGAATCTACCTCGGACAACTCCTCAGATAAAGAAGCAATCCATGCTGGTATGCAACAGGAACTGGACAACATTCAGGCTTGGGCAGATAAGTGGCAAGTAACATTAACGCCACCTGTCTTTGTGTCATCGGAAAATTTGTATATGTGGCTTTCTTTTCCCATCATCTAAGTCGTTAATAAATACGTTGAATAGTTGATGCACCAACACAGATCTTTGCGGGACACCACTAGTCATATCCTGCCAATTAGGCTTCAGGTCAAACATGATCAAGGAAACGTCCTGCTGATTACCAGCTACCGCCTTCCTTCAGCTGATGAATCAGTACTCCTCCATGTTGAACAAATATTCGAAGAAGCACTGATGGTAGCAAGGGCATAGAATGTACGCTGGGTGGGGGACTTCAAGAGTGGCTCTGTAGCACCAATACTGACCGAGCTGGCCCAGTCCTTAAAGATACAGCTGGCAGACTGGGTCTGCAGAAAGTGAGAGAAGCAACACGAGGGAAAAATCTACATGATCTCGTCCTCACCAATCCACCTGTCACTGATGCATCTGTCCATGAAAGTACTGGTAGCAGTGACAACCGCACAATCCTTGTGGAGACGAAGTCCCGTCTTCACACTAAGAACACCCTCCATCGTGTTGTGTGGCACTACCACCGTGCGAAATGGGATAGATTCAGAACAGATTCGGCAGCTAAAAACTGGGCAGCCATGAGGCGCTTTGGGCCAACAGCAGCAGGAGAATTGCATTCCACCACAATCTGTAACCTCATGGCGTGGAATATCCCTCACTCTACCATTAACATCAATCCATCGACCAACCCTGTTTCAATGAGGTGTGCAGAAGAGCATGCCAAGAGCAGCACCAATCTAACTTCAAAAGGACGTGTCAAACTGGGGAAGCTGCAACACAGGACTACATGCATGCTAAAAAGCGGAAGCAGCATGCTATAGACAGGGCTAAGCGATCTCACAAGCAACGGATCAAATCAAAGCTCTGCAGTCCTGCCAAATCCAGTCGTGACTGGTGGTGGATAATTAAACAACTGACGGGAGGAGGAGGCTCAATGAATATCCCCATCCTCAATGATGACAGAGACCAGCACGTGAGTGCAAAAGACAAGGCTGAAGCGTTTGCAACCATCTTCAGCCAGAAGTGCAGAGTGGATGATCTATCTCGGCCTCCTCCTGAGCTCCCCACCATCACAAAAGCTAGTCTTCAACCAATTCGATTCACTCCACGTGATATCAAGAGACAGTTGAGTGCATTGGATACAGCAAAGGCTATGGGCCCCGACAACATCTCGGCTGTCGTGCAGAAGCCTTGTGCTCCTGAACTAACCGCACCTCTAGCTAAGCTGTTCCAGTACAGCTACAACACTGTCATCTACCCGACAATGTGCTGAAACTGACCAGGTGTTTCGTGTCCACAAAACCAGGGCAAATCCAACCCGGCCAATTACCGCCCGATCAGGTTACTCTCAATCATCAGCAAAGTGATGGAAGGTGTTGTCGACAGTGCTATCAAGCGGCACTTACTCACCAGTAACCTGCTCACTGATGCCCAGTTTGGGTTCTGCCAGGAACACTCGGCTCCAGACCTCATTATGCCTTGGTCCAAACATGGAAAAACTGAAGTCAATGGGACTCAGCGGAAAGGATTTCTATTGGCTGGAGTCATACCTAGCACAAAGGATGATGGTTGTGGTTGTTGGAGGCCAATCATCGCAGCCCCAGGACATCGTTGCACGAGTTCTTCAGGGCAGTGTCCGAGGTCCAACCATCTTCAGCGGCTTCATCAATGACCTTCCCGCCATCATAATGTCAGTAGTGTGGAAGTTCGCTGATGATTGCACAATGTTCAGCGTCATTCGCAGCTCCTCAGATCATGGAGCAGTCCATGCCCGCATGCAGCAAGACCTGGACGACATTTAGGCTTGGCCTAATGGCAAAAAATTGCAAAAAATTTAGAAAAATTATTCGCTCCACACAAGTGCCAGGCGATGTCCATCTCCAACAAGCGTGCATCTAACAACCGCCCCTTGACATTCAACGATTTTACAATTACCCAACATCAGCAGCCTGGGGGGGTTACTATTGAACAGAAACTTAACTGGACCAGACCCATAAATACTGTGGCAACAAGAGTAGGTCAGAGGCTTGGTATTCTGCGTCGAGTGTCTCACCTCCTGACTCCCCAAAGCCTTTCCACCATCTACAAGGCACATGTCAGGAGTGTGATGGAATACTCTCCAATTGCCTGGATGAGTGCAGCTCCAACAAAACTTTCGAAGCTCGACACCATCCAGGAAAAAGCAGACCGCTTGATTGGCAGCCCATCCAGCGCCTTAAACATTCACTCCCTCAAACTCTGAGGCACCGTGCCTGCAGTGTGTACCATCTACAAGATGCAATGCAGCAACTTGCCAAGGCTTCTTCGGCAGCCCCTCCCAAACCCACGACCCCAACCACCTAGAAGGACAAGGGCAACAGGCGCATGGGAACACCACCACGTCCTAGTTTCTCTCCCAGTCACGCTCCATCCTGACTTGGAAGTATATCGTCGATTCTTCATCGTTGCTGGGAAAAATCCTGGAAGCCCTCCCTACCAGCACTGCAGGAATACCTTCACCACACGGACTGCAGCGTTTCAAGAAAGCGCCCCACCATCACCTTCTCAATGGCAATTAGAGATGGGCAATAAATGCTGGCGTTGGCAGCGACGCCCAAATACCAGGAACCAATAAAAAAAGACTGTAAATGCTGTAGGTGTTGTGAAACAACAGGGCTGAATATGAACATGAGTAGGAGATTCAGCCTCTCGAGCCTGTTCTATATTGTATCAGATCGTGACTGATTTGTATCATAATTCCAACTGCCTTGGTTCCGTAACATAGTGGATCCACCATCAGTACAGACCCAATCGGTGGCTCCAGCTGTGCAGTCTCTTTAAGTGCAGACCTACTCTGTGACATCCCCTGTGGAGCCCCGGTAAGTACAGAAGCAATTGATGACTCCCCATATGGAGTCTCTGTAAGTACAGACCCATTCTGTGACACCCCCTGTAGTGTCTCTGTAAGCACAGAATCTCACTGTTTGCAACACCCCGAAGTTTGGTGTCATCCGCAAACTTAAAAATTATTTTCAATATTGCAAAATCCAGGTAATTTATATTTATCAAAAAAAGCAGTGGCCCCAGTACACTGTCTGCCATCCTCCAGTCTGAAAAACAGCTATTTATGAAGCCCAGGAGCCCATATGGTTTGCTAACCACCCTCTCAATATGTCCCACCATCTTCAGGGACCTATGCACATTAACTCCCAGGTCCATCTGTATCTGCACACTCTTTAAAATTGTGCCATTAAGTGTATATTATCTCGCCCTTTTCCTTCTGTCAAAATGCATCACCTCACACTTCTCTGTATTAAATTCCATCTGCCACTTGTCTGCCCATGCTGCCAGCCTTTCTATGTCCTGTTGCAGGATTGGTAGCATCCTCACTGTTCGTCACACCCCCAAGTTTGGTGCTATCAGCAAATTTAGACATTCTACTCTGCATTCCAATATCCAGGTCATTTATATATATCAAAAAAGCAGTGTGCCCAGCACTGACCCTTGGGAAACACCACTGTCTACCATCCTCCAGTCTGAAAAACAGCCATTTACCACAACTCGCTGTTTTCTGTCCTTAAGCCAATTCCTTATCCAAGCTTCCACTGACCCACCTGTTCCATGAGCCTCAATTTTGTTAACCAGCCTTCTATGTGAGACTTTGTCAAACGCCTTCCGAAAATCGATGTAGACAACACCCATTGCATTCCCTTCATCAATCCTCCCTGTTACTTCATAAAAAAAATCAATTAGATGAGTCAAACACGATCTGCCTGTTACAAATCAGTGTTGGCTCTCCTTAATTAGCTTAAACCTTTCCAAGGGCCCGTTAATTTTTTCTTTGCTTATTGTTTCTAAAACTTTACCCACCACTGATGTTATACTGACCGGCCTGTAGTTACTAGGGTTGTCTTTACACCCTTTCTTGAATAATGGTGTCACATTTGCCACTTTCGAATCCTCAGGCACCTCCCCCGCATCTAGGTAAGATTGGAAAATTATGACAACTCCTTCCGTTATCTCCTCCACCAATTCCCTTAGCAACCTGGTATGTAAGCCATCTGGACCAGGCGACTTGTCCAAACTAATCATACCCACCCTTTCTAGTACAGCCTGTCTATCGATGGCCAGAGGTTGTTACACAAATTTAGAACCCATGGGTAGGCGATAATATATTAGCATGAACTGAGGATTGGTTAACGGACAGAAAACAGAGAGTAGGAATAAACGGGTCATCTTCGTGTTGGCAGGCTGTAACTGGTGGGGTTCCGCAAGGATCAGTGCTTGGGCCTCAGCTATTTGCCATCTATATATCAAGGATTTGGATGAGGGGAACAAATGAAATATATCCAAGTTTGCAGATGATACAAAGCTAAATGGGAATGCAATTTGTGAGGAGGATGCAGAGAAACTTCAAGGGGATATAGACAGGCTAAGTGAGTGGACAAGAACATGGCAGATGGAATATAATGTGGAGTATGTGAAGTTATCCGCTTTTGCAAGAAAAATAGAAAAGCAGAATATTTTTAACTGGTGAGAGATTGGGAAATGTTGGTGTTCAGAGGGACCTGGGTGGCCTTGTACACGAATCACTGAAAGTTGACATGCAGGTACAGCAAGCAATTAGGAAATCAAATGGTATGTTGGTCTTTATTACAAGAGGATTTGAGTATAAGAGTAAAGACGTCTTATTACAATTATATAGGGCCTTGGGGAGACCACACCTGGAGTATTGTTTACAGTTTTGGTCTCCTTAACTAAGGAAGGATATACTTGCCTTAGAGGGAGTGGATTGAAGGATCACCAGACTGATTCCTTGAATGGGGGATTGTCCTCCGAGGAGGAATTGAGGAGACCAAGACTGTATTCCCCCAAATTTAGAAGAATCAGAGGTGATCTCATTGAAACATATAACATTCTTACAGGGCTTGACAGGGTAAATGCTGAAAGGATGTTTCCCCTGGCCTCGGAGTCTAGAACAAGGGTTCACAGTCTCAAAATAAGGAGTCGGCCATTTAGGACTGAGATGAGGAGACTTTCATCACTGAAAGAGTTGTGAATCTTTAGAATTCTCTACCCCAGAGGGCTGTATCTGCTCAGTCGTTGGGCGTATTCAAGATAGAGATCGATAGCTTTTTCGATATTAATGGAATCAAGGGATATGGGGATATAGCGGGAAGGTGATTTTGAGGTAGAAGATGCACCATGATCTGATTGAATGGCGGAGCAGGCTCGAAGGTCCCAATGGCCTATTTCTTGACCCTGGTTCTTATGTTGTTATGTTCTTGTGTAATCTATATTACTGGCACCGCGAGTGAAAGTGCGTCAAACAGAAAATGAGGTAGGATTGAATTCTGATGCTGCAATTTCTTCTTTTCTTCTCATCGTTTAATGAATTTTACAGTGAGAGTAAAGGGATATTTCACCACATTCTTCAACTGCTCTCTGAACTTTGTCTGGGTCACACCATAAATACAAGTGTTTGTGCAACAACTCAGGAGCTGGAACATGAATCCCAATTCTTGTACAAAATCAGGCAGATATATAGACTCATACCACAAATACCACATTCGTGACCACACAGAATACAGCATGAAGACAAACCACAACAGTATGAAATTCCCTGAGATAACCAATAGTAAAATGATGGATTTCTTTCGGCTCTCCATCTCTGGGTCTCTGGGACTCTCCTCACTGCTGGGACCCCGGAGTCTCCTGCGGGCTCTGCTGGACACTAAAATGTGTCTGACGGTGACAGCATTGAGCAGCAGAATCACAACAAATGGGACACACGGAGTGCGGATAAAATGAAGGAACTCAATTGTTGCCCAGACCCGTGATTCCCGAACATCATATGTTACATCACAAAACCAGGGCATATTCATAAGCCAATATCGACTTGTCAACATAAAATACCAGAAAATGTTCTTTAAACTACTCAGCACAGTCACTGTTCCCAGAACCACAGCCGCCGTTTTCTTGGTGCAATATTTAGTTTTCAGCTTTTGGCTACAAATGGCCACAAATCGATCAAAGGTGAAAGTGACGGTGAACCAGACAGAACAGTCTGTGGCTGCATAAAGCAGGACAGCGTGGATATTACACACGCGAATGGACTCCACGAAAAGTAACTGTTCCCTATAAATAATCGGAATGTGCCTCAATATCAGGTCGAGGATAACGACCAGTAGATCTGCCGCAGCCATGGCCACCAGGTAGCGAGTGACACATTTGGAGAGACCGCACTTTCCCCGAGACAGGATCGCAATCGTCACTAAGTTAACTGTGAGGAAGGGAAATGAAGAGGGAAAATATACATCAGACTGGGAGCAAAGTTATCAGTTTGATTGAGTATTAACTGAGATTTGCAATTGTGTTACTGTATCCAGTGATGTATTGGAATGATTGTACCTGTGACAGGGTTATCTACTGGAGAGAGGAATTACCAGTCAATGAAATCAAACATTAAATGGAAATAATATTTGGGCTAAAATAACACATGTGGATAAGCATTTATAAGAGGTCAGATAAAGGTCACTGCTGAGCTGACGGTTTCTTTCATGCCCCAGTAACAAGAGGTGAATGATGCAGCAAACAGCAAACACCTCAACAGCTAAGCTTCTGTTGGGGGAAGTATAAATTAGCTCAGTGACTCTCGTTTAGTGGCGGGGGAATCACCAACGTTTCAGCTCCTGATCTTCAAAGCGTGTTCGTGAGTTACTGTGGAGGAATCAGCTCCGGTTCCTGCTGCTTATCATTACCCAGAGACCCTGGGTTAGTGTGAATGAATCAGCGCCTTTTCCTGCTCCTGATCATTACCCAGTGATCTTGGGTTAGTGTGGGGGGGGAATCAGCCCAGGTGCCTGCTCCTGATCATTACACAGTGACCTTGGGTTAGTGTGGGGGGGAATCAGCCCAGGTTCCTGCTCCTGATCATTACCCAGTGACCTTGGCTAAGTGTGGGGGGGAATCAGCCCAGGTTCCTGCTCCTGATCATTGGCCAGTGATCGTGAGTTAGTGTTGGGGAATCAGCCCAGGTTCCTGCTCCTGATCATCACCCAGTGCCCCTGGGTTTGTGTGGGTGAATCAGCCCAGGTTCCTGCTCCTGATCATCACCCAGTGCCCCTGGGTTAGTGTGGGTGAATCAGCCCAGGTTCCTGATCCGAATCACTACCCAGTGACCCTGGGTTAGTGTGGGAGAATCAGCCCAGGTTCATGATCATTACTCAGTGAACTTGGGTTAGTGTGGAGAATAAGCCCAGGTTCCTGCTCCTGCTCATTACCCAGTGACCCTGAGTTAGTTTGGGGGACTCAGCCCAGGTTCCTGCTCTTGATGTTTGCCCAGTGACTCTTGGTTAGTGTGGAGAATAAGCCCAGGTTCCTGCTCCTGCTCATTACCCAGTGACCCTGGGTTAGTGTGGGGGAATCAGCCCAGGTTCCTGCTCCTGATCATTACCCAGTGAACCTGGGTGAGTGTAAGGGAATCAGCATCGGTTCTTGTAGCTGATCTTTACCCAGTGACCCTGGGTATGTGTAGGGGAATCAGCCCAGCTTCCAGCTCCTGTTCATTGACCAATGATTCTGGATTAGTCTGGGTGAATCAGCCCAAGCTCCTGATCCGAATCATTACCCAGTGACCCTGCGTTAGTGCACGGGAATCAGTCCAGGTTCCTTCTAGCATAGAGGCATAGAAGATAGGAGCAGGAGTAGGCCATTCGGCCCCTCGAGCCTGCTCCGCCATTTAATGAGATCATGGCTGATCATCCAAACTCAGTACCCTGTCCCTGCTTTCTCCCCATATCCCTTGATCCCTTTAGCTTTAAGAAATATATCTATCCCCTTCTTGAATATATTTAATGAATTGGCCTCAACAGCCTTTTGTGGTAGAGAATTCCACAGGTTCACCACTCTCTGGGTGAAGAAATTCCTCCTCATCTCAGTCCTAAATGGCTTACCCATTATCCTTAGACTGTGACCCCTGCTTCTGGACTCCCCCGACATCTTAATGGCGAGAAACTGGAAAGTACTGCAGTGCAAAGGGATCTGGGGGACCTACTGCAAGAAAATCAAAAAGTTAGTATGCAGGTGCAGCAGGTGATCAAGAAGGCCAACGGAATGTTGGCTTTTATTGCTAGGGGGATAGAATATAAAAATAGTGAGGTATTGCTGAAGTTATATAAGGTATTGGTGAGACCGCACCTGGAATACTGCATACAGTTTTGTTGTCCATACTTAAGAAAATACATACTTGCTCTCGAGACAGTACAAAGAAGGTTCACTCGGTTAATCCCGGGGATGAGGGGGTGGACATATGAGGAGAGGTTGAGTAGATTGGGACTCTACTCATTGGAGTTCAGAAGAATGAGGGGCGATCTTATTGAAACATATAAGATTGTGAAGGGGCTTGATCAGGTGGATGCGGTAAGGATGTTCCCAAGGATGGGTGAAACTAGAACTAGGGGGCATAATCTTAGAATAAGGGGCTGCTCTTTCAAAACTGAGCTGAGGAGAAACTTCTTCACTCAGAGGGCAGTAGGTCTGTGGAATTTGCTGCCCCAGGAAGCTGTGGAAGCTATATCATTAAATACATTTATAACAGAAATAGACAGTTTCCTAGAAGTAAAGGGAATTAGGGGTTACGGGGAGCGGGCAGGAAATTGGACATGAGGCTGAGTTCGGATCGGTCAAGGCTCTGTGGGTGGCGGAGTGGGCCCAGGGGCTGAGTGGTCGTGTCCTGCTACTACTTCTTGTGTTCTTTAGATTTGAGGTTAGGATCAGATCAGCCATGATCTTATTGAATGGCGGTGCAGGCTCGAGGGGCCGATTGGCCTACTCCTGCTCCTATTTCTTATGTTCTTATGTTCTTATGTTATCAGGAACATTCTTCCTGCATCTAGTCTGTCTAGTCCTGTTAGAATTGTATAAGATTCAATGAGATCCCCTCTCATTCTTCTAAACTCTAGCGAATATAAGCCTATCGACCCAATCTCTCTTCATACGTCATTCCTGCCATTCCAGGTATCAGTCTGGTAAATCTTCGCTGCACTCCCTCCATGGCAAGAACATCCTTCCTCAGATAAGGCGACCAAAACTGCACACAATACTCAAGGTGTGGTCTCACCAAGGCCTTGTACAACTGCAGCAAGACATCCTTGCTCCTGTACTCGAATCCTCTCGCTATGAAGGCCAACATACCATTTGCCTTCTTAACCGCCTGCTGCACATGCATGCTTACCTTGAGCGACTGGTGCACAAGCAATCCCAGATCGCGTTGCACATCCCCTTTTCCCAATCTATTGCCGTTCAGATAATAAGCTGTCTTCCTGTTTTTGCCACCAAAGTGGATAACCTCGCATGTATCCACATTATACTGCATCTGCCATGCATCTGCCCAATCACCCAATCTGTCCATATCATACTGGAATTTATCTGCATCCTCCTCACAGCACACATGCCCACCCAGCTTTGTGTCGTCTGCAAACTTAGAGATATTAAATCTAGTTCCCTCGTTTGATCATTAATATATATTGTGAATAGCTGCTGTCCTAGCACCGATCCCTGCGGTACCCCACTATTCACTGCCTGCCACTCGGAAAAAGACCCGTTTATTCCAACTCTTTGCTTGCTGTCTGCCAACCAGTTCTCTATCCAAATCAGTACCTTACCCCGAATCCCATGTGCTTTAAATTTGCACGCTAATCTATTATGCGGGAACTTATCGAAAGCCTTCTGAAAGTCCAAATACACCACATCCACTGGTTCTCCCTTATCTATTCTGCAATTTAGATCCTCAAAAAATTCCAATCGTTTAGTCAAGCATGATTTACCTTTTGTAAATCCATGTTGACTTTGTCCGATCCTGTCACTGTTTTCCAAGTGCTCTGCTATTACATCTTTTATAATGGACTCTAGCATTTTCCCCACTACCGATGTCAGGCTTACCTATAATTCCCCGTTTTTTCTTTACCACCTTTCTTAAATAGTGGGGTTATATTAGCTCCCCTCCAATCCATGAGAACTGTTCCAGAGTCTATAGAATTTTGAAAGATGACCAGCAATGCATCTACTATTTTCGGGCCAATTCCTTAAGTACCCTAGGATGTAGATTATCAGGCCCTGGGGATTTATCGGCCTTCAATCCCGTCAATTTCCCGAACACCATTTCCCTACAAATACTGATTTCATTCAATTCCACCCGCTCATTAGACCCTATGTTCCCCGACATCTCTGGGAGGTTATTTGTGTCCTCCTTTGTGAAGACAGAACCAAAGTATGTCTGGTCAGCCATTTCTTTGTTCCCCATTATAAATTCCCCTGATTCTGACTGCAAGGGACCTACGCTTGACTTCACCAATCTTTTTCTCTTCACATATCTATAGAAGCTTTTACAGTCAGTTTTTATGTTCCCTGAATGCTTACTCTCATATTCTATTTTTTCTCCCTCTTAATTAATCCCTTGGTCCTCCTTTGCTGAATCCTAAACTGCTCCCAATCCTCAGGTTTGCAGCTTTTTCTGGCCAATTTATATGTCCTCTCCTTGAATCTTATGCTATCCCTAGTTTCATTTGTTCGCCACGGTTGAGTCACCTTTTTTGTTTTATTTTAATGCCAAACAGGGATGAACAAATTCTGTAGTTCATTCATGCGATCTTTAAATGTTTGCCATTGCCTATGCACCGTCAACCCCTTGAATAACGCTCCCCAATCCATCCTAGCCAACTCGAGCCTCATACCATCGTAGTTTCCTTTATTTAAATTCAGGACCCTAGTCTCTGAGTCAACTACTTCACTCTCCATTTTAATGAAGAATTCTACCATATTATGATCGCTCCTCCCCAAGCAGCCTCGCACAACAAGATTGCTAATTAATCCTTTCTCATTACATAATACCCAGTCTAAGATGGCCTGATCTCTAGTTGGTTCCTCGACATTTTGGTACAGGAATCCATCCCGTATACACTCTCGGAATTCTTCCTCGACAGTATTGTTACTAATTTGGTTAACACAATCTATATGTAGATTAAAGTCACCCATGATAACTGCTGTGCCCTTATTGCACTCGTCTCTAATTTCCCGTTTAATGTCATCCCCAACCTCAGCGTTACTGTTTGGGGGTCTGTATGCAACTCCCACTAACGTTTTCTGCCCCTTGTTATTTCTCAGCTCGACACATACAGATTCCAGATCATCAGAGCTAATATCCTTCCTTAATATTGTGTTAATCTCCTCTTTAACCAGCAATGCTTCCCCACCTCCTTTTCCTTTTTGTCTGTCCTTCCTGAATATTGAATACCCCTGGATGTTGAATTCTGAGCCTTGGCAAACCTGGAGCCATGTCTTCGTAATCCCAAATATATCAAATCCGTTTTCATCTATTTGAGCAGCTAATTCATCCACCTTATTACGAATGCTCCTCGCATTAAGACACAAAGCCGTCAGGCTTGTTTTTTTAACACTCTTAGTCCTTTTAGAATTATTATTTACTGTAGCCCTGTTTGATTTACACCCTTGATTTCTCTGCCTTCCAATTTTGCTTTTCTCCTTCCTGTCTTTTGCTGCTATCCTTGCTTCCCTTTCCTCTGTTTCCCTTCACAGGTTCCCAACCCCCTGCCATTTTAGTTTAAACCCTCCCCAACAGCACGAGCAAACACTCCCCCTAGGACATTGGTCCCGGTCCTGCCCAGGTGCAAACCGTCCAGTTTGTACTGGTCCCACCTCCCCCAGAACCGGTTCCAATCTCCCAGGAATTTGAATCCCTCCCCCTTGCACCAATCCTCTAGCCAGGTATTCATCTGAAATATCCTTCTATTTCTACTCTGACTAGCACGTGGCACCGGTAGCAATCCTGAGATTACTACCTTTGAGATCCTATTGTTTAATTTACCTCCTAACTCCCTATATTCAGCTTTTAGGACCTCATCCCGTTTTTTACCTATATCGTTGGTACCTATATGCACCACGACAACTGGCTGTTCACCCTCCCCCTCCAGAATGCCCTGCAGCCGCTCCGAGACATCCTTGACCCTTGCACCAGCGAGGCAACATACCATCCTGGAGTCTCGTTTGCGGCCGCAGAAACGCCTATCTATTCCCCTTACAATAGAATCCCCTATCACTATAGCATCCCGCTCTTTTTCCTCCCATCCTGTGCAGCAGAACCACCCATGTTGCCAGGAAGTTGGCTGCTGCTGCCTTCCCCCGATAAGCCATCTCCCTCAACAATATCCAAAGTGGTATATCTGTTTGAGAGGGGGGTGTCCACAGGGGACCCCTGCACTACCTGCCTACGCCCACTACTCTGCCTGGTGGTCACCCATTCCCTTCCTGACTGTGCAGCCTTTACCTGCGGTGTGACCAACTCCCTAAACGTGCTATCCACGATGTCCTCAGCATCGCGAATGCTCCAGTATGCATCCATTCGCAGCTCCAGCGCCGCAATGCGGTCTGCCAGTAGCTGCAGCTGGATACACTTCCCGCACACATGGTCAACATGGACACAGGAACACAGGAAATGTCCCTTATTTCCCACATAGTGCAGGAGGAGCATGACACGGGGCTGAGCTGTGCTGCCATGACTTATCCTTTAATTAATTTAAATTAAATCAAATCAATGCCCCTGATCATTAGTCAATATCCCTGAATTAATGTGGTGGAATCAGCCCAGGTTGCTGCTCCTGATAATTAACCAGTGACCCTGGGTTAGTGTGGGGATAATCAGCCCAGGTTCCTGCTCCTGATAATTACCCAATGACCCTGAGTTTGTGTGGAGGAATCAGCCCGGGTTCCTGATCCTGATCATTACCCAGTGACCCTGAGTTTGTGTGGGGATAATCAGCCCAGATTCTTGCTCCTGAGCATTACCCAGTGACCCTGGGTTTGTGCTGGTGAATCAGCCCAGCTTCCAGCTCCTGATCATTGCACAGTGACTCTGGCTTAGTCTGTGGTATTCAGCCCAGGGTCCTGATCCTGATCATTACCCAGTGACTCTGGGTTAGTGTGGGGGAATAAGCCCAGGTTCCTGCTTCTGATCATTACCAAATGACCCTGGGTTAGTGTGGGGATAATCAGCCCAGGTACCTGCTCCTGATCATTACCCAGTGAACCGGGGTTAGTGTGGGAGAATCAGCCCAGGTTCCTGCTCCTGATCATTACCCAGTGACTCTGGGTTAGTGTGGGGGAATCAGCCCAGGTTCCTGCTCCTAATCATTACCCAGTGAACCGGGGTTAGTGTGGGAGAATCAGCCCAGGTTCCTGCTCCTGATCATTACCCAGTGACCCTGGGTTAGTGTGGGGGAATCAGCCCAGGTTCATGCTCCAGATCATTACCCAGTGACACTGGGTTAGTGAGGGGGAATCAGCCCAGGTTCCTGCTCCTAATCATTACGCAGTGACCCTGGGTTAGTGTGAGGAAATCAGCATTATTTCCTGCCCCTGATCATTACCCAGTGACCCTGTGTTTGTGTGGGGAATCAGCATTATTTCCTGCCCCTGATCATTTCCCAGTGACCCTGTGTTAGTTTGGGGGAAACAGCCCAGTTTCCTGCTCCTGATAATTGCTCAGTTACACTGGATTACTGTGAGGGAATCAGCACAGATTCCTGCTCCTATTCATTATACCAGTAAACCAGTGTTAATGTCGGGGAATCAGCCCAGGTTCCTGCTCCTGATCATTACCCAGTGACACTGGGTTAGTGTGGGTGTATCAGCCAAGGTTCCTGATCCTGATCATTACCTACACTTCAAGGGTTAGTACCTCCTTCTGAGCTCTGATTTGTGATTCAGTATAATAAAGGCACATCAATCCAGGATTAAGCTGTGTGGGCTGGATTTTGTCTTGGAGTCGGGTTGGAGTCGTGTCATCCGCATTTCGTGTCCCCCCACCCCTCCGACTCCAGATTAATGTGGATGAATGATGCAATTTTCACTTAATTGGGCAATTGAGTTCCAGCATGTGGGAACCAATGAACTAATTAGTGGTTTCAGTCTGAAAGTCGCATCTGATTATATCATCATTGCTGACTATCTGGTCTCAGAGACTGCCTGGCTGTTGGTGACTGAGGATCTGCCTGTGGACCTGGATATAAGAATGTGAGAGAGAGAGAGACAGAGAGACAGAGAGAGAGAGAGATAAAGAGAAGAGAGAGAGAGAGAGAGAGTGAGAGAGAGAAAGAGAGAGAGAGAGAGAGAGAAAGACAGGGAGAGAGAGAGAGAGAGAGAGAGAGACAGAAAGAATTGTTTTGCATCCAAGTCCTCTCACATCAAAGGCCATGCAGTCTCTGAAGACATTCAATGCAGCAGCATCAGAGGCGACTTTCAGACCTACTACTACTTTCATCACATCTCCGTTGTAATAGTGGACCTGCAGCTGATAGTCAGCTATCCACTTGTGCTCCCGCCAGGTTTCACTGGAGTGTTTCACATCAGGCGTACTTCACGTCGGAAAAGGGTTAAACTAGCTAAAACGTTTCAAAATAGCATTACAGAGCCAATTTAGGGCTTGTTAAGGGCTTTAATGGCCTCTCCCGCCTCTTGGAGGGGGGACGGAGTCGGGAACTCCGCGACCGATTTTGTCAAAATTGCGTGAAGGCGGGAAGGAGTCGGGATGGGGTCGGGACCCCCGACCCCGCAACTTTAACCCCCCACACGCCTCCAAACCCGACTCCACAGGTCAATGAAAATCCAGCTGAAAGTGTGTGTGTGGGTGTCTGATGCGGGCGGGTTGTGTCGGTGATGTAAAGTGTGTGAGTGGGTGTCTGATGCGGGCGGGTTGTGTCGGGGGTGTAAAGTGTGTGTGTAGGTTTCTGATTCGGGCGGGTTGTGACGGGGTTGGAAAGTGTGTGTGTGGGTGTCTGATGCGGGCGGGTTGTGTCGATATGAAGCTCCAGAATTTACATGACGCCCCTCCGACAGTATAAAAATGGGCCTATAACAGGTGGCTGATGGGAGACCGCCTTCTTATCGCCACCGCCCAAGGCGAATAGCTACCCCAGAAACCAGGGAGCTGGGTGAAGAATGAATCATAGCATCATAGGAATTTGCAGCACGGAAGGAGTCCGTTCGGCCCATCTCTCCGTGCCGGCCGATAAATTGCTACCCAGCCTAATCCCACTTTCCAGCACTTGGTCTGTAGTCTTGTAGGTTACAGCACTTCAAGTGCATATCCAAGCACTTTTTAAATGTCATGAGGGTTTCTGCCTCGACCACCCTTTCAGGCAGTGAGTCCCAGAGCCCCACCACCCTCTGGGTGAAAAAGATTCTCCTCTGATCTCCTCTAAACCTCCGACCAATGACTTTAAATCTATGCCGCCTGTTTATTGACCCTTCTGCTAAGCGAATTAGGTCCTTCCTATCCAATCTATCTCGGCCCTTCATAATTTTATACACCACAATTATCCCCTCAGCCTCCTCTGTTCGAACGAAAACAACCCCAGCCTCTCCAATCTTTCCTCATAGCTAAAATTCTCCATTCCAGCCAACATCCTCGTAAATCTCCTCTGCATCCTCTCTAGTGCAATCACATCCTTCCTGTAATGTGGTGACCAGAAATGCACGCAGTTTTCTAGCTGCGGCCTAACCAGTGTTTTATACCGTTCAAGCATAACCTCCCTGCTCTTGTATTCTATGCCACGGCTAATAAAGTCAAGTGTCCCGTATGCCTTCTTAACCACCTCATCTACCTGGCCTGCTACCTTCAGGAATCTGTGGACATGCACTTCAAGGTCCATCTGATATTCTGCACTTCTCAGTGTCCTGCCATTTATAGTGTATTCCCTTGTCTAACTAGCCCTCCCCAAATGCATTACCTCACACTTCTCCAGTTTGAAATCCATTTGCCACTGTTCTACCCAACTGACCAATTTATTGATATCTTCCTGCAGTCTGCAGCTTTCTTCTACATTATCAACCACACGGCCATTTTTTGTATCATTTGCAAACTTCTTAGTCATACTTCCTACATTCAAGTCCAAATCATTGATATATACCACAAAAAGCAAAGGACACAGTACTGAGCCCTGCTGAACCCCACTGGAACCAGCCTTCCAATCACAAACACACCCATCGACCCTTTGTTTCCTGCCTCTGAGCCAATTTTGGATCCAACTTGCCACTTTGCCTTGGGTTTCATGGGCTTTTAGTTCCGTGACCAATCTGCCATGCGGGACCTTATCTAAGCCCTTGCTAAAATCCATATAGACTACATCAAACGCACTACCCTCAGCGATCCTCCTTGTTACCTCATCAAAAAATGCAATCAAGTTAGTCAGACACGACCTTCCCTTAACAAATCCATGCTGACTGTCCCTGATTAATCCGTATCTTTCTAAATGAAGATTTATCCTGTTCCTCAGACTTTTTCCAATAATTTTCCCACCACCGGAGTTAGGCTGACTGGCCTCTAATTACCCGGGCTATCCCTTTCTCCCTTTTTAAGCAATGGTTCAGCGTTAGCATTCCTCCACTCCTCTTGCACCATACGTGTAGCCAGAGAGGTTTGCAAAATTAAGGACAGAGCCTCTGCTATTTAATCACTTATTTCTCTTAACAGTCTGGGATACATTTCATTCGGGCATAGGGATTTAACTACTTTCAAAGAAGCTAAAACCCTTAATAATGGCTCTAATAATATGTTTATTTCAAATAATATTCACACTCCACCTCCCTGAAAAATGTTTGCATTGTCCCTGACTTTTGTGAAAATTGAGGCAAAGTATTCAGTATGAACCATAGCCATGTCTTCCGCTTCAACAGACAGGTTATCTTTATGTTCCCTAATCGGCCCTACTCTTACATTAGTTATCCTATGAAACAGTGAACAGGGAGTGTGGACGTATATCTAGACCGGAAATCAGGAGTTGGGTTGGAGAATGAAGCAGTGAACAGGGAGTGTGGGAGAATAACTGCCCCAGAAACCGGAAGATGGGTTGGAGAATGAAGCAGTGAACAGGGAGTGTGGGTGAATATCTCCCCCAGAAACCGGAAGATGGGTTGGAGAATGAAGCAGTGAACAGGGAGTGTGGGTGAATATCTCCCCCAGAAACCGGAAGCTGAGTTGGAGAATGAAGCAGTGAACAGGGAGTGTGGGTGAATATCTGCCCCAGAAACCGGAAGATGGGTTGGAGAATGAAGCAGTGAACAGGGAGTGTGGGAGAATATCTCCCCCAGAAATCAGGAGCTGGGTGGAGAATTAAGTAGTGAACAGGGCGTGTGGGAGAATATCTCCCCCAGACACTAGGAGCTGGGTTGGAGAATGAAGCAGTGAACAGCGAGTGTGGACGGGACCAAACTTGGCTTCGATGCATCATCTGAGCCCCCGATCCCCAGTCGAACCGGAATGCAGCAGGAAGACTACAAGCCCAGGAAAGGAGAGGAGAAACTGATTAAACATAGATCATTATCAGAAATCATTGGTAATATTGTGCTTTCTCAATCAATTATCAATTCCATTGTATATTGAAAATGGAACCAGGAAACGAATTATTGGTTACAACCGGAACCATTAGCCCAACATATTGTCGTTCATGTAAAAGCAGCCGTTCTAATGTGATTACAAATAATATCGATAATATTGTAACATTATTTAATGTAGACCAATAAAATTGCCGATGGGATACATTACCCTGGGGTCTCAGAAGCTATCTGAATTACAGCAAGAGGGCTAATCTAATACTTGTTGCCATTCCGTGATAATTGGATATGTTTCTAGAGATGTATAGAAAGTGAAATACTAAAGTTCACAATACAGCAGTTATAATCAGACAGAAACATTGACAATAAAGGAGAGAAGGACATGATAGAAAGTTCAGTGTTCGACTGACTGAGAGATTCCCTCACCTGTGACAGGCAGAACGGAATTCACTCATTTCCAAACAATGATTGGAAATGAGTGCGCTGAAAATCAAAGAAAAAATTAGCTGATTTTTGTAAGATAAATAGTGCTTGTTATAATATCAAACCATCTAGAAAAAGAAACATTGGTTTGTAGCAGGAAATGGTCCAGTACAGATACGATGGGTCGAATGATGTCCTTCGATGCTGTAAATGTCTCTGATTCTCTGGTAGTAATTGAGTGGACGGCTGGAGATGGATCTGAGCCAATCGTCATTGGGACCGTTTCTGGGGCAGGTGGGACCTGTACAAGCCGGACGGGTTACACCTCAACAGAGCCGGGACCAATATTCTCGCGGTGAAGTTTGTTAGTGCTGTTGGGGAGGGTTTAAACTAGCTTGGCAGGTGGATGGGCACAATCATTTAGGAGTAGAAAAGTGGAATAAGGTGCATAAAAGAGTGAGTGTGTTGGATGCTACTACAGAAGTGCCGTATCAGATAGGAATGAGAAGTCGCACAACACCAGTTTATAGTCCAACAGTTTTAGTTGAAATCACGAGCTTTCGGTGCGCTGCTCCTTCGTCAGGTAAAGTGAAGGAATACAAATCAGCAAAGCATATATAGACAGAGAACAATGCCTGTGTAGCGTATAATGTCAGACAACTACAGTTAATCTTTCTGACTGCCCTCCATCACACCTCGGCAGAGTAACAATCAGGTGAGTCAGGAAGGCATTACATCAAAAACACAGCAAAATACAGCTAAGACAATGAGGTGGGGTCACAGGGGGTCCAACGTGTCAAATGCTGCAGTCTGTATGGTTAAGCTTTTTACTTTTCTTTAAAACTGGAAATCACATCTGTGAACAAGCCAATGACGGCTCGTGTCTGGATGACTCTATGTCATGTAGCGTGACATGAAACCAAGATCCCAGTTGAGGCCGTCCTCATGGGTTCGGAACTTGGCTATCAGTTTCTGCTCGATGATTTTGCGTTGTCGTGTGTCTCGAAGGCCGCCTTGGAGAACGCTTACCCGAAGATCGGAGGCTGAATGTCCTTGACTGCTGAAGTGTTCCCCGACTGGGAGGTAACATTCCTGCCTGGCGATTGTTGCGTGGTGTCCGTTCATACGTTGTCGCAATGTCTGCATGGTCTCGCCGATGTACCATGCTGCGGTGCATCTTTTCCTGCAACGTATGAGGTAGACAACGTTGGCCGAGTCACATGAGTATGTACCATGTACCTGGTGGGTAGTGTCCTCACGTGTGATGATGGTATCTGTGTTGATGATCTAGCATGTCTTGCAGAGGTTGCCGTGGCAGGGTTGTGTGGTGTCGTGGTCGCTGTTCTCCTGACAGCTGGGTAATTTGCTGCGAACGATGGTACTTTTGCGGTTAGGCGGCTGCTTGAAGGCGAGTAGTGGCGGCGTGGGGATGGCCTTAGCGAGGTGTTCGTCGTCATTGATGACATGTTGAAGGCTGCGAAAAACATGGCGTAGTTTCTCCGCTCCGGGGAAGTACTGGACGACGTAGGGTACCCTGTTGGTTGTGTCCCGTGTTCGCCTTCTGAGGAGGTCTATGCGATTTTTCGCATAGTTTTAAAAAAAAGTAAAAAACTTAACCATACAGACTGCAGCATTTGACACGTTGGACCACCTGTGACCCCACCTCACTGTCTTAGCTGTATTTTGCTGTCTCTTTGATGTAATGCCTTCCTGACTGGCCTGGTTGTATATCTGCCGAGGTGTGATGGAGGGCAGTCAGAAAGATTTACTGTAGTCGTCTGACATTGTACGCTGCACATTGTTCTCTGTCTATATATACTTTGCTGATTTGTATTCCTTCACTGAACCTGACGAAGGGGAAGCGCTCCGAAAGCTCGTGATTTCAAATAAAACTGTTGGACTGTAACCTGGTGTTGTGCGACTTCTCATTTTTGTCCAACCCAGTCCAACACCGGCATCTCCGGATATTAGATAGGAGCAGACTAAGAAAGACTACGGAAAATTCAAAAATGGGTTCAGAATGCATGTATGTAAACGCACAAAGTTTGGTGAATAAAGTTGGTGAGCTACAAGCACAATTAGCTGTGTGGCAATATGACGTGGTGGCAATAACGGAAACGTGGCTTAAAAACCGTGAGGACTGGGCAATTAATATACAAGGGTACAAGGTTTTCAGAAAAGATAGGGAAGGAAAAAAGGGAGGTGGGGTGGCAATGCTGATTAAGGAAGACATTGTAGCGTTGGAAAGGGTGGATGTTCTTGAGGGGACAAGGACAAAATCCATTTGGTTAGAGTTGAGTAGCAATAAGGGTATGATCACGCTACTGGGGGTATTCTATAAACCTCCAAATAGTGAGAGGGAGGTAGAGGAGCAAATGTGAAAGGAAATCGCAGAGATATGCAAATGCTATAGTGTGGTGATAATAGGGGAATTTAATTACCCAAATATCCATTGGGATAATGCTAGGGTAAAGGGAAAGGAGGGGGAGGAATTTCTGACATGTGTTCAGTAAAATTTCCTTGACCATTATGTTCTTGGCCCAACTGGGAAGGAGGCATTGCTGGATCTGGTGCTGGGTAATGAGATGGGCTGATCAACCAAGTGTCTGTGGAAGAACAATAGGGTAGCAGTGAATATCTTACCATAAGATTTAGATTAGAAATGGAGAGGAGCAAGGAACAATCTAGTGTGGAACTTCTAAACTGGAATAGATCTAACTTCAATGGGATGCGAAAGGATCTAGCCAGGTTAAAATGGAACCAAAGACTGACAGGAAAAACTGTAATGGAACAATTGGTAATCTTTAAGGACGACATGTTGCAAGTAAAGGCTAGGTACATTGCAACAAGATGGAAGGGTAAGGGAACCAAAGAATGGACACTTTGGATGGCGATAGAGAAGATGATGAAACAATAAAAGCGGGTGCGTGATGCATGTCAGGTGAATTCTTCAAGAGAGAACCTCACCAAATACGATAAGTTGAGAGGGGTTGTGAAGATTAAAATACGATTGGCAAAGAGAGAATATGAGAGTAGAATGGCGTTTAACATAAAATCGAACCCAAAACTCTTCTACCGGCATGTAAACAGTAAGTGGGTAGTAAGAGGCGGGGTGGTGCCTATTATGACAAAGAAGGTGATATATGCTTAGAGGTGCAGGGCAAGGCTAGAATACTCAATGAGTACTTTGTATCAGTGTTTACTAAGGAGGTGGATGCAGAAAAAATATCGGTAGAAGTGGAAAAGTTAGAAGCAAAGGAAGGGGTGAAAGTTGATAGACAGGGTGTACTAGAAAGGCTGGGTAAGATTAGAGTGGACAAGTCGCCTGGTCCAGGTTGCTAAAGGAACTGGGGGAGGAGATAGCAGAAGGGCTTGCCATCATTTTCCAAATTTCCCTAGATGCGGGGGAGGTGCCTGAGGATTGGAAAATGGCAAATGTGACACCATTGTTCAAGAAAGGGTGTAAGGACAATGCTAGTAACTACAGTCCGGTCAGTTTAACATCAGTGGTGGGTAAAGTTTTAAAAGCAATAATCAAGGAGAAAATTAATGCGCACTTGGAGAGGTTTAAGCTAATTAAGAAGAGCCAACAAAGATTTGTAAAAGGCAGATCGTGTTTGACTAATCTAATAAAAAATGTTGATGAAGTAAGAGAGCGGATTGATGAGGGATGTTGTCTACATGGATTTTCGGAAGGTTTTTGACAAAGTACCACATAGAAGGCTGGTTGAGAAAATTGAGGCTCATGGAGTAGGTAGGTCAGTGGCAGCTAGGATAAGGAATCGGCTTAAGGACAGAAAACAGCGAGTTCTGGTAAATGGCTGTTTTTCAGACTGCAGGATGGTAGACAATGGTGTTCCCCAAGGGTCAGTGCTGGGGCCACAGCTTTTTTTGATATATATAAATGACCTGGATATTGGAATACAGAGTAGGATTTCTAAATTTGCGAATGACACCAAACTTAGGGGTGTGGCAAACAGTGATGATGGTACCAATCGACTGCAACAGGACATAGAAAGGCTAGCAGAATGGGCAGACAAGTGGTAGATGGAATTTAATACAGATAAATGTGAGGTGATGCATTTTGGCAGAAGGAACAGGGAGAGGCGATATACATTTAATGGCACTATCATAAAGCGTGTGCAGGGACAGACAGACCTGGGAGTTACTGTGCATATGCTCCTGAAGGGGCATGGTATACAGAGAGAGTGGTTAACAAAGCATATGGCTTCATAAATAGAGTTATTGAGTACAAAAGTAGAGAAGTTATGCTGAACCTTTATAAAGCGTTGGTTATGCCACAACTGGAGTATTGCGTCCAGTTCTGGTCACAGCACTTTAGAAAGGATGTGAAGGCCCTTGAGAGGGTGCAGAGGAGATTTACCAGAATGGTTCCGGAGATGGGGGATCTTAGCTACAAGGACAGTTTGGAGAAGCTGGATTTGTTTTCATTAGAGCAAAGGAGGTTGAGGGATGATTTGATAGAGGTGTACAAGATTATGACGGGTTTGGTTAGGCTAGACGGGGAAAGGCTGTTCCCACTAGTTGATGGTACAAGGACTAGGGGACACAGGTTTAAGGTATTGGCAAGAGATACAGTGGGGATGTGAGGAAAAAAATATGCAGTGAGTGGTGATGACGTGGAATTCACTGCCGACTGAAGTGGTGGAAGCGGAGACACTCAAAGTTTTCATGGGGAGACTGGATAAGCATTTGAAGGAAATAAACTTGCAGGGCTACGGGGATAGAGAGGGGGAATGGGACTGTCTGGATTGCTCTACAGTGAGCTGGCACGGACTCGATGGGCCGAATGCCCTCCTTCTGTGCCGTTATGACTCTCTGACTCTTGAGCGACATATTTCAAAATCGACCTATGATCTAGCTGTCCAGGCGAGTTTCAGCATTTTAATCTTTTGGAATATTGGAAGAAACTTTTAGTCTTAAAAAGAATACATCAGTTGGGAGAAATGTTGAAAGTGAAGTTATGCCATTCATTGAACTCAGAACGATAAATCGGCTACTGCGTAATAAGCTAATCAAGGAAAATAAAACCGACAACACACCCAGAGCAAAAGAAGTTCACTGAATAAAAGTAATAGCTGGATCGACTTACTTAAAATAACGAGAACAGTAATACAGTGAGACACGGACTGTAAAACTATTAGCTGGATGAAGAGACTTAGCAGGAACACCAACAGCAGTGATGAGAATCATAGAGTCATAACGGCACAGAAGGAGGCCATTCGTCCCGCTCTATCCCTGCAGCCCTGAAAGTTTATTTCCCTCAAGTGCCGATCCAGTCTCCCCTTGAAAACATTGAGTATCTCCACTTCCACCAGTTCCGTCGGCAGCGAGTTCCAGGTCCTCATCACTCGCTGCGTAAAAAGGTTTTCCTCACATCCCCCTTGTATCTCTTACCCAAAACCTTAAACGTGTGTCCCCTAGTCCTTGTACCATCAAATAGTGTGGACAGCCTTTCCCCGTCTAGCCTATCCAAACCCTTCATAACCTGGTACACCACTATCAAATCAACACTCAACCTCCTTTACTCTAATGAAAACAAATCCAGCTTCTCCAACCGGTCCTTGTATCTAACATCACCCATCCCCGGAACCATTCTGGCAAATCTCATCTGCACCCACTCAAGGGCCTTCAAATCCTTCCGACAGTGTGGTGACCAGAATTGGACGCAATACTTCAGTTGTGGCCTAACCAGCGCTTTATAAAGGTACAACATAAATTATGTGCTTTTGTACTCAATACCTCAATTTATGAAACCCAAGATCCCATATGCTTTGCTAACTACTCTCTCAATATGTCCTGCCACCTTCAAGGACCTCGGCTCATTAACTCCCAGGTCCCTCTGTCCCTGCACACTACTGAAAACTATGCCATTAAGTGTATATTGACTCTCCCTGTTCCTTCTGCTAAATTACATCACCGCATCACTTCTCTGTATTGCATTCCATCTGCCAATTGTCTGCCCATTCTGCTAGCCTTTATATGTCCTGTTGCAGTCGATTGGTACAATCCTGGCTGTTTGCCACACCCTCAGGTTTGGTGTCATCGCCAAATTTAGAATTTTTACTTTTTATTCCAATATCCAGATCATTTACCTGTATCAAAAAGAATAGTGGCCCCAGCACTGAACCTTTGGGGAACACCACATTTTACCATCCTCCAGTCTGAAAAACAGCCATTTACCTCAACTCGCTGTTTTCTGTCCTTAAGCCAATTCCTTATCCAAGCTGCCACTGACCCAACTATTCCATGAGCCTCAATTATATTAGAGAAGTCGCACAACACCAGGTTATAGTCCAACAGCTTTATTTGAAATCACAAGCTCTCGGAGCGGCTGCTCCTTCGTCAGGTGAAAGAGCAGCGCTCTGAAAGCTCGTGATTTCAAATAAAGCTGTTGGACTATAACCTGGTGTTGTGCGACTTCTCACATTTGTCCACCCCAGTCCAACACCGGCATCTCCACATCATCTCAATTATATTAACCAGCCTTCTATGTGGTACTTTGTCAAACGTCTTCCTAAAATCCATGTAGACAACATCCCTTGATTCCCTTCATCAATCCTCCATGTTACTTCATCAAAAAATTCAATTAGATTAGTCAAACATGATCTGCCTCTTACAAATCCGTGTTGGCTCTCCTTAATTAGCTTAAACCTCTCCAAGTGCCCGTTAATTTTTTCCTTGATTATTGCTTCTAAAACTTTACCCACCACTGATGCTAAACTGACCGGCCTGTAGTTACTAATATTGTCCTTACACCCTTTCTTGAACAATGGTATCACATTTGCCACTTTCCAATCCTCAGGCACCTCCCCCGCATCTAGGGAAGATTGGAAAATTATGGCAAGTCCTTCCGCTATCTCCTCCACCAATTCCCTTAGCAATGTGGGATGCAAGCCATCTGGACCAGGCGACGTGTCCACTCTAAGCATACCCAGCCTTTCCAGTACATCCTGTCAATCAATTTTCAACCTTTCCATTGCTTCTACCTTTTCCACTTCTACCGATATTTTGTCAGCATCCACATCCTTAGTACTCATTAGGTAATCCAGCCTTGCCTGCGCCTCTAAGCATATATCACCTTCTTTGTCCCCAATAGTCCCCACCCCGCCTCTTACTACCCACTTATTGTTTACCTGCCGATAGAAGTTTTTATGTTAACCGCCATTCTACTCTCTTTTTCTCTCATTTGCAATCTTATTTTCATCTTCACTTCCTCTCTCAAATTATTGTATTTGGTCTGGTTCTCCCTTGAAGAATTCACCTGACATGCATCATACACCCTCTTTTGTTGTTTCATCATCTTCTCCATCTCCCTCGTCATCCAAGGAGCCCTTGCTTTTGTTCCCTTACCCTTCCATCTTGTTGGAATGTACCTAGCCTGTACTTGGAACATCTCCTCCTTAAAGATCACCAGTTGTTCCATTACAGTTTTTCCTGTCAGTCTTTGGTTCCATTTTACCCTGGCTAGATCCTTTCGCATCCCATTGAAGTTAGATCTATTCCAGTTTAGAAGTTCCACTCTAGATTGTTCATTGATCCTCTCCATTGCTAATCTAAATCTTATGATACGATGATCACTCGTTCCCAAGTGTTCTCCCACAGACACGTGGTCGAACTGGCCCAACTCATTACCCAGCACCAGATCCAGCAATGCCTCCTTCCTAATTGGGTCAAGAACATACTGGTCAAGTAAATTCTCCTGAACACATTTCAGAAATTCCACCCCCTCCTTTCCCTTTACCCTAGCATTATCCCAACCGATATTTGGGTAATTAAAGTCCCCCAATATGACCATTTTATAGCTCTTGCATATCTCTGCGATTTCCCTGCAGATTTACTCCTCTACCTCCCTCTCACTATTTGGAGCCATATAGAATACCCCAATAGTGTGATCACAACCTATTTGCTCGTCAACTCTAACCAAATGGATTATGTCCTTGTCCACTTAAGAACATCCTCACTTTCCAACACTACAATATCTTCCTTAATCAGCACTGCCACCCCACCTCCCTTTTTTCCTTCCCTATCTTTTCTGAACACCTTGTACCCTTGAATATTAATTGCTCAGTCCTCACGGTTTTTAAGCCACGTTTCCGTTATTGCCACAACATCATATTGCCACACGGCTAATTGTGCTTGTAGCTCACGAACTTTATTCACCACACTTTGTGCGTTTACGTACATGCATTCTGAACCCATTTTTGAATTTTTCATGGTATTTCTCAGACTGCTCCTATCTATTATGGTACTACTTCCGCCTCTGGAACTACTTTCTTCTCTAGTACTATCCAAAACACTCACTCTTTAATGCACCTTATTCCTCTTTTCTACTCCTATATGCTGGTACCAAGCTAGTTTAAACCCTCCCTAACAGCAGTAGCAAACCTCCCCGCGAGAATTTTGGTCCTGGCTCTATTGAGGTGTAGCCCGTCTGGCTTGTACAGGTCCCACCTTCCCCAGAAACGGTCCCAATGCCTCAGGATACTAAAGCCCTCCCTCCTGCATCATCTCTCCAGCCACACATTCATCTATTCTATCCTCCTATTCCTGTACTGGCTAGCAGGTGGCACCAGGAGTAATCCGGAGATTAATATCATTGAGGTCCTGCTTTTTAATCTCTCTCCGAGCTCCCTAAACTCTGCCTGCAGGAACTCATCCCTCTTTCTGCCTATGTCGTTGGTACCGATATGGACAACGACCTCTGGCCGTTCACCCTCCCATCTCAGAGTGTCCTGCAGCCGCTCAGTGACATCCTTGACCCTGGCACGAGGGAGGTAACATACCATCCTGGAGTCACGTGGTAGGTGATTCGTCTAACTATCGAATCCCCTGCCACTATTGCTCTTCCACTCTTTATCCTCCCCCCTCCCTGTGCAGCTGAACCACCCGTGGTGCCGTGGAATTGACTCTGACTGCACGCCCCAGAGGAACCATTGCCCCCACCAGTATTGAGAACAGAATACTGGCTGGAGAGCGCGATGTACTCCGGGGAGTCCTGCACTACCTGCCTGGTCCTCCTCTTCTGTCTGGCGGTCACCCATTCCCTCTCTGCCTGCATACTCTTAAGCTGTGGGGTGACCTCCAGAAATATGCCATCCACGTAACTCTCAGCCTCGCAGATGCACCGCAGCTCTGAAACACGGAGCTCGAGCTGCTGTAGCTGGTGACACTACCTGCACTTGTGGTCTTCCAGGCTACGCGAAGCATCCAGGACTTCTCACATGGCACAGGATGTGCACTCCACGGGACTGAGCTGCCCTTCATGCCTCCATTTAGTAGACTGAGATCTAACTTAGCAGAAATAAACTTAAAACTTAAATAAAACACTCACCAGCTACTCACCAATTAGCTCCTTCCCTGGTGCCGACAGCACATTTTCTACTCTGACGTCACTCTTTCGGATCTGCCTCTCTCGCTCTGCTCCCGCTCTGGACTCGCCCAGGTCCGCTGCCTCCTCTTCCTCTCGCGCTCTTTAAAGCGTCGCACCTCTCGCTCCTATCGCCGCTCCTCTCGCTGCTGAGAGGAGACATTAATTGGCCAAAACAGTAATACAGTGAAACGTTGTTTATAGAATTAATAGCTGGATAGAGAGGCTCACCAGAAAATCCAGCAGCAGCATGGAGAGCAGTCTTAAAATGACAAGAACAGTCATACAGTGAGACATGGTTTATACAATTAATACATGGATATAGGAACTTACCAGGAACAGCGACAGCAGCGAGGATGGGATAATAAATCTTCTGAACTTTATAGACGAACATTCCCATCTGGAACTCTAATAGGTAACTCTTGTCCATTCTCTCCATTTCTGTGGAGCCGGTGATCTCTGTTAGTGCCGGGGGTGATGCTCTCATTGACACTAGAATGACACGTTTGAAGTAATCCCTTATTAATAGAAGAGGGAAACCCTCCGGAGTAACAATTTGGATCCGTGGAGACTGACATTGATTACAGTCAGTGAACAGACAGATTAAGTTAACCCCTTTCAACCCAACACTTTTTATTCTCAAAACATATTGAACCAGATGTGAAATTAAACTCCCTCATCTCCCTCCAGAAGGAAGCCATTCGGCATTCCACGCCTGTTCCGGCCCTTTGTTATAGCTCACTGATTAATCTCACCCCCTGATCTTTCCCCATAGCTCTGTATTTTTCCCTTTAAGTATTTATCCAATTCCCTTTTGAAAGTTACTATTGAATCTGCTTCCACCGCCCTTTCAGGTAGTGCATTCCGGAATATAACAGCGCGCTGTGTCAAAAACGTTTCCTAATGTCGCCTCTGGTTCTCCTGCCAATCACCTTAAATCTGTGTCCTCTGGTTACCGACACTTCTGTCACTGAAAACAGTTCATACTTATTTACTCAAAAACATTCATGATTTTGAACACCTCAATTATATCTCCCCTTAACCTTCTCTGCTCTAAGGAGAACAACTCCGGCTTCTCCAGTCTCTCCACATAAATGAAGTCCCTCACCCATGGTATAATCCTCGTAAGTCACTCTCTTCTGTACCCTCTCCAATGCCTTGAACATAGCTTCCAAAGTGCGGTGCCCAGAATTGAACACAATACTCCAGCTGAGGCCTAAATTATGTTTTATAAATGTTTACCAGAACGTCGTTGCCTTTGTACTCTATTACTCCCTTACTAAAGCTAAAGATCCCATTTTTTTAAACAACCTTCCGAACTTGTCTTGCCACATTCAAGAAATTGTATACATACCTCTGTAAGATTATAGCCATTTGTTTATTAATTTGTTTATTAACACTTATTTTATACACATATATATGTAGACAATCATAATTAACCATTTTAAAATAGTACTCATAATTGAACAAAGGCACATTGAAAAGTTACAGACTTTGAAGAATCAAGGGCTGTGACGGTTTGAGAAAAGCAAGAAGGCTGTGAAATGTCGTCAAGGCTGAGATCTGCTGAACTTTAGAAACTGGACTGATAAAGGAGTCTCACTGGGCAGATAAGGAACAGGCCACTCTGTGCAAAATAACATCTGTTGAAATAACTGTCTAGTGGAAAATTACAGCAGGGAAGGACTGGGAGATGTCATGAGAACCGAAAAAGTGCCAATCAATTGGAGGAAGGCAAAGTCATGTTTGCACGAAGTGAACAGTCTATAAGAATTAAGTCCTGACTGTTGCAAGTGGTAGAAGAGTTGAGGAGGATTCAGGGCATTCTAGGAGACACCTAAAGGTGGAAACGAGCCACGGGCTCGGCCAGAGCGTGCAGACAACACTTCCTGCGACTTTTACCGAAGGCAGCAACGGGGTAGTACAACTCTTAATTATACCTTGTTAACTCCTGCTTAAATACAATAATTGTATTGATTGCTCGCGATGGATAAAGTTTAATGACTGCAACCAGTCGAAAATTTCGGAATCAGAGAAGTCACAAAGAGATTCTTGCACTCCCAGGTCTCTGTTCGCGAAACACCTTTAAAATTGTAACATTTCTTTCGCATTGCATCTCCTCATTCTTCACACAGGCAAAAGATGTTTCACCCACACCAAACACAAATACGTTTCCTCTGCATAAAGCACAAAGTGACTTGCCCAGCCCCCAGTACAAAGTGACACCCCCAGCCCCCAGTACAAAGTGACTCTCCCAGCTCCGAGTACAAAGTGACTCCCCCAGCCCCCAGTACAAAGTGACTCCCCCAGCCCCAGTACAAAGTGACTCCCCCAGCCCCCAGTAAAAAGTGACTCCCCCAACCCCAAGTACAAGTGACTTCCCCAGCCCCGAGTACAAAGTGACTCCCCCAACCCCAGTACAAAGTGACTCCCCCACCCCAAGTACAAAGTGACGCCCCCAGCCCCAAGTACAAAGTGACTCCCCCAGCCCCCAGTACAAAGTGACTCCCCCAGCCCCGAGTACAAAGTGACTCCCCCAGCCCCCAGTACAAAGTGACTCCCCCAGACCCCAGTACAAAGTGGCTCCCCCAGCCCCCAGTACAAAGTGACTACCCCAGCCCCGAGTACAGGGTGACTCCCCCAGTCCCCAGTACAAAATGACTTCCCAGCCCCCATTACAAAGTTACTCCGACAGACCCTAGTACAAAGTGACTCCCCCAGCCCCCAGTACAAAGTGACTTCCCCAGCCCCGAGTACAAAGTGACTCCCCCAGCCCCAGTACAAGGTGAATCCCCAGCCCCGAGTACAAAGTGACACCCCCAGCCCCCAGTACAAAGTGACTCCCCGAGCCCCCAGTCCAAAGTGACTCCTCCAGCCCCGAGGACAGAGTGACTCCCCCAGCACCCATTACAAAGTGACTCCACCAGCCCCCAGTACAAAGTGACTCCCCCAGCCCCCAGTACAAAGTGACTTCCCCAGCCCCGAGTACAAAGTGACTCCCCCAGCCCCAGTACAAGGTGAATCCCCAGCCCCGAGTACAAAGTGACTCCCCCAGCCCCCAGTACAAAGTGACTCCCCCAGCCCCCAGTCCAAAGTGACTCCCCCAGCCCCGAGGACAGAGTGACTCCCCCAGCACCCAGTACAAAGTGACTCCACCAGCCCCCAGTATAAAGTGACTACCCCAGCCCCAAGTACAAGTGACTTCCCCAGCCCCGAGTAAAAAGTGACTCCCCCAACCCCAGTACAAAGTGACTCCCCCACCCCAAGTACAAAGTGACGCCCCCAGCCCCAAGTACAAAGTGACTCCCCCAGCCCCCAGTACAAAGTGACTCCCCCAGCCCCGAGTACAAAGTGACTCCCCCAGCCCCCAGTACAAAGTGACTCCACCAGCCCCCAGTATAAAGTGACACCCCCAGCCCCCAGTACAAATGACTCCGACAGCACCGAGTACAAAGTGAATCCCCCAGCCCCTAGTACAAATTGAATCCCCCAGCCCCGAGTACAAAGTGACTCCCCCAGCCCAGAGTACAAAGTGACTCCCCCAGCCCCCAGTACAAAATGACTCCCCCAGCCCCCAGTAAAAAGTGACTCCCCCAGCCCCAGTACAAAGTGACTCCCCCAGCCTCGAGTACAAAGTGACTCCCTCAGCCCCCAGTACAAAGTGACTCCCCCAGCCTCCAGTACAAAGTGACTCCAACAACCCCAGTACAAAGTGAATCCCCCAGCCCCC